>CM072940.1:2323801-2813801 GCA_036971965.1 Nyctalus aviator | reverse complement strand
TATTGATTTTTTTTTACAGAGAGGAGGAGAGAGGGATAGAGAGCTAGAAACGTCGATGAGAGAGAAACATTGACCAGCTGCCTCTTGTACCGGGGATGTGCCCACCACCAAGGTACATTCCCTTGACCGGAATCAAACCTGGGACCTTTCAGTCCGCTGACCGACGCTCTATCCACTGTGCCAAACCGGTTTCGGCAATAAAAAATATATTTTTTTAAAAAAATACATGTAGCCAAAACCGGTTTGGCTCAGTGGATAGCGTCAGCCTGCGGATCCCAGGTTCGATTCTGGTCAAGGGCACATACCTTGGTTGCGGGCACATCCCCAGTGGGGGGGTGTGCAAGAGGCAGCTGATCACTGATTCTCTCTCATTGATGTTTCTAACTCTCTATCCCTCTCCCTTCCTCTCTGTAAAATATCAATAAAATATATTTTAAAAATAATAAAATAATAAAAAATACATATAATCATAGCACATTTCCTTCTTATATTGCCTAGAAATGTAATAAAGGAAATATACAGGGAGTGGCTGGAAGATGATGATGATCTCTGAACGCATCATCATCTGGCCACTCTGTGTCTGTCCCATAGAATAAAAGGCTAATATGCAAATGGTCCCCTCGACCAGGAATTCGACCAGCAGGCAGGCCAGCCAACCACCCAAGTACCCTCCCCCTGGCCAGGCTGGCCAGACCCCACCCATGCACAAATTCATGCACCAGGCCTCTAATACACACACACACACACACACACACACACACACGCCCTGAGTGGCCAGATTATGATGCATCCAGATCATAATAATCTGGCTACTCAGGGTAGTATATCATATTTAAAATATTTGTATTACACATACAGTGTATACATTATCGAAAGAGATTTTTGTACAATATTTTCTTTCTTTTTTTTTATTATATTTTATGGATTTCAAAGAGGGAAGGAGAGCGAGATACCGTAGAAACATCAATGATGAGAGATAATCATTGATCGGCTGCCTCCTGCACGCCCCACGCGAGGGGCGGAGCCCATAACCCGGGCCTGTGCCCTTGACCGGGAATCGAACCCCCAGACCCTTCCGTTCACAGTCCGACGCTCTACCCACTGAGCCACACCAGCCTGGGCTGTCCAGTGTTTTCAATTTGCTTCTCGGCAAATTCTTTGCAAACAGGGAGCCAGAAGCCAGGTGCCTGTTCCGGGAAAGAGATTTCTGAATTCGCAAGGAAAAAAAAAAAAACAAAACAAAAACCAAGGCCCTGCTCACAAATAAAATAGCCACGCATGTTCGGTGGAGGGGTCAGAGGCCCGTTTGGCAGCTGCAACAAAGGAAAGCTTGTCATCAAGCCTCTTTGGCCCTTCTCGCCTAAAGTAAATTTGGAGCTAATTAGCTTTCAAGGCTTTTCCGTTTTTGGTTATTTTTTGGGGGTTTTTTTTTCCCACCGTGACAAGACAAAGAGGCAGCGCTTGAGAGAAAAACCAGATGCGGACGGTTTCTGGTCATCGCGGACGTTATATATTTATTTGTCCGCGTGGAAGCTGGGGTCTGGCCGGGGCCCAGCGGGATGGGTGGAGGAACGGCTTTGGCGGGCGTTGTTCTAGGGGGGGTCTGACGGAGCATGCAGGGGGCCTGGCTGCATCCTTCCCCAGGGGTTAGAGGTGCCTGGGGCCATGGTCGTGGGGTCCCGGGGAAGATTTCCAAAAATCACAGGGACCGGAAGAACGGCATCAGGTGTTCGCGTTGGCTGGGGCCTTCCCACATCATCTCTTCCCTGTCCGCGCAGGGATTTCGGTTACTCCGTCCTTGGCTTACGAGCATAAGGCGGTGCTCTCTCCCGGAGCGATGTCTGTGAGAAGCCAGCCCAAGACGAGATAAGAATATGGCTCAGTGGGCAGAGCGTCGTCGGCCTGCGGACTGAAAGGTCCCGGGCTTGATTCCGGTCAAGGGCACGTGCCTCCGTGCAGGAGGCAGCCGAAACATGTTTTTGGAGGTTTTTTGTTGTTGTTGTTGTTTTTAATATATTTTACTGATTTTTTTACTGAGAGGAAGACAGAGGGATAGAGAGTTAGAAACATCGATGAGAGAGAATCAGCCATCAGCTACCTCTTGCACACCCTCCACTGGGGATGTGCCCGCAACCAAGGTCCATGCCCTTGGCCGGAATCGAACCCAGGACCTTTCAGTCTGCAGGCTGACGCTCTATCCACTGAGCCAAACTGTTTTCGGCTAATCCATGGGGTTTTTTTTAATATATATTTTTTTAAATAATTTTTTTTTAAAATATATGTTTATTGACTTCCAAGAGGAAGAGAGTGGGACAGAGGGATAGAAACATCGAGGATGAGAGAGAATCATGGACCGGCTGCCTCCTGCACGCCCCACCCTGGGGATGGAGCCCGAAACCCGGGGCCTGTGCCCTGACCGGGAATCGAACCCTGACCTCCTGGTTCCTGGTGGATGCTCAGCCCCGGAGCCAGCCGGGCTAGTGGGGCAGTGGCCGTGGTTCTTTAAGTGTCCACGGAGGTGTTTGCCAAGCTGGGGGAATTCTGGATCACTTGTGTTTTCTTTCTTACGTTTCCGCATTTAAAAATAACCCGATGGGCTTGTTATCGAAATGGGTATTAGTTTCTGCTGATCTCCCCGCGTGGAGGTGCCAGATGCCGTCAAAGAGGATTCCAGATGCGCACGTACCGCGAGCCACCCACCCGCCTGCCCGCCCGCCAGGTCACCCCGGCCCAACCTCGGGGCTCCAGCGCCCCAAGACTGAGGTCTGCGCTGACCTGGCTGCAGTTCCTGGGCCCCCTTCCTTCCGATCCTTGGCCTTCCCGAGCGGATTCCTTCCCGAAACCAAGTCTCCAAGGGCACCTTAACCTAAGCAACAACCCCAGGGCAGAGATTTCGGGGCATCTTTCTTTTTCTTAAATATGTATTTTTTTAAAAAATATATTTTATTGATTTTTTTTTTTTTACAGAGAGGAAGAGAGAGAGGGATAGAGAGCTAGAAACATCGATGAGAGATAGCCATCCATCAGCTGCCTCCTGCACACCCCCTACTGGGGATGTGCCCGCAACCGAGGTACATGCCCTTGACCGCAATCGAACCCGGGACCTTTCAGTCCGCAGGCCGACACTCTATCCAGTGAGCCACACCGGTTTCGGCTGCCCTCCTCTCTCCTGCCACCCTCTCTCCTGCCATCCTCCTCCTCCTCCTCCTCCCTGCCTTCCTCTCTCTTGCCTCTTCCCTTCTCCCTCCTCCTTCCTCTCTTCTCCCTCCTCCCTCCCGCCCTGCCTCCATGTGTCCCTGCAGCCGAGGACCAGTGCTGCTCAGGATGGGGGGCGTGTCCAGGCGTGGGGCCGGGGCACAAAGAGAGGAAACGGGGCCCCCATTCTTCAGCTGCTCCCAACCCGCCTCCTTTTAACACAAAGGCCAGTGCTGCCGGCAGATGCGTGTGTGTGGGGGGGGGGGGGACGCGCTGAGGCTGGACTTCCTGCTTCAGGTTGACCTCCGTGTCGCCTCTACCAGTGTCCACAGCACAGCCTCCGGCGCCCGCCCGGCTCTCCTCCGTGCCCCCCGGGGTGCCCATCCTGGCCGTGCCGCCTCCTGAGCCACCGCCTGGAGGGAGGAGGGGGTCTCTCCCA
The DNA here is from genome assembly GCA_036971965.1 of Nyctalus aviator. NCBI lineage: Eukaryota > Metazoa > Chordata > Mammalia > Chiroptera > Vespertilionidae > Nyctalus > Nyctalus aviator. The sequence goes on along the minus strand of CM072940.1, from coordinate 2,810,167 downwards.
AGGGCCACCAGGCACCCACAGTGTCCGTCCTCCCAATATGGGCCCACACGCCCTACTGGCACCTTCACAGCTGACCCCCTTTATAATTAATTTTTTTAAATTTTATTTATTTATCTTTTAATATATTTTATTGATTTTTTTCACAGAGAGGAAGGGAGACGGAGAGAGTTAGAAACATCGGTGAGAGAGAAACATCCATCAGCTGCCTCCTGCACCCCCCCGCACCCCCCTCCCCCCCGAAACACACACTGGGGATGTGCCCGCAACCAAGGCACATGCCCTTGACCGGAATCGAACCTGGGACTTCTCAGTCTGCAGGCCGACCTTCTACCCACTGAGCCAAACCGGTTAGGGCCCCTTTCATTTATTTTTATTGATTTCAGAGAGACAAAGGGAGAGAGAGAGAGAGAGAAATATCAGTGATGAGAGAGAACCATGGATCAGCTGCTTTCTACACGCCCCACACTGGGGACGGAGCCCGCAACCCGGGCCCGTGCCCTGACCGGGAATCGAACCCGGACCTCCTGGTTCCTAGGTCGACGCTCAACCACTGAGCCGCACTGAAGGTTTCTTACTTAGCATTCCGCCACAGAAATGGCTTCAGGAAAGCACAGCGAGAATGGAACTGGGAGTTGGAAGACCTGAGGGATATTTTCCCGTACGTTTTCGTCCATCCCAGCAGTGGGCAAACCGCGGCTCTCGAGCCACACGCGGCTCTCGGGCCCTTTGAGTGTGGCTCTTCCACAAAACACCACGGCCTGGGAGAGTCTATGAAGTCTTGAAGAAGTGGCATTCAGAGAAGTTTAAGTTTAAAAAAATCACCGGGCGGGACCCGTGTGGCTTCAGTGGATAGAGCGTCGGCCTGCAGACTGAAGGGTCCCAGGTTCGATTCCTGTCAAGGGGCATGGACCTTGGTTGCGGGTACATCCCCAGTAGGGGGTGTGCAAGAGGCAGCTGATGGATGATTCTTTCTCGTCGATGTTTCTAACTCTCTCTCCCTCTCTCTTCCTCTGTGTGAAAAATATATTAAAAAATAAATAAATAAATAAATAACGCGGCTCTCCAGAGAAATCTGAATCGTTGTGCTGTTGTATTTGGCTCCGTTGACTAATGAGTTTGCCGGCCACGGGTCCGTCCCATCCCGGTCCCAGGAACGCCAGCCAGCCCCGGCCAGCTCGCTGCTGGAGATGGAAGGCACAGCACCTGGTGGCCTCGTTAAGCTCCGGGAGGCAGGATGGGGCCGGGCGGATGCACGGGAGGCAGACACACTTTCTTTTTCACGTTGAAAAGCGATCATGGGGACGTCCTCCTCGGGCGCACGTACTGCTGTTCGGGGCGCGTGTGACACGTGGAGTCCCAATGAGCGGCCACGGGTGGGGCGGGCCGGGGAGCCCGGCCAGGGGCCGCCCCCGGGGGCCTGGGAAGGAAATCAGCGCCGCGGAGAGACACAGAAATAAATGGACGGCCGTGTCGCCGAGATCTTGGGAGACAGGACTTCTCCAAGAAGGGAGTTTTCAACCATGCGAGGGCTGTTCTCGAAGGAAACAATTCGGCTCATCCATAAATAAGACCATTCCTATTCCCCAGCGACTCTCCCTTCAGCAATGTACCCCAGAGAGAGCAGAGGTGCAGGACACGCTGTCATTTAGGCCATTTGTGTCCACGGTTTTTGTTTGCTTCATTTGTATCGATCGCAGAGAGGAAGAGAATGGGGGGGAGAGAGAAGCATCCGTGATGAGAGAGGATCATGGATCGGCTGCCTCGTGCACGCCCCCTACTGGGAACCGAGCCCACAACCCGGGCCTGCGCCCTGACTGGGAATCGAACCTTGACCTGCTGGTTCATAGGTCGATGCTCAAGCACCGAGCCACGCCCCTGGTTTTGTTTGCAATCACAAGGATTTAAAAATAACCCTTTAAGCTGAAACCGGTGGATGGAGCGTTGGCCTGCGGACTGATGGATCCCGGGTTCGATTCCGGTCGAGGGCATGGACCTTGGTGGCGGGCACATCCCCAGTGGGGGATGTGCAAGAAGCAGCTGATCGATGATTCTCTCTCGTCGATGTTTCTGACTCTCTATCCCTCTCTCTAAAAAAACAATCAATAAAATATATTAAAAAATTAAAATTAAAATAAAATATCCCGGTGCATTTCCTATCTGCCATTGGCTGTACGCGCTGGCAGGCAGCCAGGAAAGCAGAAAGCTCTGCCGGGGCCCCACGCAGGAAAGACTTAATCCAGGTGCTTCCAAAACCTGGGAGCGGCCGGGCCCGCTGCCAGCGACCTCGGGGAGTCACGGAGCCACGGGAAGGACAGGAAACGGGGCTGATGACTGGGCGGGTGGCCGCCCTGACGCAGGTGAGGGCCCTGCAGGAGCTCACGTCTGCCACCCACATGCCCTCACACCTGCCCCCGGAGGCCCCCGGGGCAGGGGCGGCCTCTGTCCTCTTGTTTTTCCATCAGGACCCGGACCTCTCATTGTTTTATTTTTGTTTGTTTTTCCCATTTTTTTAATTAAGGTATTATCTGTGTACATATCTTACCATTGCCCTATCCCCACCCATACATGCCCTCCCTCCCCAGAGTTTCGTGTCCGCTGGTTATGCTTATAGGCATGCATACAAGTCCTTCGGTTGCTCTCCTATCTCCCCCATATCTCCCTCCCTTCCCCACTGTAATTTGACAGTCTGTTTGTTGCTTTACTGCCTCCGTATCTTTTTGTTCATCAGTTTATAATGTTCTTTATTATCCATAAATGAGTGAGGTCATGTGGTGTTTCTCTTTCATGGACTGGGTTATTTCACTCAGCATGATGTTCTCCAATTCCATCCAGGTTGCTGCAAATGGTAAGAATTCCTTCTTTTTGCCGGGACCGGTTTGGCTCAGTGGATAGAGCGTCGGCCTGCGGACTGAAAGGTCCCGGGTTCGATTCTGGGCAAGGGCATGTACCTTGGTTACAGGCACATCCCCAGTAGGGGGTGTGCAAGAGGCAGCTGATCGATGATTCTCTTTCATCGATGTTTCTAGCTCTCTATCCCTCTCTCTTCCTCTCTGTGAAAAATCAATAAAATGTTTAAAAAAAAAAATTCCTTCTTTTTTATGGCAGCATAGTATTCCATTGTGTAGATGTACCATAGTTTTTTGATCCAATCATCTGCTGACGGGCACCTAGGCTGTTTCCAAATCTTAGCTATGGTAAATTGTGCTGCTATGAACATAGGGGTGCATATATCCTTTCTGATTGGTGTTTCTAGTTTCTTGGGATATATCCCTAGGAGTGGGATCACTGGGTCACACGGGAGTTCCATTTTCAGTTTTTTGATTAAGTATTTCTCAACATAATAAAAAATAAGATTGCCCTAACTGGTTTGGCTCAGTGGATAGAATGTCGGCCATCGGACTGAAGGGTCCCAGATTCGATTACGGTCAAGGGCATGTACCTTGGTTGCAGGCACATCCCCAGTAGGGGGTGTGCAGCAAGTGGCTGATGGATGTTTCTCTCTCATCGATGTTTCTAACTCTCCATCCCTCTCCTTTCCTCTCTGTAAAAATCAATAAAATATATTTTTAAAAATATATTTAAAAAAATAAGATTAACTTTGTTTTAATATTTTATTCAAAGACTTCAGTTTTAAACATCTGTAAGGTATTTTGCTTTGAACATAAATTTAACCTCAAGTGGCAGAAGAAACAAAAATATGTCACAAGACTACATTTCAGCGCTATATCTTTGAACAGGGAAACAAAAAAACTCACTACCACCAAAACAAGCTATCCAACAAACCGAATTTATTAGGCATGCCTGTGTTTTGTTTTCCTCTAGGTAATTTGTTGGAAGGAAATTACACTTTCAAAGAATCAGCCCTTACAAACAGAGCCGTTAATCTTTCAAAAAATAACATCCAGTTGCTAGATGTTCAAAACGTACAAAACCCAGTGGAAGCGTCTGGTCACCGGCCAACAGCGTCATGCTCCGGCCGGTTTCACAACACAGGGCACAACTACAGCGAATTCCTGTAGGCAATGCCAACCCTACATGGAACCGGAAACTACCGCTGTGGCGCCCAACGTGCTGACCATTGTCTTATTGCTGAATTGTACAGGATAAGTTTTCTTTGGCAACTTCTTATACTATCGATTAACACAACTCGACAACTAGACAACTATAAAGGTTTGGGTCAACTTAGTATTTCAAAAACGTCAAAATTTCATTATAATCACTTAAATAGAATTTCTTATAGATGCCAGAATAGGGAAGTCTCCAAACACGCCTAATTCACTATAATTGTCAAAACAAACAAACAAAAAAACACTGCTAACTAATCACTACTAAAAGCTGTACAGTTGTATGTACAAGTATATAACTCAACTCAAACACCAGTAAAAATATTACAGTATGAATTCCAATCCGCTATCAGATTTTCTGTGATAAAAGCACGAAAGTTAAGTGTGGAAACTAACATCTGGGTACCTGTCCATTTTTCTGGAAGGCGATTCCATCGTATGGATTCAAAGTGGCCTACCTCAGCCAGAACATGCTGTGAATTCTTACCAGGATGCCACAGAAAATTATCAAGTATATTGATAACTTAGTCATTTTCATTCTGTTCTACGGAATAAGCCTATTTCGGAGGCTTGGCACAATACTACCAAGAAATTTAAACAAAAAGCTCGAGTCCGGGTATCTAACTAGAAAGTCTTTTCTATGTATCACGTCGCCTTAATTATGATTAGATTCCACTACCTACTAGCACTCAGAACCCACACCACGTGAAGCGAAACGGTGCAGAAAGTGCACTCAGACACATTCACGTGACAGAGAACAGGGATGAAATTCAGCCCGCAAAAATTCAGAGGCCTCCAGGCAAACATTTGTACGCAAGCTTTCATGAGTAAGACAGAGAAAAGGATTCCTTTCGATGATGTTATGTACAGCTTGTTTGTAATTCCGAAAAGGGAAACTGAAAATCTAGGTGAAAGCCACAATGAAGTCAAATACAACACCAGTGACAGTCTGACAAGCTGGCCTCTCTCGGGAGACGCTTCTAAGAAATGCCCTCCTCCTGCTCGATCATCTCGGTCTTCACGGAGAAGACGTCAGCCAGCATGTGCTTGGGGATCTCGGAGCCGCGCACGGTGAGGGCGTAGCAGGCGTTCTCCACCTTGGCCAGGCTCTGCTTCAGGGTGTACAGCTTCTTGGACACCTCGTAGGGGCCGGTGTTGCCAATGAACGAGAAGCCGTCGTACACCTGGCGCAGGAACTGGCTCACCTCGAAGGGCGTGTCGATGTCGCCGTTGCCCACGCTGTTGATGCACATGCGCATCAGCTCGCCCGTCAGGTCCGCCACGCCCAGGAGGTAGTCCACGGGCGTGATTCTCAGCCTCCAGGGACCCAACTCTTTACCCTGAGCATCGGGAGAGGGCTGGGGAGAGAACACACACACACACACACACACACACACACAACACCTGGTGAGGAGGAGCGGGCATGCATGTGCCGTGTTTACTATAAGGTACAAAACCAAGAGCCGGGCAGCCAGCTCATCTTCTCTAAATAGGACCTGCCAGGAACTCTTCTGTCTAAAGACTATTTGTGACGTTCCAAGAGGAATTCATGCCTGGTAGGGAGTTTAATGAAATGAGTTCCCGATAACTCTGAAATCTAATACTGTGTCATTATAAAAGTCAACTATTTCCAACTCACTAGACACACAAAATGAAGTTAAAGCCTTCTCAGACAAGGTCCAACTACTTTCCTGCATGACGACCGGACTTATTTAAGCGACAGATCTCCAAACCCTGCACGTTTGGGGTTGTTCCCTTCCCCGTAAGCCCCTCAGCCTTCTCCAGCCTCTCTATCCCTCCGCAGCACCGACCACCCTCATTGATTACTCTCTTGCTACATCCTCCTCAGCTGCTTAGGCTCCTGTTTTTCTACCGCACCCAGAAAAAACACGGCCTGAATCCATGTTAAAACCTACCTTTGTTAGTATTTTATTCAAGTCGAGTCCCACTGAGCTGAAAACTAATAATTACATCTGCACCTGTCGTTTGTCCCACTACAAATGACTCACTAATCCTTTCACTTTATCTTAGATGATTCTCTCTCCTGTCTCCTTAGACATTATTCCAAACCGTCATCACCTCCTCAGCCCCCTACTTGATCCCAAACCTACTGCCAATGGCTGGGTCGTGTGGCCAGGTCACCTGGCACAAGCTCTCTCAATGGCCTCGTGCCCACAAAAGCACACTCCGCTCCACACCCATCTTTTCCTTCTATCCTCCAGTCTCAGGTGGTGAGCTGAGGTTAACTCTTCCAAATGACCTTGACCCATCTCCTCCCACCTCTTCCAGCACCTTGCTTCATAAGGTGTATGCCTTGGGGCAAGTTATGTCATCCCTCTAACCCTCAGTTTCCTCATCTGTAAAATGGGATAACAGTGCCTACCTCAGAGGTTTATTTAAAGGAAGAAATAATATTTACCAAGTTCCTGGCATTGTGCCCAACACAAAGTAAATACTCAATAAATGTTAGCTGCTATCGATCACCACTGCTGAGAAGCAAGCAAGGAAATGGCAGTCAAATGGAGGAATTACTAAGATCACTCCATACTGTGGGACTGCTCTTCCCAGATCAGCTGGTCCAGTCCTCACAGTGTAAAGGATGAGATGAGATGAGGTCCAAGAAACATAGAGGGGCCGAAACCGGTTTGGCTCAGTGGATAGAGCATCAGCCTTCGGACTGAAAGGTCCCAGGTTCGATTGCGGTCAAGGGCATGTACCTTGGTTGCGGGCACATCCCCAATCGGGGGTGTGCAAGAGGCAGCTGATCGATGATTCTCTCTCATCAATGTTTATAACTCTCTATCCCTCTGTCTTCCTCTCTGTAAAAAATCAATAAAATATATTTAAAAAGAAAAAAGAAACATAGAGGGAATACAGCTAGTTACTGACAGAAATGAGGAAGTGTCCAAATTCCTGATTTCCTGGTGCCTGTAAACTACAGCATGACATAGTGTGTCCACTATGTTTCGTTTCTAATACTGTTAGAGGAAGGGCATCTTTTTAGGAAAGGCAGGTAAACTGTAGAAAACCATCATTGCATAGTCATTTACAAAAATAACTTTTGCCTAAGAAAATCTTAACGTTCTTGTCCCATCCACTAACTAACTAGTCAGAAAGGCATTTATTTCCCTGCAGGGCGATCCATGAACCCACACTTTAGAAAGAACACCACCATCTCAATATTCCTACCACTGTCAGCCAGTGTACGCCGCCTACAATCATTATACTCCTCTATGAATGACGTCATAAACGTGAAAGATGGTTTTAAATGCTTACAGTCTGATTTTCTTTCCCATTCTCTTCCGTTGTAAATACCAACTGCTTGTTAATTTCATCCATGCTGATAAGTGATCGTGTTTTGATAAAGTGCTGAAAAGAGACGGCCTCCACATATTCCTGTAGTCCTGAAAAACCAACCGAGAAAATTACTGAAGAAAACAACTAAGTGAATAAGAATGTCATAGCCCTAGCCCGTTTGGCTCAGCAGATAGAGTTTGGCAGCTGATCAATGATTCTCTCTCATCATTGATGTTTCCCTCTCTCTCCCTCTCCCTCCCTCTCTAAAATAAAAAATATATAAAATAAAATAAAAATGTCAAAAAGACTTCAAGTGGCGCATGGCCTGGCTGAACAAAAGCTCAGTGCACGCCTACCAGCTGAGAGTCAGCGCCATGTGCACAGCACGGACGGACCCTGAGGACACGGTGCCAAGTGAAATGAGTCAGACAGGGAAAGCCAAGAACATGTGATTCCCCTCATAAAACTGAAGCTTGTGAACACAAACAGCAGAGTGGCGGCTGCCAGAGGGAAGGGGGTGGGGAGAAAAGGAGTCGTGATATGAGGTGACAGGAGAAGATGTGACTTTGGGAGTGGGCACATGGTGCAATGGACAGATCTTGTAACATAGAAACCCACACGCGATGTTGACCGATGTCACCCCAATCTAGTAAATATTTTTAATTCATCTCTTAATGGGGGTGGCTATTAAACATTACATTTCCCAGCACCTAAGTCATTATTTAAGTTATCTTTGGGGTGTGGTGTCTGGTTAAAGTTACTGCAGAGACGGAGTGGCCATTTCCACTCCGTAGAAATGAAGTTTCGGGCTAGAGTGTGGAGAAAGTTCAAGGCCACCAGGCCCCAAGCACTGGAAAGCATTTCTGGGTCACAAGTGGGTTAAAGGATGTTTAAACAAGTGATGTTTCAAGCTGATGAAAAGAACATCCGCTATTTTCAGCGACTAATCCCCAAGGTGAAGAATTCCAACCTCCTGCCGTATCCCACCAAACAATGCCTTCCCCTTGAGCTCGTGCCTCGGCCCGAGTCCAACTGGAATTATTTACAGGAACAGCTGCCAGTGAGAGGGAAGTTTGCGGGCCGCTTTTTGGTCACTTGTTTTTCTCCTCGTTCTTCTATTAGGATATATACGAGGAAACCCAAGGAAAGGCTTCTGGTTATTTTTACTTTGTTCTTATAAAGGTGAACGGACAAGAGGTCCCATTAGAAATTCCAATTTCATGTCTGCACTTTCTTTGCAGGCATTTAGTCGTTCAAAAAACCGTTTGCCATATGCCCCCGGCTCTTGGATACCCAAGAGGACTGAAAGTATTTAGTATGTTCCCACAAAGACTTGCAGGTCAATGTTCGTTCATAGCAGCAGCTTCACTGAACTTCGATATCCTCCTTTGTCAAGTACAAACACCAACCCACACGGTAGGGATGACGCAGAATGACAGATCGGTACAAGGGAACTCCCCTCTGTCACTTGACTCACACTGAGAACAATTCAAATAAGAACGACAGGTAGTAATTTTTGTTAGAAATATAACTTAGAATACAGTGGGGCTTTTTTGTTTTTGCTTCAATGTATCAACTCACAATTAAAAGAGGCCGTTACTATTCCAATAGATTAGTCCAATATGCACTATAATAGTAAAAAGTAACAGGTAAGTTACGTTAATGGATCGCTATTCTTTATCCAATAAAGGCAGTTTGTCAAGGAATAAGGACTTAGGCATATGTTAAGTACTAACATCAGAGCTATAATGTGGGTGGGTTTATAAGGAACAGCTTAATATTGGGGGAAGGAAAGTTTAAGATACAAGCTTTTACCTGGGGTTAGGTTCTCAACTCAACATGCAAACTGCACCCATGTGGTATGAAATCCATGGCTCTCCTTACTAGCTTATGGCCTTGGGCAAGTTGCTCAACTCGTGTGAGTCTGAATCCCCCACTTAAGAAGTGGAAAAAATTATACCTTCGACTTAGGGATATAATAAAGGCCATGAACATAAATATCTCTAACTGGCCCAAAACGTCCACTTAAACCATCATTCGCACGCTCGGGTAAGAGAATGGAAATATCAGTTAGGGTATGAACTTAGCTTCGTGTATGAAAATGAAATGACAATTTTTATCCTCGTAATATTAACTAAATGTGTGTGTGCGTGCGTGTGTGTGTGTGTATGTGTGTGTGTGTGTAAACATAATTTATTTTCTTTGACACGTAGGACATTTTCTCCAACTGTTAATTTTTCAACATGAGAGAAAAACAAAAGATTGACAGGGCACACAAAAAAAAACTGTTAAGTGGCTTATTTCAAGCAACTCAGGATTCGCTCATTTGTTCCGCCATCCCCTGGGACAGTCCGTAATCTACTCCGATAAGAAGCGTGCAGAAAACAGACCTAACCCTTTGTTGTTGTTCAATTATGAGTAGGATGCTCGGGGTTTGAGCTCACACAAGCGCCCCGCAGGGAACAGCTCTGCGTGCCATTAGCACTATTCTTAATGAGGAAAAGCAGAGAGCTCCTTTAGTTCGGTGCCAGAATTGTTTTATCTCCAAGTCAAAGAGAACAACTATTTGGAGCAACACCAAAACAAGCACTGAACGATCACAAACAGCAAGCTATTCATAAGCATCGTATTGTTAATGCTACGCTAATGGTAAGTAACCTGTGTTTTATCAAGTAAAATATCTGTCAGCAAATTTTTTATGTCCTAGATACCTCTTCATTTGACTGATTACCTAAACTTTAAGAAAAGAAAAAAAAAAATGCTTATTACTTCAACTTAAAGAACCTAGTTTTATTGTAAAGACCTTTATGAGCCCTAGCTGGTTTGGCTCAGTGGATAGCGCATCTGCCTGGGGACTGAAGGGTCCCAGATTGGTCCACAAGTTGACACTCTATCCACTGAGCCAAACTGGCTAGGGGTACACATGGATTTTTGATGGCCGGGGGGAGGGGGGGTGTTGGTTGGCACCCCAACCCGTGTGTTCAAGGATCAATTAAAATTTGCAAATGGTGATAATCACCAAGATCCAGTATTGCCTGGAACTTCTGCCCCCCTGCCGGGAGATCAGTGCCCCTTGTCTGAATCCACTCCTCACACTCAAGAATCAAGTCATTGAGAAGAGTTACTAGGAAACAGACATTATTAAAATCGATCAGTGATTGTCACTGGACTTTGAGAAAAACAAAGCCAATGAGATGTTTTCGGTTACCTTTCCATTACTACTCAGCAGTCCCAATTTTTAAAAGCCAATGATAGGTTACCGAGTAGCCGTTAAAATCCATGCAGCGCACACATGCGTCATGTGACACGCTATGTTAAAATGCCAGCGCCGAAGAGCGCTCACCCGTCGTGATGGCTCTGTGGAACTGGTGCATCTCCTCCCCCAGCAGCTCCCGGGCCACCTGCAGGATCTTCTGTCTGACAGTGTCCAGCTTCACCTCCGACTCCGCCAGTACCTCCTCCATGTCAGGAGCACTGTAACCAAGACATTGGAACTTTTAGAACTCCAGCCAGATGCTTTACAGAAGAAGGCTGAAATAATCCAATCATCACTTAGCATGGGCCTAAATAAATATTGTATTTGTCCAAAACCGGTTTGGCTCAGTGGATAGAGCATCGGCCTGCAGACTGAAAGGTCCCAGGTTCGATTCCGGTCAAGGGCATGTACCTTGGTTGCGGGCACATCACCAGTGGGGGATGTGCAGGAGGCAGCTGATCAATGATTTTCTTTCATGGATGTTTCTAACTCTCTATCCCTCTCTCTTCCTCTCTGTAAAAAATCAATAAAAATATATTTTAAAATATATATATATATATATATATATATCTTGTCTGTATTTGGATACCAAGTCAAAACTACAACTGACTTTATTAAAACTATATAAACACATGGAAAATGATGTGACATACTATTAAGTGGGGGGGGGAAAAAGTACACAAAGCTCTATGTATAATCATAACTATAAGAAAAATTACATGGGGGTGGGAGCAGCCAGGGAGAGGTCAATGTGGGGCGGGGGGGAGAGACATATGTAATACTTTCAACAATAAGGAGTTTAAATTTAAAAAATATGTTCATAACACTATAACATCTCGATATGTCTGCTTTTAGTCAGGATGGAGTAACGTGGGCAGAAATTAGCCTCCCACCGAAAACAACTAAAAAGAAAAAAACAAAACATACAAACTATGGCTCAGACATTGGACAACAGGCAGCAGGGGACCGCGATCCCCGAGAGAGGTGAGGAAAAGGACATGAGCCCTCGGACTGTCCCAGCTCAGCGCCTGGGCACTTTCCAAGGGACAGCGCGGGAATGAGAAACCCACATGGAGCCGAGAAGCCTCCCGGAGAAAGTATTTTGAATGGAATGAAAACGAAAAACAGTGTAACAGAGTTCATGGAAGGCAGTTAGCTGGTACTTAGAGACCAAAAGAGAAAGTGACAGCACTCTGTCTGTGTTAGAGAGGAGCGTTCGTCTTTGATCTCAGCTTCCACCTTGGGAAACTCGAACAAGAGAAACAAGTAGGGGTAACTTAAGTAGGAAAACGGAAAATGCCATAAAACCCAGATCCTTGAAGATCAGTAACACGGAGCCAGACAGATCAGGAAAAAGAACACAAATCACCAACCTCAGGAATGAGATGTCACTACAGAACCTACAGAGATGAAGGGATAAAGGGAAAAATTCCTTGAGAGTCACACGCTACCGAAACTCGCTGATAGATGTGCCTACTGCTAACGCCCTCTGACCCAATGCTCAAAAGACAAGTCACGGAATATTCCAGCAGCTAGTTAGAGCTGCATCCAACCGCAAGAAAAGCTAGAGGATGCACTCACCTTGTAATCCTATGGAGCAGAAAGATTATCCTTTTACTTTCCACAGTGATATCCCGGCTCAGCTTCACAAGTCTCTCGTATTTGTCATGTCTGGCATCAAGTTCCTGCTGAAATGCTAAGAATACATTATTATGACCGTCAGCGTGATTATTCTGGAAGTAAAGCCTATCACACAGTATTGTTTTTATTCATGGCAAAGCTACTCTCATTTACTCTATAAACAACACAACGTCACCTTATTTATTTATATTTTTTTAATATATTTTATTGATTTTTTACAGAGAGGAAGACAGAGGGATAGAGAGTTAGATCAGCTGCCTCCTGCACACCCCCTACTGGGGATGTGCCCGCAACCCAGGTATGTGCCCTTGACCGGAATCGAATCCGGGACCCTTCAGTCCACAGGCCGACGCTCTATCCACTGAGCCACACCAGATTTGGCATCTTATTTATTTTTAAATAACGTGGAAATTAAAGACTCTGCTGGTAACTAAAATATCCTGTGGAAGGCAACCAATCCATGTCTCTCTCTCTAAAATCAAATCAAATAAATAAATAAATAGAAAAAATATTCTCAGGTGAGGATTTAAAAAAACCATACACTTATAACGTTAATTAACTAGATGTATATATACAGCGTATTTATGTATATATGTGTGTGTCTCCCTGGTACACATACACACCTGACATATAGGGATGTGGCACATAATATCCTGGTCACCAATGGATCTCACCTACACGGGTGGCCCTATCCCATCCTATTTAATAAAAGCCTAACATGCTAAGTGTCTGACTGCTCAACCAGCCACTATGATGTGCACTGACCACCAGGGGGTAGACGCTCCAACCAGTAGGTTAGCTTACTGCTGGGGTCCAGCTCCTCTCGCCCAGGATATGCCCTGGAGCCCTCCACTCCCTCCCCAGCCTCTAAAATATTTCTTCTAATTAATTTCCTGTATAGATGTGCACAAATCCGTGCACCGGGCCTCCAGGAAGCTTATAATGGAGATGAAAAATTCCTCTTGCCTAGTGACGCCATAGCCATTCTACTTAGTAACGTAGCCCACAATGTGAACATGCCTACAGCCTGCTCAGCGGTCCAGCACACGGGATTACAGAGCGGGCACAAATGCCCGTGCACGGCACACCCATGGAACCACCTGGTGATGCGCCTCTCGGCACAGGTGAGTGTGTGTATGTGCTGACATACATGGGACACGCGATGATTTTTGGCCAGATGGCACTGTCTCATGTCAATTCACCAACGTTTACCTGTGGGCCCATGATGGGGGGAAGGGGGAAGAAAACCAAGATTTTTGTCATCTTGACCTTCCTAGCAGACCCCGCACCATCCAGGAAAAGGAATCGACCCACACGGGCGCCTCTTAAAACTCTCCTTCTGTGCACGACGGCCAAGGTTATTATGCGTTCAGGGATCATCATCATATGGCCACTCACTGTATATCAGGTGTGCATATGTTCATCTATTTAATTAATTTTTAAAGTGTGTGTGGTTTAAAAAAAAAAAAAAAACACACACACACAAAAAAAACAGCCGAACCGGCGTGGCTCAGTGGATAGAGCATCGGCCTGCGGACTGAAAGGTCCCGGATTCGATTCCGGTCAAGGGCATGTACCTTGGTTGCAGGCACATCCCCTGTACGGGGCGTGCAAGAGGCAGCTGATCGATGACTCTCATCGATGTTTCTAACTCTCTTCTCTTTATCTCTCTCCCTTCCTCTCTGCAAAAAAAAATCAATAAAATATATTTAAAAAAAAAAAAAACAATCACAAAACAAACCTACACACTCGGACCTCTCTGGCTCTCTGCCTCGGCCAGCGGGCGCTCCAGGGCACACTCACCTTTGAAGGCCACCATCACGGGTGACGACGAGTTCACGTCCTTCCCGTCCCTCCGCTGGCTGTGGGGGAAAGTGTCGTGCTTCCTCTTCCTGAAGCCTCCGTGTCCTGACGCGGGGAAGGGGAGAACATCCAGACAGGCCCTTCCCATCACCGGGAGGCGACCGCTCGGGATCTGTGTCTTCCCCGTATCCCCTCTCCGCCCCCAACCTTCCTGCCCGGGCCTCGGACGCTCTCCCGGCCCCAAACCTTAAAACTCGCTCGGCCAGGCCACCGCCCGCCCCCCCATCCCCCCATAGGTTCCTCCATCCCGCACGAGGCGGAACATCACCGCACTGAAGTGTTTAAAAACAGCTCGTGCGTTTAAAGGAAGTGAAGGTGTTCAAGGGTGGGGGGTGGGGGGGGGAGAGAATAACGGGGAATCACCAGGGCCGCCGCCCCCCCACCCCCCACCCCCCGGCCTGCACAGGACCGGGGCATCCCGCGGGAGCGGAGGGGAAATCCTACAAAAAAAAAAAAAAAAACCAACCCGGAGACCCACCCCCTTCGGGTAAATAACGCCCAGGGACGTGCGAGACGCCACCTTCTTTGTTGCTCATGTCGTCACGGGGTCCCTCTCGGACCCGGGGAGAGCGCGCGAGGCGGCAAGCGGAGGAGCCGGCCGGCGGTCCTCGGACGTCGCCACGCGCGGGCCGGAAGCGCGCGGCCGCGGACACTCAGACCCCGCCTTCTCCCCCCGCACGCACACTTCCGGCTCTGCGTCCCAGTCGCCCGGCCACTAGCTCCGCCGCGCGTGCCCCGTCCCGGAGGACCTCGCCTCCAGCGTGCCCTCCGCCGTGCCCGGCGACAGAAGCGACTCGACGCGCTTCCCGGCGTGCGCTGCTAATGAGTAAGACGACCTGTGCTCCTGAAGGGGAGGTCTGTGCGAAGGTGGAAAAGCAGGGGGGAAATGTGCGTGATTTTTTTTTTTTTTTTTTGCTTAAGGCGCCTTTGGAACACCCTGGAGAGGACCCAGCCTCCAGCGCGGTGCATCGTGGGAGTTGTAGTTCGCCAACTGACAGTGTCCCCTGCCCCTCGCCAGGTTGGCTGGAACTCATCCATTCACGAATTCATGCACCGGGCCTCTCTCTCTCTCTCTCTCTCTCTCTCTCTCTCTCTCTCTCTCTCTCTCTCTCTCACACACACACACACACACACACACACACACACTCTCTCTCTCTCTCTCTCTCTCTCTCTCTCTCTCTCTCTGGCCAGATTATTATGCGTTCAGAGATCATAATAATCTGGCTACTCTGTATATCTAACTCTTGTTAGGAGATATTTCCAATGAACTGATTAAACTATCTGTAAAGGAAAGTGTTGCCCTTCTTGTCTTCATTTTAAATCTGAGGAACTAAAAGTTCTGGGAAAGGGTGTGTACCAATGCAGAGCAAATTCCTTATGTGATTAGTCAAGCTACCTGACTTCAAACAAGTTTTATTCCTGTCTCTCTGTTGCTGATAAACTGCACGGCCTATTTCTGAGTGGCCCAGATCAGGTTGGATCAACACGCTTGGCCAGGGAAAATGAGTAAATCCCCAATTAAAGCGACTTGTTTGGGCAAAACAAATGAATATATTATGGCATGAGCCAAGCAGGAACTTCCCCTGCAACTTTCCTGTGAATATGACACACGTCTCATGTCTAAAGGTTCCTCCCAGGACCGCAGGGAGCCGAGTGGTACCTGCCAGGGTGCACGTCAAAGGTTACACAAGTTTAGAAGCCTGTGATGTGCTGATGATTTGATTCAGAACTGAATGATGGACAGAGTAATGCTACCTGAAGAGCATCTGGCCCTTTTTAAAAAATATATATCTTATTGATTTTCTTTTTTGATTTTTTTTTTTTACAGAGAGAAAGGGAGAGGGCTAGATTTAGAAACCTCAATGAGAAAGAAACATCAATCAGCTGCCTCCTGCACACTTCCCACTGGGGATGTGCATGCAACCAAGGTACATGCCCTTGACTTGAATCGACTTAGGACCCCCTCAGTCCGCAGGCCGATGCTCTATCCACTGAGCCAAACCGGTTAGGGCAGGATGGCATAGTTTTGCCTTGACTGTACATATAGAGTTGTAAATGAATTGATGAAGAGTGTAGCATTCCAACCACCCTAACTGCTCATTTATGCTATCTCCTTAAAGGATAGTGTATGTCCTAGGCATTTGAATGTTGAAATGTACTTTTCTTATTTTCTTTCGTTCTTTCAAAAAGCATAGAAATGTTCAATGAAACAGTAAATGGTGTTTGTTTGTTTTTCTTTCCAAGAGAGCTTAAAATAAGGAATGTCAAGCCCTGGCTGGCTGGCTCAGCTGGTGTGAATGTCATCCTGTACGCTGAAAGGTCATGGGTTCATTTCCTGGGCAGGGCACATACCTAGGCAGCAGGAATTTCTCATCATCTTCACACCGTACCACATTCAAGTGAGAAATGTTCATTTCTCTCTTCCTTTATTTTTCTTTTTCTTTTTGAATGAAATTCATTCAGTACAAAAAAACAATTTAATTTTCATTAAGGCTCTTTCAGACTCGGTACAGTTGCAAAAATACCAAAGAAATGATCCAGAACTCCCGCAATCCTGCCAAAGAAGGATTTTTGTTGGGAACGTGAAAAAGAAAGCATCGAAATAAAATGAAGTTACATTTTAAAACCCTGAGTGCAGCAAAGAATTAATCAAACTCCAAAAAGTAACTGGAGAAAAAAGACAAGGTTCTGAAAAGTGAAGAATAAACTACAAGGAAAAAGGAATTCAAATAAAAATCTACTAACAATCATGGAAGAAATGCTAGTAAAAGAGCAAAAGAATGAAACTGAGATAAAGACATTTTAAAAGGGATCAGGGAGGATGTGATAGGAATAGAAAACAGACACGCACATAAATTAAACATACACATACTTGGAATTTTTGAAGAAGAGAAATAAAACAATAGCACAAAACTAGTGTTTAAGTTTTTTAAAGGAACTTTCCAGAAGCAAGAAAACTTAAGTATTGAAGGAACTCACCATAATTATGGAGAAAATGACCGATGATGAATTCTGAAACATTATTTTGGGGGGAAAAAATCACTAGATTCTAAAGACAAAAGAAAAAGCCTCAGAGGCTCCAGGCAAAAAGATAAAATACTTACAAACTAGACAAGAAAATTAAATTGGCGTTAGACTTCTCAAGAGCAACATTCAAAGCTTTTTAAATATTTGTTGTTTATTCATACGATACATGAGGCTAGCACAGCACTGCCCACATTAGCTGGTGTTCAGTCAAGTTTTAGAAAATCCAAAATCATAGCCCTTTTGTTTTTAAATATATATATTTTGTTGATGTTAGAGAGGAAGGGAGAGGGAAAGAGTGACAGAAACGCCAACGATGAGAGAGAATCATTGATGAGCCGCCTCCTGCAAACTACCCACTGGGGGATCAAGCCCGAAACCCAGGCCTGAGCCCTCGGCCGGAATCGAACCAGGGACCCTTCAGTCCGCAGGCCAACGCTCGATCCACTGAGAGCCACACCAGCCAGGACGAGTCCTTTTTATTCTTAAAATAGAGGGCAGGCGGAAAGAAACACCCTTGGGTTATTTTGGTAAGGTTTCCATGGTATGTAAAATTAAAAAATTACACCCATCAACGTGGTACATATTCTATTAAGTGATTAAAAAATTTTCATGTTTAAGGCATCGATGCTTGTTCGTTTATCACCCAAACCCAACCCGCAGGAGTGGTTCCATCAGATTGAATTTAAGTGCCTGAATGTGGATATTGGAATGAGCATTGATTACTTTTTTTTTTAACATATATTTTATTGTTTTTTTTACAGAGAGGAAGGGAGGGAGATAGAGAGCTAGAAATGTGGATGAGAGAGAAACATCGACCAGCTGCATCTTGCACACCCCCTGCCGGGCATGTGCCCGCAGCCAAGGTACATGCCCTTGACCGGAACTGAACCCGGGACTTTCAGTCCGCAGACCGACGCTCTATCCACTGAGCCACACCGGTTTCGGAGCGCATTGATTACTTCTAGTCGGTAGCTAAATACCTGATCTCGATGTTTCAAACTTGGCAAGATTTTAACAGGGTTTGAAATGGAAAAAATAAAATAAAATAAAAAAATAATCAAATGTCAATACCTTCACAGGACCAAACCCGGCTCGAGGGCTTGGGAGAACACCGCAGCCATACCCATCTGTGTTGCCTGTGCTGTCAGACCTTGTTGAGAGGCAGAGGCTGCCCGGTGTCAGGGAGAAAACAGCTTTGGAATCTGACAGTCGGGTGCCTGACAGCGGCCGGGTCCCTGGACCTCTCTGAACTCCCGTTTCCCCCGGCGCCCACCGAGGGCCGCGGCGGACCCCGTGCACACCGAGCCCAGGGAGCGCCCCCGGCACGCCGGAGGGCCGCACAAATAAGCATCCATACTGCGGCCGGCCCTCCCTCCCGGTCAGCGCGGGCCCAGCAGGTGGACCGTCCACCCGGGTGGGTCGCGGGGCCCCGCAGCTGCGCAGTGACCCCGCCCTCTCACGGCCCGCCCCGCCCCGCCCCCTCGGCGTCTCTGCGCATGCCCGGGGAGTAGCCCCGCCCCGCTAGGTGTCTCTGCGCATGCCCGGGGCGTAGCCGGCGAAGGGCGGGGCCACGCGCGGGAACGCACGCAGGCTCAGCGCGTGCGCGTGACTCCGCCCCCCCCTCACCCCAGACACGCCCCCCGGATACGCCCCGTCCCCGCCCCCACGCACCGCCCGCCCGGGTCGCGGCGGGGCCGTGGTGTACGTGCCGAGCGCGCAGAGCGAGTGGCGCCCGCACGCCCTGCGCTCCTCCACAGGCCGGCCGGGCGCCCGGGAGGCGGCGGCGGCGGCGGCGGCCCAGGAGGCCGGGCCCGCGCGCCCGAGCGGAGATCGCCGTTGGCTCACGGCAGGCCGCGTTCCCTCCACCCGCCATCCCGCCCCTGCGGAGGCGATGCGGCGCTGAGACGGGACCCGAGGACGGACGCGAGGTCGGAGCCGAGGACGCGAGGAAGCCAGCGGGCCGGGCCGAGCGCGGGGAGCCGGCCTGCCTGAGGCGCGGGGCGGCGGCGGCGGCGGCGGCGGCGGGTGCATGGCGCAGTGACGGGGCCCCTGCCGCTCCTCCGCCCGCTCTCCGGCCTCGGGCGAGGCCGTCCGGCCGCCACCCCTCCTGCCCGGCCGCCGCCGCCGCCGCCATGGCCAATGACAGCGGCGGGCCCGGCGGGCTGAGCCAGAGCGAGCGCGACCGGCAGTACTGCGAGCTGTGCGGGAAGATGGAGAACCTGCTGCGCTGCAGCCGCTGCCGCAGCTCCTTCTACTGCAGCAAGGAGCACCAGCGCCAGGACTGGAAGAAGCACAAGCTGGTGTGCCAGAGCGGCCAGGGCGCCCCGGGCCCCGGCCCCGGCCCCGCGGCGGCCCCGCTCCCGCCCCCCGGCCCCGCGCCCGCCCCCGCCGCGCCGCCGCCGCCGCCGCCGCCGAAGGCCGCTGGGGCCCGGCGGGCCAAGAAGGCGGCGCCGCGCAGGAACAGCGCCGCCGGGGACGCGGCCAAGGCGAAGGCCCAGCCCGCGGCGGCGGCGGCGCCCGGCGGCCAGGGCCGGGGCCAGGGCCGGGGCCGGGGCCGGGCGGCGGCCGCCGAGGCCGCCCCGGAGGAGCCGCTGGACCGCGCGGCGTCGCTGCTGCGGGAGAAGGCGAACCTGTACCCGCCGGGCAGCGCGCCGGGCGGCCTGCGGCCCAACGGGCAGACCAAGCCGCTGCCCGCGCTCAAGCTGGCGCTGGCGCTCGAGTACATCGTGCCCTGCATGAACAAGCACGGCATCTGCGTGGTGGACGACTTCCTGGGCCAGGAGACGGGCCTGCAGATCGGCGAGGAGGTGCGCGCCCTGCACGACACGGGCAGGTTCACGGACGGCCAGCTGGTGAGCCAGAAGAGCGACTCGTCCAAGGACATCCGGGGCGACCAGATCACCTGGATCGAGGGCAAGGAGCCCGGCTGCGAGACCATCGGGCTGCTCATGAGCCGCATGGACGACCTGATCCGCCACTGTAACGGCAAGCTGGGCAACTACAAGATCAATGGCCGGACGAAAGTAAGTGTCCTCGCCCCTGGCCGGCCCGGCCCACGCCCACGGCGGGCAAGGGGGCCGCGCGTCTAAGCGAGGAGCACGGAGTCTCCGATCTCAAAGGATCTCCGGGTGCAGGAACCTCCCACCCCCATACACACCCCATAAGAGAAAGGCTAGGACCCCCCTTTTCTCTGGTGTCCCCCCCCCCCGTGTTCCACCCTCTGTCCGCTGGCGGACTTCCCGTCCAGTTGCCTAGTTTTCTGGCTGAAGGTATAGACTGGCCGATTCCCTTTAACTGGTACCTTCTCTCCCGCATCGCACTGGGAGTTCCAGCCTCCCTGAGGTTTTAGCCGCCCCGTGGGGGGTAGGGGATGGGGGGGTGTTAAAGCGCATGCAATCCGCTCCTCTTTTCTCTGGGTTTTGTACCAGCCACTCGCCCGATCCCGACCCGCAGAGTCGGGTGCGGTGCTGAGTTAGGGATCTGCCCGCTGACCAGAGGAAGATAAATGTGGAATAAGATAAATGTTAGACTCCCCGCTCGCTCGGGAAGAGTTAGGCTGCTCTCTTCCCCCTGTCCCTCCTCCTCCCCGCATCCCTCCTGTGTGGAATCCCGCTGCATCAGGGGGAAAGAAGGGTTTCCGTTTGCAGACCTCCCCGTGTAGGTAGGTTACAATTTTAGCGCAGGTTTCCTTTACTTGCTTTGTTGGAAAAGGACTGTTTTGTATCTTGGGGGGAGTGGGGGGGGGAGACAAAACAAAACAAAACATAAACAGCCCACACGTGGAATGGAGCAGGAGTGAGGGTTCATGCTACCATCTCAGTTTGGTGACATTTGTTTGCTTTCTTCTCTTTGCTATTTCAATCCTCCTCTCCCCCGCCCTCTCCCCCATACAGAGCTCTCAGTTCCCACCTCCTGGTCCCGCCTGCCTCCGCAGAGTGGCACACAGTGGGTTCAGCCCTCCTTAAGAGTCTCTCGCAGTCCTGCATTCTGCCCAGGTCTCAGAGTTTTCTTTGAATCCAGGTTCACCCCGGGCCACCCCGCTCCACCCTCCTCCATCCACCTCTGTCTGATTCTGGGAGTCCCGGCTTATCTCCGGACCGTCACACCCGGGAGGTGTTTGTGGGAACTCGCTGCTCTTCCTGGTCGTTAGTTCTTTGTGTGGGTCCTGCCATCTATTGTGATCATCCGCATGGATGACTCTCGGGCATGGACCTTTGCCTGCGGGAGGAGATGCCGTGGGAAGTCTGGCTTCCGTGTCGGTGCCCCGTTGCTGGGTGAAGGCACGTCTATAGGTTGTCTCAAGAAAAGGAAAAAACAGTTGCTTAATGTGAAGCTGCGAGAAAAAAAGAGGGCTATTCAACCTTGACCGTGATGGTTAATCAGTGTCCGTTGATGTGTTTTTAAATGGCTTTGTCATGGGTTAAATGAGTGTGGGCACGAACCCTAGACAGGAAAGGTTGGGGGAATATTAATATTGATACTAATATTAATCCAGCTCTGGGAAGACTGACCAAGTCAGTTGTTGAGGCTTAAGCTTTAGGGGAAGCCGTGACGAAGAGGATGTCTACAGTCTTCTCTTCTTCTTCCCTCCTCGCCTCTGTCCTTCTCCCAGTCAGCCTCTCTCCGGCAGTAGCTGTTAGAAAATCTCTCCTTCCTACACGTCCCAGTGCGAAGGCAGCAGTAGCTTAGGCTTTCAGTTATTTGACTACATGTGTAAGAAAGGAAGGATGGACTTCAAACTCTTTAGATTTGACCTTGCACTCAGGATCTAGAAATGATTTTAGGGAATCCCTTTCATTGATCTTGTTGGGTTAGAGACTTTTCGCTAAATAACCCATGTTTAATTACGTGATTTAACTGTTCCTAAAAATTCCAAAGATATTAAAGAGTGGGAAGGCAGTCAGAATACCAGCCGTCATACTGTTGTGAGCAGACAGTGTGCTAGGCACCAGATTAATTTTAATACAGGCAGGATGATGATCACCCTAATCCTGTAGGTAGTATCATTCCTAATTCACATCCGAGGGTATTTCAGCTCCCACGTGTGCAAAGCCTACACTTGCTTTTTTTTTTTTTTTAAACTACACTGCACATAGGTAGGGTATGAGATGGAAAAGTGTAGATTACTTAGCATACTACTGAAACTAAAGTTTTATACACATTTTGGTGATGGTGAGTAAATGAATAGCCTGTATGTGACTAACTGCTATATAAGATTTTGACTAGGTAACTGACTATACAATGTTTACTTTGGAGCATGGCTACAAAACCACTTTGTAGTTAGCCACTTGAGTCATGTTCACTTAGTATAGTAACTTGAGAGAGGCAGGACTTTATCATCTTTACAACATTGTAGCGATCTGAAAAGTTACTTGCCCCAATTGTGTAGATCCTTCTCACCTCTTTCACAGCCACTCTCTGCTGTATCATTCCTGTTCCTGGATCAAAAAGGTGAGCCCCAGGGAATTAGGTCACGAGTTACAAGAAATTCACGCAGCATCCCAGGACTTGAATTCCGATTTCTGAACGAGACGCTGATGTTTTTCCTCATTGACGTGATTCTGTGTGGTCCTTGTGTGTGTCAGGGCCTGATAGTCACGTGACGTGTGATTGGCTGTGGCTCCTTCAGTGCTGGCTTTGATTTCCCCCAAGTTTCTGCTTCGGACATGCTTATCTAGCCACAGTTTGGCCAGCTGCTTTGAAAGAGGAACCACCAGGGAAGGACGAATAATACAGGAAAACGGGAGCACAGATGTAACAGCTCTGTTTGTATGTCCTCTGGCCCTTTTGGGGGGGGTGTCGCCCTCCCCTCCCAGCCCTTACGTTGCCCTTTGACCCCTGATCCCGTCTCGCCCCCATTCTTCCATCAGGGGGACTTGTGATGATGTCCAGTCGGGTGTAGTCAGGGTCTGCTCATTGGGAAGAGGAGTGACTGTCAGAAATCAGGTGCCTTTACCTGGCCGCTCAGGAGGAGGAGGAATGCTGAGCGCTAAGGATCATGGGAAAGTGCCAAACTGTTATTCAGGTGGAGATTCTTAGCCACTCTAACGGGAAAAGTTTTTCCGTGAAGATAAAAATGCTAACATCATATACATACTGTTAGAATTTTATCCAAAACTTACTCTGTTCAGTTCAAATATACATTAAGAGAAGGAGTGAAATTTTAAAAAAAGGAGTAGGTTAGGTTGAGACCAACAAGTAGCCGATTATATCCCTAAGATTTTTTCACTTAGTGCTGCAGTTAGTTACTTAGCTTTGGCTGGTCATACTTTTAGAGCCAAGTATAGGATGAGGAAAATTCTGTTACTGTCACTAATGTGGGGATGGTGGCAGTCCTGTTAGATGTCACCAACAGAACTTCTCCCTCTACTTCTGCTGCTTTTTCAATTCTC
This sequence comes from Nyctalus aviator, assembly GCA_036971965.1. NCBI lineage: Eukaryota > Metazoa > Chordata > Mammalia > Chiroptera > Vespertilionidae > Nyctalus > Nyctalus aviator. Next base: position 2,786,627 of record CM072940.1, on the reverse strand, counting down.
TTGGCATCCAGCACTTGCCAATTGAAGCAATCTGTTTAATGATTTGACAGCTATCTCAGAATTCAAGATCAAAGTCAGTTATTCTGTGTGCGGAAAGGCTGGAAACATCGATACTTCAGTGATTTTTATTTAGTGCTTTAAAATTGAAGACACACAGGTAGACTGAAAGAGCGGCCTTAACAGTAGGCTGTGCCTGAGCCCAGTTCAACGGTAAAGGAAAGCATGTCAGGTGGTGAGTTGGTTCACGTGTAGTTTATGTGTAAGGTAGCTCCTTTCATTCTGAAGACTTTTCCTTTAATTGAAAGGGTGTTTTTGTGAGATGTGCTTCAGGAGCGTGCTTACAACTCATCCCTTATCTATTAGCTAATAGGCTACAAAAATACCCTGAAAACCTTAGTCATCGGAGGCATCGAAACGTGGATGGAGAGTAACTTTGTGCTGTCAGGTCTGGGCTGAATCTGGACCTGTCACTACTTCTGACCTTGAACCTGTTGCTTAATCTTCCTGTGACTCAGGGACCCCGTGTAGAATGGCATTGCGTGGTACTGTCTGCCTCTCAGCTTGCTGGTTGTACTCACTACATGGAAAAGCACTTTTAAAAGCTGTTAGCGATTGCTCTTCCCATTTAACTTTTTTTTTTTTTTTCCTTTCTGATTCTTTAAGACTTCTGTGCTTTTCTATCTCTCTCCCTCTTATAAACTGGAGGGGAAAAGACTTAGAATCATCACCATTTTTTACCTAACCACTTCTCCTCTCTCTCTCCCTCCTTTTCTCTCTCTCTCTCCCCCTTCTTCCTTCTCTCTCTCTCTCTCCCTTCCTCCTTCTCGCTCTCTTTCTCTCTCTCTCTCTCCCCCTTCCTCCCTCCCTCCCTTTCTGTCTCTCTCTCCCTTCCTCTTTCTCTTTCTCTCTCTCTCTCTCTCACACACACACACACACACACACACACACACTTTTTTTTAAACAGAGGAAATAATTCCCAGAGGGTTAAGTGACTTACTTGTTCAAGGTCATGGCCGCTGGTTAGTGACAAAACTGACTGACGTTTATTTAGCTCATGCTCATATCTAACTTTATGCCGCATCTCATGTAAAAATTACGGATTTCCACTCAACTCATTTGCGTGTATTTTATGCCTTTTTTTTTTTTTTTTTTTTTAGGATTCCTGAACATTTACGACTTCCTTTTCCTTCCATTTACCCTTGTCATCCTACACTTCGGTGGATTGACATTCTTCCTAGTTTAACTATTCTTCCTTTAGATAATTCCCCCCTAATCTCCATAGATGTTCTTCGCTCACTCTTTCCTTTCCTCCGACATAAAAGCCCTTTTCCCTGAGCAGGCCTGGCCTCCCTGTTTCCTGCGCAGGAACTGATTTCTGATCAGCTTAGTTTTTAATTTCTTGCTTGAGGCCTCGCACATGCCACCAGATGTTCCCGTCTCCCTTTCATTGGCGCACATGCCTAGAGAGTTGTCACAGCTGCATTTTACTGCCTCCTTTCCCTCTCTGCCCTTGCTTCTGCACTTGAAACACTGTTCGCTCCAGGAGGGCATTCAGATCATTTACTGAGTCATGGTCAGAGCTTATCTTTGACTCCGAGTCCAGCTAAAATCTTCCTGTCCTAAAAGAAAAATGAAAGGAACAAACAGAAAACTGATAGATGGTTCGCCAGAGTCCTCCCTCACAATACTTGATTTATTGCCTGTGTTTTCTGGTCCAAACTCTGAACTGTTCTGCCACCTTTATTGGCATATTTGACACTTCATTATCACATGTCCCCTGAACCAAGTCAGAGCTTTATTTCTGAACTACGTGGATAGTAGCTGTAGTCTCTGCTTGCTTATTAAAATTTTCAGGTATTTGAAATTCTTATTTTCCATATTCATCGTCCCAAATACTATTTCTTTACCAAAAGAAAATACTTGTCCTTTTGGTCGCTGCTTACTCTGTCCTCTGAGTCCTGTTTTGATAAGCTTCTCATTCATTGCTTATTCAACAACCATGAAGCGAATACCTGCTATGTATAAACACTGTTTTGGGAGCTAGGAATAACTGAATAATGGAACACAATGCCTCCTGTTCTCAAGGAGCTTAAACTCGACTGGAGGTAGGTGAGGGGTGGGGGTGGGGGTGGGGGACGGTCAGTGAACATACATTTAAGTAAATACAGGACTGATTGGGTGGTTAATGTTAAGACAAAAATAAACAAGCCAAGGGCTGGCGCTCTGAGCGATACCTGCACGCGTGTGGACCGTTAGTCGGATCCGGGATGGATGTTGAAAGTGGAGTCTGGGCTTTGCTGACGGCCTGGCTGAGAGGAAGGGGGAGGAGGCAGGTAGGACACCAGGTGTCGGGAGGAAATGGTTGCTCCTTTATCTCGCCCTGACCCCTCTGCTCCTGCCCCACTTCTTCAGGCTCCATTTATAGCAGCTGGTCGATCCTCCTCCTCCGCCAGAGCGAACAAAACAGTTCTGTGCTCCCTTCTCCCACATTCCTTCACGGCGGCTGTGCTTGCCGCTGCTACCATTGACCTTCCAGCCCATCCTTTCTCCTCCAGAGGCACATGGCTTCTTGGCGCAGCGTGCTCCCGGCAGCCCTGCCACGGGGCCGCCTGGGGATGACTGCAGGAAATCTCACACTCCTCCTGCTGACCGCAAGAACTCTTTCCCCTTCTTGCCTTTTCTTCTCTCCCCTCTTCCTTTTTAATACATTTTTGTTAAAGTTTTACTCGTTGATTGCAGAGAGGAAGGGAGAGAGAACATCAGTGATGAGAGAGAAGCACTGACAGCTGCCTCCTGCACGCCCCCAGTGGGTGGTGGTCTGTGCTAATTTTGAGCCACTTGGGGGTAGGACCCTCGTCCAGTTCTGAACCTTTCCTCCTGGCATAGGGCCGGCCTCCTCTGTTGTCTGTCTGCAGTTTGTTACGTCTCAGTGGCTCCCTTCAAGGCCTGGCCACCTCTCCTCGCTCATCTATACCCAGCTGTGGATTCTGACAGCTTGATTCCCATGTGTCTAACACTCTCAGCTGCTCCGTTCCTTCTCTTTGAAATACAAGCACTGTTTCAGCCAGACTCTTTCTTCCCTGGTGTCCCCTCCTCACTCCTGCCCACTCCCCTGGGAATTATTTGACCCCCCCCCCCCACACCCAGCCATGCAGACCTCATACGTTCTTTAAGATCGTGCCCGAGTCCCATTCCCACCATCTCCCTCAACTTCGGGCCTCATTGAGCTCCCTTTTTGCAGACTTTATATGTCTTTGGCCCTGAAGTAGCTCCTGGCGCTGTTTCATCAATTCCGTCTCAGCATGCCAAACACCTCTGGTGGTTCTTGTTTCTTGTGTTGACGCTAGTGAGTGCCTTGCACCTGCCCTGCCCCTCACCTCTGCTCCCCTTCTTTCAGCCCCGTTTCTAAAACCCCGCTGAGACTCTGAAAGTCCACGAGGGTTTTTGTCCTATTGTGGTCAACTGGACGGTGCCGTTTCTAGTCCCTATTTTCCTGATAAAAATAACCCAGGCCAACGTGGCCCAAACTATTTTTAACTCCAGATACTGGGAGAAAGGTCTGCTCTGAAGGTGAAATGAAGTTTTACACCATTGCCTAGGCCGGTCTCAGCTGATCAGGTTACAGCTTGTGGTAGAATCCTGCCTCTCGGTGAATCTCGAAGGGCTGGGACCTGCATATCTCACCGCCCTTACCCCCACCAGTGGGGTGGGAACACGTCACTTCACAACAAAGAAGCACATGGATGACCTGGAAGGGAGAAGCTTGTGGCCAGCAAGCTGCCACAGAGCCAGTGTGGGTACCACGTGATGGGTGGGCAGGGGAAAACACTGCAGGAACAAAATTCCAAGCTTCTAAAATGATCACAGAATTATCGTGGTTTTGATTTGGCTGTAGAACAAGAACTTCTTCAACTTTCCAAATAATATTAAAGGAGGTTTAAGAGTTCTGTTAAACCTCGCCGAGACTGGTTTGGCTCAATGGATGGAGCGTCGGCTTGGGGACTCAGGGGTCCCGGGTTCGATTCCAGTCAAGGGCATGTGCCTTGGTTGCGGGCATATCCCCAGTAGGGGGTGTGCAGGAGGCAGCTGATCGATGACTCTCTCTCATCGATGTTTCTAACTCTCTATCTCTCTCCCTTCCTCTCTGTACAAAATCAATAAAATATATATATATATTTAAAAAAAAAAAAGAGTTCTGTTAAACCAAAGAGCACGTGGGTTAATCAGGACCAGAACTATTATGATCAGGAAACCTTTGGCTTTAACCCCATTCAGGCATTTAAATCAACTTTGTGGAAACAGCTGACTTAACTGTTTAACGAGGGCAGCGCCTTTCCAGAGTATTCAGCCTTGGCCTTGGCTGCCTTAATTCTAAACCTTTGCTCGCATTCATTGTGTTGCTTGAAGTTCAGTGTAGACTCAGAATTCTTGTCTTGTTTTTAACGAACCTTATTTTTAATGAAAACCAATCTGGTTTACCCGAATTGGCACTTAACCTTGGCTCTGTGAGAAGAGAGACTGGTCAGTGTATCAGGGTCATGGATAATGAAGTAATTCAAACTGAGGGACCCTTCATCAAAGTATCTTTCTCTCTTCACACCTTCCCCTTAGCAGAATGCAGTCAAACGGCAATCAATATTTTATTAATAATCATTAATTATTTAAGGTACATTTTAAGAATCAAAACCCTTAGATGTTAATTTTATTTATTTATTTTTTAAAAATTTATTTATTTATTTTTTATATATATTTTATTGATTTTTTACAGAGAGGAAGGGAGAGAGATAGAGAGCTAGAAAGATCAATAAGAGAGAAACATCGACCAGCTGCCTCTTGCACACCCCCTACCGGGGATGTGCCCGCAACCAAGGTACATGCCCTTGACCGGAATCGAACCTGGGACCTTTCAGTCCGCAGACCGACGCTCTACCACTGAGCCAAACCGGCTTCGGCTTTATTTTTTAAAAAATTTAAAGAGTTTATTTGAGCTAAATTGATGACATTTGCCAAGATCTCAAGTGCTCCTAGATGTTAATTTTAAAAAGCTAGTTATATGTACAAATAAGTTAGTATCTATGTGAAAGATTGGATCAAATCACATACAAAGGATCTTATACTCATTTTGTAGTTTTATTGATGTAAACAGATTAGATTGTTTTGTACTTTGTTGCTATTATTTAAAAAAAATATATATATAGGAAGGGAGAGGGAGAGGGAGATGGAAACATCAGTGATGAGAGAGAATCATCAATTGGCTGCCTTCTGCATTCTCCCTCCTGCTGGGGTCGAGCCTGCAACCTGGGCATGTGCCCTAACCAGGAATTGACCTGTGACCTGGTTCATAGGTTGATGCTCAACCACTGAGCCACGCCTGTCGGGTGCTATTACATATTTGCTATCTCTTTGATCTACCATGTAGTCTATAACGGGAGGCTTTTAAAACAAAATCCTGAAAGTTCATTTTCTTCCCTGAAATAATATAGGATGTTTGGGGGCTAGCAATTTTTCATTCATGCTTTGTAGCTTCTTTACTTTTCAGCAATATCAGCTTGTGGATATTATCAACTCCTAGAATAACATAGTGTCATCACTACTGAATTTGATTCATTTAATAATCCTATATGATTCATTTAATCCTATATGATTCATTTAATCCTATATGATAAAAGGCAAATAGGGAAATCGAATTCACGGTGGAATGAGGAGCTGCCCATTGGTGAGCTCATGGCAGGGGGTCCCTGACTGTGAGAGGACGCAGGCTGGGCTGAGGGACCCAGTGCATGAACCCCCAGTGCATGAACGTCGTGCACCGGGCCTCTGGTAAGCTAATATAACCAGAGGACATGTTGGCAATAAAAATTTGTAAGCCTCATCATTTCACTCCCAGGGATTTCATTTCAGGAAGGCATCAAGGATACAAGGATATACGTACAATGGTAGAGCTTCAAAACTGTTTACAATATTGTTTATAATAGCAAAACATTTTATAAAAAAACACGTTAAGGAGAAATCCTAACGATGAGTCCTGTTGTATATGTTTATCACTTACAATGAGTCAAAAATCGTTGACGATGAGTCACCTGCTGGCCAGTGCCTGACCGTTTTCCTGTGGCCGGGAAAGCAGCCAAGCTAGTGAGCGCTCACTCTCATGACTTACTCCATGCGAACCTGTGCTTTGTTCTTTCTTCTCTCCCCTCACTCTCTTCTTGGCACTCTCTGGCAGCCACATGTTTCAGCTAGCCCCTGTGAAGATGGCTCCTAACTCCGCACCTCCAGCCGCGGCCCCTCTTTGGAGCTCCAGACTCACATTGCCAGCCGCGCTTTGAACAGCTCCGCGGGGACGGCCACCAGCCTGGCAGCCTCAGTACGTCCGAGAACCAGACTCCTCTCCCAGACCCTCCTCCCCGCTTCCGTCGTGGTCCGCTGGCCTCGGCCACACAGCCTCCGCCGTCTCCCATCCAGCCTGCCCCTTGCGCTGCCTGTGAGAGCTTGCCCCGTCCTTTCACTTCCCCCCGCCCCTCTGCCCGGGGCCCCCTCTACCGGAATGCCTCTGCTCTGTCCTGACGGTTTGTTCTCCCTCGTCTTCCCGCGGCATGTGGTTCCTGCCCCTGCCCGCTGCCTTCCTTTTGCCGTGTGCTCAGGGCGCACCCCGGCCCAGAAAGCAGGGCCGTTCTCCCTCGCAGGCATTCCTCGCTTTCCCGCTTTCCCCCCTCTCCCCAAGAACTCTGTGCTTTCCAAGCTCGAGTGCTCCTCGTCGCCAGCTGTGCTCTGTGTTGTGCATTTGAGACCTCCTTGGTGTGACCTACTCTGTAGGAAATGTTCTCTTCTCCGACTTTTATGTTCCCTTAAGCGCAGCTCAGATACTGCTTCCCCTGTATGGTCAGCCCTGAGCTGCCCAGTGCTCTTGGGGTGCTCCCTTCGCGGGTGCTGCTCCCTTTGTGGGTGCTGCTCCCTTCGCGGGTGCTGCTCCCTTCGCGGGTGCTGCTCCCTTCGCGGGTGCTGTGCTGCGTGGTGGGAGCGGAGCAGGCCTGAGCCCTGGTCTCCAAATGGCCCTGCTGGCCCTGCGTGGACAGAGGCCCACGGGAGAGATGCCTTTTCTTGTCGTTGGACCTTCTTTCCAGCGCCCGTTTCCTTGTTGCCAGGAGACAGGTTTGAAAGGTTTACTTCTCAAAACGTAGTCTTGAGTTTATCTACGGTGAGATATTTTATGTATAACATTAAATTCAGCAAAAAAGCCAAGAGGTTTAAGTGCACGTAGATGGCCCTTCCCCATCGCCCCCATGCAATATGCTCATTAACTCAGTGAACAGAATGCATAACTTCCAGTAAAGTTTTTAACTGAACCTTTAGGGAGTGAGATTTACCTAAGCTGCACAGGTTTCATTGGGATCAGAAGTTAATCTTATAGCGAATACCTACTTGCTCTCAGTCCAGTCCTGTCGATGGCCTGTTCTCCCCCTTTTGAGCTGATTTCTGTAAACTGTACGGGAAGGGGGTGAATGGGGACAGGTGTGGGGAAGAGCTGGAAAAGGCCTTACGCAGGATTCTGTCACATCTGTCCGCGAGCATCATGCCTGACGTGGTGTGTCACTGAGGAGCCAACTTCATCTGAACTCTCGGGTCAGACTAAGCTCGGCCTCTCTGAGCGGGAACTGAGCCCGGACACGGGAGCTGAACCGCTCTGGACTGTCCCCTCTGCGGCGGCTCTTGCAGTCCCCTCCTCTGCCGTTTCAGATGGCGAGGTTGTGTCCACCCAGATCTGTGGTGAACTTCTTCCTAAATGTCAGCTCTCCGCATTCCAAAGGGCAGCGTGTAAGCCCCAGGCGATATATTTTCACAGGATTTTCAGCTGGGAAAGCATTTCCTCTTGTTCAGGGCAAACAGAGCCCCCCCCCCGCAGCTCATAAAACGTTAGCTCTCTTAGCTTTGAATCAGGGCTTTAAAACCATTTAGTTCAAAAGGGAAATTTTTTTAAAGTTTCCTGGTTCAGCTTCGTATGGAAAGCACGCCTTCAGGGCCAGAAAGGAGTGTCTTCAGTTTCCAGAGAAGCTCCGCAAACCTCTTCCTTCCTTTCATTCTCAGAGGGAAAACACATTTAGGGTGTAGGAATGTTTCCAGTCATGTATATTTTCATATCAAAAAGGGGAAAACGGTATTTCATTGTTTCGCTCATGTTTAAATAGGCTTTTCCCAATGGGAAGCGGAAATACTTAAAGCTGGTGTCTCTGAGATGGCAGGTAAGGGCCGACCTCGGGATTCTATAGAGCGGGGGTGTTTTCTCAGCAAAGGTCTGGACCTTCTGCGGCCTCCACCCCGGCGGGAGGACCAGGACCCCAGGGCGTCCCCGGCCCTGGCACTCAGGCTGGGGAGCCTTCCCTTCTTGATGGACTCCTCCCGAGGACTGGTGCATCTGATGGACATCTCCTAGGATAACGGATCCTTTATAGGGTGCCCTAGGAGTCCCTTCGGCTAACATACCGCAGGCCGGGACCCGGGAACCAACATAACGGTGTCACTGCGCACAGTCCGGCGGCCGGGAGGGCCGAGATCAGGGCAGCAGTGCCGGCCTCCCGGGAGGACTGCCTTCCTGGGGAGGAGCTCTGTGAGACTCTGAGGATGCGGCAGACACGAGTCCGGTTCCCGAGTGCTTCCCAGCGCCTCTGCGAACACGGTCTTGCATTGCCACCAGGACTCTGCGGTGGGGGCGGGGCCCCAGCAGCCGCTTGGTCTGTAATGACCATCTCTGTGTACATCCGGGGATAGGGCCGCTGCCTCCTTCAGACCTCAGGGCTGTCCCCACTCAAGGCCCCAGGGGCTCCCTGTTGGCTGCCTCTTCCGTCCTGTTTCCTCTGCTTAATCTTCAAGATTCTATCCTGTTTCTACCAAATCCATGTTACCTCTGCGGTATGTTATGTATAGCCTTACATTTAGGTCCCATGAAAGGACCTCGCTGCCATTAACTGTTTCCTGTCTTTGTTGTGCTCACACTGTTTGCTTTTCTTCCTTAGTTTTTCAAATCACGTCTGTCCCTTAGAGATAAGCTAGGTGTGCGCGGCGCGGCCTGGCCCCATGGCTTTGTCCCGCACAGGAGTTCCTCCCCCAGAGCCGTGTTCTCTTTGGGATTGGCTGGGTGTTCGTACTGTGCGTGCCGGGGCCGCCTTCCTTTCCGGAGGGACCCGTGCTGACCCTCTGTCGTGTGCTGTGTGGGCGCCCAGTGAATCTTTTAACGCCGCTAATGGCTTTAGGTGCTTCACCCGGCGAAAGCACAGTTAGAAGGAGTTACTAGTCGCTTTACCAAGAGATTAAGAGAAAAGAAGCTGGATTTACTAAAAATATTGTGAGTAAGAGTGTGTGAGGGTCTTTTGCATATGCAACACAAACTAAGCAAAAACAGCAACATCAGTCTCTTTTCTTAAAATATATTTTATTGATTTTTTTACAGAGAGGAAGGGAGAGGGATAGAGAGTGAGAAACGTCGATGAGAGAGAAACATCGACCAGCTGCCTCCTGCACACCCCTCACTGGGGATGTGCCTGCAACCAAAGTACATCCCCTTGACCAGAATCGAACCTGGGACCCTTTAGTCCACCGACGCTCTATCCACTGAGCCATACCTGCTAGGGCATCATCAGAGTCTTTTTTACCCAAGTCTATATAAAGCACATCAGAACACAAAATTATCAATTAAGAAGTCGAGCATGAGCATTATTTCAAAGCTGGAAAAGCTATGCCACATTGAAGGACCTTTAAATGCTGGTAATCCAACCATAGCTAAGGATAACTGCGCTAACACACGGGAGCGGCCCGACTGCATGGGGCTTCCCGAGCCACCTGTAAAGGCTGTGGCACCCCGCGGGGAGTCCCCGCACGGGCGGGATTACTAAGGGACGGTCCACGGGTCACTGCTTGGCCACACGACCGTCTGGATGGGTTCATGACCCTGCACATTTGTGCAGGTTTCCTACGGAATCCCTCCTCCCTGGAGCCTCCAGGAGTCTGGCTCTCTCAGGTCTCCAGTTTTTCCTGACCGTCTGGTTTTTCCAGGGCCTGGGGGCTCCTGCGGTCTGGGACTCCTCTCCCTGCCGGGCAGAACTGTGATGAAGAGGAAGGGCTTTTGTTGGCGGTCGCCAGCACGGAGCCCGGTCCCTGGTGGGCTTCCCGGTTCGCCTGGAGGTTTCCATTCCATCCCTTGTCCGTCTGGAGCAATGTGTTGCTGGCCCTGCGAGCATCACCCCTTCTTCCTTCCTTCCTCCTCCTCTGGCAGATAAGGCTAACGTGGTAATGGCCACCTCACATAGTTGGTACATTAAATGGGGGTAATTGAGCCAGCACAGGGGTTATAAAACTTAATTAGCACAGTTGTTTAGAACTTCTCTTTTTTTGGCTCTTTTATTTCTTTTCAAAAAGTCTCAGTTGGCATTTAAGTAAAGGAAACAGATAAAGGCAGCCCCTAGTCAAAGGTCATTTCACTGCATCGCCCACAGTCCTCCCAGCCGCCACCCCAGTACCTCCATGTGGCCCTCGGGCTCCAGGGACAGAGCTCAGAAGTGAGTAATATTTCTGGTTTAGTAAACAGTTAACTCTGTTCATTCAGTGACATGGCCTGAGAAGCAGGGGTCACAGGCCACCACTGCTCACCAGCGGATATGGTATTCTCTAAAATATGTCAACACAGAGTATCTTAGCCTCCCCTTGTCTGCAAAATGTGATTTTTTTCTTTAATTAAAGAGAAGCATCTATATATATATATATAAAAGCCTAAGCGACCTTTAAGACTGGTCAACCGAACAACCAGTTGACTGGTCGCTATGATATACACCGACCACCGGGGGGCAGATGCTGAATGCAAGAGCTGCCCTCTGGTGGTCAGTGGGCTCCCACAGTCAACCTCCAACTGCCGGCCAAACTCCCGTGGTCTCCCCTCTCCCCCCCAAATCCCTTCTCCCTGGCCGGCTGTGATTGGGACTGGGCGAGGCAGCCCTATCAGCCAATCGCCAGCCAGGCCAAAGGACCACTGGTGCACAAATTCGTGCACCCGGCCTCTAGATTAAGAGCAGTAGAAAACCAGAGATCTCTTTTATAGGCTGTTTTCTCTCTTAATGCATACATGGACTTACAAAATCATCTTTATTACCACGCAGGCCATGGTTGCTTGTTACCCAGGCAATGGAACAGGATATGTACGTCACGTTGATAATCCAAATGGAGACGGAAGATGTGTGACATGTATATATTATCTTAATAAAGACTGGGATGCCAAGGTATGCAACTTAATTGAACTTAATATAGTAAATACCTCTTTTTCTCATAGGTATTTATTTATACTCCTTGGAGGTAAGACTGTCTTTAACACATGTAACAGTCAAAAATTTCTTAGATTTGTTTCAGCCTTAGGTATTAGGTGTAGATCTTTGTAAAATGAAACAAATGCTAATAATAGATCTCAAAAAGTGCGTTCCTTTATTTTCAGATATTGAAGTGTTCACCTAAAATTTAACTTTTACAAAAGTGTTTTATTAAAATACTAGAGGCTGATGCACGAAATTCGAAGGTCTTCGCCCGGAAGTTTATTCAGCTGTCTGGTCTAATTAGCATAGTTTATTATTATAAATTTCCCATATGAATAACTGTAAGTCTAGTTGTGCCCCACCCTATAAAAAAGAAATGTTTACTAACTTAATTCTTCATTTTAAAACTTTTGGATTCAGATAATACTCACCTGTTTTATCCAGTATTTTCAAAGACCCTAACACAGGGAATGATTTTTTTCTTGTGTCAGTGCATTTACTTAGAATTTCAGCTCACCTCCAGACCTTGTTAACTGAGATATATCTGTGGTGAATCCAGTTAAGAATTTGAGTCTCTCCCATTAAAATAGTGGTTGTTCACACTCAGACATTTGCCTCTTTTCCTAGGTAAGTGGAGGTATACTGCGAATTTTCCCAGAAGGCAAAGCCCAGTTTGCTGACATTGAACCCAAATTTGATAGACTGCTGTTTTTCTGGTCTGACCGCCGCAACCCTCATGAAGTACAACCAGCCTATGCTACAAGGTAGTATTCCTTTGAGAAACGATTGCTAACGATGATGGCCAGACCGCGGGTAGATAAGATAAGCTTACGTTTCCTAAGGAGCATTTTCGTGTTCTTCGGTGACTCGTATCATCATGCTTCAGTCATGGCTTCGCATGGGAGTAACTTTACAGGATTTATTCACATCAGGACTACATGTGACTCTGCACAGTGCTCCTTGTTTGGGGGAAAAGTGGATGCACGGGCCCTGTCACTGCCCAGCCCCATCTCCTTGTTTGTCCGTCTCTTAACTCCTCACCCTCCTGTGAGCTGGTGACAGTTGAGCTGGACAGTTGACCATTGTGTGGATAAAGGGGTACAGCTTCCCATGCAGTCAGAAACCCGTGTGTGACTTTTGATCCCCAAAACCATGTCTGCTAATAGCTTACTGTTAACCAGAAGCCTTAGTGACGACAGAGTCGATGAGCACACATTTTGTATGTAGTATGCATTACATTCTGTATTCTTACATAAAGTAAGCTGAAGGAAATAAAATGTTAAGAAAAATGACAAGGAAAATAAACATATCGCAGTACATTTGGAAAGAAAACCTGCGTGTCAGTGATGCATTCAAATCCGGTTGGTCAGGGTCAGCTGCATTCACTAGAAAGAAGGGACAGAGAAGGAGAAGGCAGATTTTCAGAAGGTGGGGAGGAGGGAAGAGAGAGATGATGTTGGAAAATACACCAAGTAGAGAAATCAGGGAGCAGAGGGGAAAAGAACAAAGAATAGAGGAGAGAAAAGGCATCACGTGTGGGAGTTCAGGTTAGAAAAGCCACCGCTAGCTTTAATGATAGCATCTCTTTCCACATTATATTCTATACCTCTTCTGTGTAATGTGTTTCTTAAAGTCTTTTTTAGCATTTATCGTGGCTCAATTAAAATGTTAAGACTGTTAAAATGGAAGGTGATATAGACATTGTTTAAAAATAAATACTTGTAGAAAAATAGCACCATGTATTAAGTACCTATTTTTTGTTATCAAAAGGACTTGGAACATCATGATACTGAATTACTGTCATGCAATTATTTGATATGATGAGAAGAGGCATACTTTCAGACACCCGAGTAGGCTTTTTAAAATATGCATATTTTTACTGATTTCAGAGGAGGAGAGAGAGACAATCAGTGATGAGAGAATCATCAATGGGCTGCCTCCTGCACGCCCCCTACTGGGGATGGAGCCTGCAACCCAGACGTGTGCCCTGACTGGGAATTGAATCGTGACCTCCTGGTTCATAGGTCGATGCTCAACCCCCGAGCCACGCTGGCCAGGCAAATCAGCTTAGAATAATGCTAGGGTCTGTCCTCACCGTGTGACAGCTCCCCGGGCCTCAGTTTCCCCAGCTGTCCGAACTCTCAGACTCTGCTCTGCCTTTGCCTCTTCACTTCAGATATTTCACACGGTTTAGCTCGGTCACATGTGCTGGCTCTTCATCCGATTGGTACTGCTGTCCCCAGCGGGTTCTGGCAGGATCTGCGAGGTGCTTTCCCCGCCCCTGTGCTCCCGAGGAGGGGAGTGTATACATTTCCCCCTTTACCGTGTGCTGGAGAGCATTTGATAAAGCAGACATTCCTCACTTATTTGTGGGATGATATATCCCGAACAAGTGAAATTTTCAGGAAGATGAAGTTCAGCTAACCTGTGTATCTAAAGACAGCACAGCTATTCCGATAAAATTCCTAGACAATTCCTGGCATGTTTTAAATCTCTCCTGGTGACGCGAGGTGATAAAACCGTGAGCACCCATCCTGACTCCTCAGGGACCTGCCAGGGCGTCCTTCGGGGCCTCTGCCTTCTCCGCCCTCCGAGTTCCTGCTCTGGAGGTGCAAGGCCGTTCTCTACCCGAGTACCAGCGTGTGGGCTGTGGGCATCACGTAGCGTAGCTCAGGGGCACCCAGGAAGCCAGGAAGCCATCCCTGGGTGCCACCCCTCAGCGGCTCCCGCTTCCCCGCTGTGCTCTGGGCATCGAGGCTGGAGGAGCGGGAGGTATCTGCTCACTGATGCCGGGAACTTCCCGCTGAGACGCGACTTGACATGACAGTTTATAGACCGTTGTCAGCATGCCGCCTTCCCCGGTGCGACCATTCTTACCCTATTCTAAATTTTCTTTTAGGTACGCAATAACTGTTTGGTATTTTGATGCAGATGAGAGAGCCCGAGCTAAAGTAAAATATCAAACAGGTAAACAGCACTGGGGGCCAGGGGGCACTGGACGGACGATGCCCACAGTCCTGGTTGTGGTCAGAGTCCTCGGTTCCCGCATTTCACAGAGGACGCACGCCCCTCAAGTCAGCAGCAGGGTCACCTTTAACCAGAGAACTGTCCAAAGCGCAGGGAAGCGGGAGACACAGGCTGAGGACATGACAACCCGGGCTGCGTCTCTGTGACCGTCCTTCTCGGTCGCAAGCGGCTGAGCCCTGAGAACTGCCGTCGGGCTTGCTCTCACGATACTCACAGGAGGCTCACGTCTTTCCTTTTTAAACGTGCACGCTCCCCCGAGTCCTGCAGGCCTCCCACCTCTGCTGTGGGCGTGGAGGGGAGGAATGGAAGCGCCAGCGTAGATGCCCAGGCGTGGGGAGTGTATGCGCTGAGGTGGCCCATCCCCCCGAGCTGCCGGTCTTAGTCCCCCCCTGACGGACCCTCACCTGTCCTCACTCTGACCTTAACTCTCAGTCTGCTCAGTGATGCACTAGCTGTGTTTTCCCGAGCCTTAGATCATCCCAGATTCTCCTTTTATGAAACTGTACAGACGGGATGCCCATAGCTTCTAAAGTCATCGTTTTTGGCAGAGCCCGGTGTGCGTGCTTTTAGTGATGCAGAACACACTCTGCTTTTATAACAAGTTGAATTACTTCTTAGATTACAAGACAGATCTCTGTAGAGAATGTCTTTTCCCTCCGAAGGTTGGCTAGCTCAGTGACGCACCGTCAGAGCGCGGTGCCGGGGCAGCTGGCGGAAGGAAGTGCAGGTGTGAGCTGTCAGATGACGTATGCTGGCCAAGTTGAGGCCTGTGCGCGCCGCTAGGGCCTCAGTGGGAAGCAGGAACGGCAGCTGGCTGGCGCCTGGCGAATGACGTTTCGTTATCGCTTTTTGTCTTCCCTTGCAGGCGAAAAAGGTGTGAGGATGGAGCTAAATAAACCTTCTGATTCCATCAGTAAAGACGTCTTATAGACTCTGATCCAGCGATACCCTCCTCCACCTCCGACGATGTTGACGCTGTCCGTCAACGTGTGACCACACGCAAGTGGGATAAAGAAAAAGAGCCAACCTGTTGGCATTTCAGTAAGGAAACAGAAACGACCTTTTCGTGTTGCATCAGAAAGAAGATTGGACCGTGTGGCTTTGTCCTGCATGACTGACTGCAAACCTGTGATTGCTTCCGGAGAATAGAAGCTGCCGGCTGAGACTGGGCTCCACACCTGGCCGTGAATGAGCGCCCCCGGTAGCCTTGTTTCATTCTTACATTCTGTCACATCTGCCATCTAGCCGAGTTCATGTCATCTCTCCCTTTTTTATAGTCACGTTTGGATTTGAAGTAATTTTTGTATGATCAGGTACAATTTATCAAAACTGAATTGAGAAAAAAAAAAAAATTACAGCATTGTCCCCCAAAATAGCATCAATCTATTTTTGTAAACCTCTTCGTACTATTAAATTTTGCCCTAAAAGACCTCTTATAATGATTGCTGCCAGTGACTGACAATTCATTTTCTTTTTACTGACAAGAAGGAGCACTTTAATTAGCAGCTGAGAAACCGGATTTTTTGTAATCCTGTCTGACACTAATTTGAACTCTTAAAAAAAGGCTTCTGTTGTTTTTGTTGACATTGTTAATAATGAAACATAACAGTAAAACCATCACCATTTACTACCAATAACTCCTAGTTCCGAATGTTTTATAAGAAAAAACGCACAGCAAAAAAAAAAAATGCAGTTTTATATATTAAGTTAAATTTTTTTAAAAAGCCACAGGGACTGGCACTGCATGAACTTGAGGCGACCTTCAGTGTCAAGTTCCGGGATAAAGGGCTTTCCCCGGCCTCAGGTGTGCCCCCAGAGCAGCGGTCGCCAGCCTTCCGGGCCTCACAGGGCACGGGGTCCCGGGCCCCCCGCTGGCGCCCGCTGCTCTGAGCAGAAGGGCCCGCTCCTGAGGCCTTTCCTCCGCTGCCGTCCGGCTGGGCACTCGAGCTTTGCCCTTACGTTTTCCTGCTCCTATGACCCCCTCCCCTGATCTGCGGGTCCGAACCTGGTTCCCATTGGGCAGCCTCTAGGGGATTCTGCGCTTCGAAACGGACTTGTGTTTTCCGAGACAGAATGTTGGTGACACCTCAGGCCGCCGCTGAGGGGTCCCCGCCCGGGTGCTGGCCTCTTGATCAGCACCAAAAGGCGTGCGGTTAGCTTGGAAAATCAAAAGTGAACAGCAAGGTAACCTCATGCGGTAGGAGTTTTCCTATTCACGTTTCAGAAGAAGCGGGAATGAATGTTCCAGAATCACACCCAGGGCCTCCCAGACGTGGTCGCCCAGTGTATGAACTGGAACAGAGGTGCAGCCCCCAGGGTCCCAGGCAGAGCACCCAGGGTGGCATCTGTGTTCTGCATGCTTGGTGGGTGGAGTGCCCACTTCCCTTTTCTGTCTCTGCCCTTGATCTTCTCGGCCAACAGAATGTGCGTGTACGGAAACATTGCTGTATGTTTCAGCTTATAACAGTTTTAAGCATTTGTATCGTTTGTACTCAGTTAGAGACTTTTTCTATGGAAAGCTCAGTAATTTTTATTAAAAGATCCGTGTTGTTCATGTAAAACATGAAAAAAAAACTCAGTGAAACCAGCAGTGTGGACGCAGGGCGGGACGGACGCTCCGGGTCACGGCTCGCTGAGGAGAAGTGCAGGACAAAGCTGCAGTTGGAGTCTTTTTCGTAGCCTGTGCTCAGTCCTGTCCCACTTCCTCTCCTCGTTCTGATAACGAAGGGTAACATCTCTGCAGCCCGTCCCGGGGGCGTCCCAGCCAGCTGGTCTCGGCGTGCGCTGCCACGGGAGGCGTGGGGCAGATTGTGCTGTGTGGATGGGAGGTCCGTCTGACTGTCGGGGTGTTCGCCACAGCCTCCCAGTCTGGGAGCCCCGAGTCACGGTCTGATGTCCACCCGCAGCTCTGCGGGGTGGGCTGTGCTGCCCGGCAGGGCTGAGGCTCTGTAAGTTTTGGGGAAGTTGATGTAATCCCTTGGAGGTCATTGTGAAAGGATCAAGAACCAGAGTGGCCATTTCTTGACTGTCCATTTAAAATCTGTTCCTGTGAGTGGGGTGCGTTACGTTGTCACCAAGCAGGACACTTGTTTAAAACAAAATTTGAAATTATTTGTGGTCTCTGTGTGTCTAATCCTGGTTAAAGACAAAGCTTCTAATGCTGTTTTTATTCAGCACGTTAACCAGCTGTCAAACTCGGACCTTTAACCACAGGCAAAGGGTTTCAGGATTCATGCATAGACCACGCAGAGTCATGTGATTTGAAAAGCAGTGCTGCATTATGGAAGCTCCCGAGCTGCTTGTGAAGCTAATTAATTAAAGCGATGTATGATTGTTCTTGACAAATACGATGCTCGTTATTTCCATCTGTCTTTTCCTGTTTTTAATCCTTTCTCAGATAACTGACTTCCTTTGTATCGGGTACTGTCCTCTGCTGTCCACACCTCTGGCCTGGCTCACAATGTTCGCTGTTCCTTTTAGTAAGAGGTGAGGGAGAGAGGAAACCAGTCAACACAGGGCCCAGCGTGAGAGAGACATCCTGGGGCCATCGGACTGCCCTGGGGTTCCTGAGCTCTGGGCTGAGATTCTCAAATTTGGGTCCTGCCCCTTTACATAGGATGTTTAGAACGACTCTAACACGCATGCTCTTGAGCACATCCGTGTCACCCTGTGCAGTGAAAGGACCTGAGTGCCATAGTTGTCCTATTGGTGGGAACAGTTACTGATGGGTGTGGTCATTGACTAAAACACATGGGCTCTTACAAAAGGAGATCAATGTCCCTGTTCACCGATCTCGCCTTTAAGTATTTAATTGATCTCTACCTTCCCAACACAGAAGACACACACAGGCCCCTCTCCAGCCCCAGCTGCTCGCACAGGCTCCTGCCACACCCCACCTTCCTCACGTGACCACGTTTAACTTCAGTTAACGCCGGGTGGTGGACTGCGTGCTCACTTGGAGCTGAGACCAGAGGAGGCCGGGTGACTTGTCTTCTACGATGGACTGTTTCCCGGCTCTCCCCTCCTTCCCCTGTGGCCTCCGACCTGTGGTTCTGGGGAGCGATTGCCCGTTAGGGGGGCCGACCGGCTGTCTTCCTCGGTGCCCGCTCCCCATTGTTCCGGGGGCCCCTTCCCTTCCCGTTGGATCTTGGGCTTCCTGGACCCCACACTTCCTCTCCCTCGGTTTGCCGCCTCGGTCTGGGTCTGGGCGGCGCGCCCCCAGTGGGGAGCGTGTGCGTGGTGCGTGGTGCGTGTTCCGGTGTCCGCTGTCCTCCTCGTGGGTCATGTGTCTGCGTTCCCATCTGCACCTTGGCCGTGCTGCCGGTGGCCAGTGGGTGCCGAGCCATCCACTGACTGTGTGACCTGATTTCCTCTGCGGATGGACGCCCGTGGGCTGCCCTCATCCAGGCCCTTAGGCTTCCCGTGTGCTTTGGCGTGCCCTGCATTTGGGGACATTTTCTTTAAATTCTTTATTGTTTAAAGGGTTACCTAGGTCTCCTTCCTCTGCCCCGCTCCCCCCCCACCCCCATTGACCTCTCCCTGGCTGTGTGTCCCCCCCCCCAGCCCATCCGCCCCCCAAACATAACGCAGGGACCAGCTCTAGGGCAGCAGAGAACGCGCATCTGAAGGGCCAGCATCAGGACCCGCGGGAGGGGACCGTCAGGCGGAAACTGGCCTTGGGGGCCAGCAGGCCGTTGCCGGGGAAAGCGGGACCCCACCTCGAGGGAAGGAAGCGCTGATAAACCCGACACCAGCTGCATGAGAAGCGGATGCTGGGAAGTTCCTGAGATCACAGGTCGCCTGTCGGGAGCTTCCATGTCTGCGAGAGGGGGAGGTCTGACGCCAGCAAGAAAAGCCAGACTCAGAAGAGACCCCAGGCGCGCCCACCTCACAAAGAGACGCTGTATGGCCGTCCCCACAGACGAGAGAAGCCACCCCCCCGACCTTGGCTCCAGAGAGCCAGCTGCAGTGCCTTTCACGGGGAAGAGGGTCGTGTCAACACCGAGGAGAGGGCAGGATCCGTACCGCCCAGAACATTCTCTGAGAACGGGGCCAGCGCCCGGCCTGAAGGAAATACCTCCCCAGGACCGACTGCAGACACCAGACTTCACTCTGAAACGAGAAATGAGAAAATCTCCCCCGGAAACGGACCCAAAGAGGGAACGGAGACCTCAGGAAGACCAACAGGAGTTGCTGTAACTCGGCAAAGAACTAGAAAAAGACAACACTATCTCAGAGGAACATTAAGTTATAAAGGACCCGGCAGAGAATAGCGGCCGCCGAGAATGCAGTGGAAGAGAGCAGAGGGGAGCGGCCATGAGTTCGGAACGGAAGGCTGGGCACACGTGCCTGGCGGTCACACGGCGAGGCCTGCACGGCCCGGAGGAGCGGTCCGCAGGAGCACCTTGCGGTGAGTGCCAGGCATGCTGGGAAGCGCATGTATGTGTGTGTGTGTAAGCACATTTATGTGTGTGCGTGCACATTTATACTTACCTATTGGTTTCATCAACGTATGCAGATACACAAGAGGCTCCTGTGAGGACTCTCTTGTAGAACAAGTAGTCTCTCCGTTTTTTTAACGCTGATGCCGATTTTCTTACATTGTTGGCCCTTAAACAGTGCAGGGGGCAGGGGCGCCAATCCCGTCAGAAATGACAGGTAACTTGATTCCCCTAAAACGTGACTCATAGCTCCTTGACTGGAACCCTTGCCAATAAATTATATATATATATATATTTTTTTTTAATACATTTTATTTATTTTTTACAGAGAGGAAGAGAGAGGGATAGGGAGTTAGAAATGTCGCTGAGAGAGAAACATCGATC
Source organism: Nyctalus aviator (assembly GCA_036971965.1). Lineage (NCBI taxonomy): Eukaryota > Metazoa > Chordata > Mammalia > Chiroptera > Vespertilionidae > Nyctalus > Nyctalus aviator. The sequence goes on along the minus strand of CM072940.1, from coordinate 2,766,487 downwards.
AGCTGCCTCTTGCACACCCCCTACTGGGGATGTGCCCGCAACCAATGTACATGCCCTTGACTGGAATCGAACCTGGGACCTTTCAATCCTCAGGTCCTCTATCCACTGACCCAAACCGGTTTCGGCTGATTAACATATATTTTGTATACGTATTATGTACTGTATACTCACAATAAAGTTAGCTAGAGAAAAACATTAAAGTCGTCAGGAAAATACAGTATTTACTGAAAAAAGAAATCCAGGGCTAAGTTGATCCGCACTGTCCAAACCCATGTTCCAGGGTCAGCTGTGTGTAGTTGGCAGGAATGCTGACAATTGGGATGGCTGATGTCTTAAGAGTAATCTAGCTTGGAAATACACCAATTCTGATTTTTTGGAGAGCTGTGGAGAAGGGGCAGTGCTCCGTACGGTGGTTTTGAAAAGCAGATAGTGATGGAATTTGAGAAATGCCCAGCCATCGCACTTGCTCGCACCAACAATCTAAGAGGCTCCTCTTTGTCCTCTTCGACCTGGAATGCAGGGCAAAGGCATGCCCGATGGAAGCTTCCAGGCTGGTTTAGAGGACACAGCCGTGGCGGACACGCTGAAAGGAAGGGGAAAGCCTGGCTTTCCTTGTCTGGCAGACCTCCTGACGGGCACGACCTTGTGTTGTTTTTTAAACATTTGCTTAATTTTCAGGATTACCTTGGTTTTCATTTATGTATCTTTCTAGTTTTTTTTTTTTATATTTTATATTTTAAAATGTTTTTATTGATTTGAGAGAGAGGGATAGAAACATCAATGAGGGGAATCATTGACTGACTGCCTCCTGCACGCCCCTCACTGGGGATGGAGCCCACACCCCAGGCAGGTGCCCTGACCGGGAATCAAACTGTGCGACTTCCTGGTTCATGGGTTGGTGCTCAACCACTGAGCCACACCGGCCGGGCATGGCCGTGTTTTGCTCAGTGTGAGCGCTGGCGCTGGTTTCATTCTTGCAGGAGACTCAGTCGTGTGGAGTGAAAGGGGAAGTAAGTGGGGGGATGAGCTGCCCGGTAGAGAGTCCTTGTTTGTTTGAACAAGCACACACTCCTGGCTTGCCTTGTTCCCTCTCCTGGGACGTGAGATCATAAGCTATCCTCGCCTTCCCATGAATCAGAACTGGCACTGACTGTTACCGCTCTTGGCAAGTTTCTCTCTGGTCCTTGAGGCTTACTTAACCCTGGGGCATTTCAGAGAAGTTTCACTCACCCAGAGCGCCCCCTGGTGTTCGGCAAACAGAGGGTACAGCTTGTGGCAGGTTTAGTACCAGCAGGATTCTGCATCACAACACACAGCCTGTAAGCTTTAGTTCCAGGGTCACTTAAGAAAGTCTTTTACTTTTTATTTGATGTGATGATGAAGTATGTAGATATATAACTTATAAGAAAAAATAGAAGCTAATCTCCACATCCCATCCTTTTCTGTTAATGACCTGTAATGATTGTACACGAGATCTCTCGGCATTCGGAGGGCAGGCTGCTGTCAGTCCATGTGTAACGGGGGACACGAACCTGCTGTGCTCCCCCCCCCCGCCCCCCCGCAGGCTGAAAAGCTGCTTGAAGACATGGACTGTCTGATTTACTTCGTGGCCTCAGCATCTTGTTCAGTTTTGGTTCAAAATGTGTAACTACATATCGTTGACATAAAACACACATTTTAAGTAATTTCTATTTATTAAATACTATTTTTCAACTTGACACTTGAAAAATAGCAAAACTTGTGAACCGTCAACCAGAAAGGCTAAAATGAGAAGGATTGATGATAGAGTTAGTAACTAGACAACTGAAACCCTCGTACATGGCTGGTAAGAGCATAAACTGGCAACATTTCCTGTAGCTAACCATAAATACACTCAGAGCCCGCAATCCAGTCCTGAGCACAAGCCCAAGAAAATGACAAGGCTGTTCTTAGCAGCATCATTCACTATCGCCAGCTCCGACCGGAAGTAATTCAAACGCCCATTAATGTAGAATGGATGTGTACCTTTTGGCATATTCACATATATACTCCAGGGCAATTTAAAAAAAGAAGGAACTTTTGCTCCCCAGATCAAAGTGCTGCTTTATGAAGTTCAGAATGAGCTAAGCGAACCTGTGGTGACAGATCTTAGAAAAGTGGGTGTTTGCTGGGTAACACCAGGGGGACCCCAGCTTCACCCCAAGCATCTCTGCACCTCGTGAACACACACGTCATGGGAATATGCCAACATGCTGAGACAGAAGCGAAAGGGTAAAAGTAGGTTCCTTCGCTAAAATATTCTTATGAGAATGGTTTCACCTTTGGCTTACGGGGTCATCCTACTTCCAGATAAGCTGGGCATAAGCTAGGCAACTCTGCTGGGTGGTAGGCATTAGTTACTTAGCACTGAGTTTTAGCCACTCATGTTGCTCAGTTTTGAGAAAACCTAACTCTGGCCTAGAAAATTTAAGTGGCCATTTGTTACTAGGGATACTCCAAAAGAAATCTGTTTTTCCACACTCTACCTACTTTCACCTAAAACCGGCTAAGACAAAATTCTTTCAAGTATACAAGATGTATTTCCTGTTAAGATTTGGGAGGAAAAAATCTAAAAAGCTTTTTAAATAACCTTGAGTACCCTAACAGCTAACTTTGTATTCTAGATTGTGTTTTGGGTCAATATGCCTGACCCTATACACATTAACAGTACTAGGAATGAGTTTTAATAGTAATAAATACTCAATGTAACCAAACAGTTAATTCTTCACTAAATATTGTGAGGGAAGTACACAAAAAGATTAAAGTATTTAAAACCTCTAAGAGCAAGAAAGAAGAGATTCTGAAAACTATGCATGTAAACATGCAGACTGGCCTGCAGCATACATAAGGCACGAGTGAACATAAATATAAATATAGCACCTTAGCCAAATATTTAAAATCACAGTCTTAGGTATATGTAAATAGGACATCTGTCCGTTACACGGACTAGACCATAACCTACAAGTCTCAGCATTTACCCGGACGCCCTGAGAGATTGACACGGGTGGTGTGAGACCTTGTTTTCAAAGATTTCTGCTTTTGACTTGGCTGCCATCACCTTCAAGGCACAGATCGAGGTGCGCGTTGATCAGAGACTCCAGCACCTCGTCCTGACACACGGGGCAGGCCACCATTGGGCTCTGGCTGGCGGGGCTTCCGGGAGTCGGCGCTGCAGCCGCAGGACGGGGATCGCCGCCACCGCTCGGTACCTGGTCTGTCTTGATGAAGAACTTGTCAAAGACAGTCTTGTCCTCCAGCCTGCGCTGTTTGCTGGGGGGCCCCGTGTCTGCCCAGCCCCTGCCCTGCGAGGCGGCAGAGGCGGAGGGCGCGTTCCTGAGGGCGGCCTTGGAGGAGGGCCGCCTCTGAGCAGCGGAACAGGCCGCGCTCTCACCCACGTCCCCGGCCGCCGCGCTCTCCGCGGGGGCCCCGCTGGCGCTCCGGAACGCCTTCCGGGTGGCAGCCGCCGCCCGCGGGAAGTAGCTGCTCACCGTGCTCTGGCGGCTGGCGTTCAGCGCGGGGGAGACAGTCTTTTTCCTCGAGCCGTTCTGCTCGAATTTCACCTCGGTTTTAGGCTTCCATCTTCCGGCTCGGGCGGGGTGGTCCTGACCGAGAGGCTCCTGGGTCTTGTTAACAGCACTCGGCGTGGGGGTCTTCCCTGATGACGGTAAGTTGCTGGTTTCTCCCAGGACGTGTCCCCTCCCGCTAAACGGGACGACGCCATTCGTCTTATCTGCAACAGAGCAAATAACGGTTTTTCCTGACCCCAAATTAGCACAGCAACCAATACTAAGCCGAAGGCAGTTTCCACAATGAAATATCTCATTCTCACTCAGATCATATAACTACCTATTCATGAAAGGCTCGTACTCAGAACATAAAGGATGAGAAACGTGCTCTCATTTTACCATGCAATGACCTGCAGCATAGCTTTCCTCTCCTGGGACGAAGCTTTCAGGATTCTAAGTGATGTTCAGTGTAAACCACCGGGATCTGATCTGCACGTTAATTCTTCTCGGACTCCGCGACCGAGCGTTTCAGATCGGGGAGATGCAGCCCACAGGCCTGAGTCCCAGGGAGGACGCGTGAACTCTGGTAACCCGGTCACGGCTTCAAAGGCAGGGCCAGCTGCTCAGGAAAGGGTGAGCCTGACGAGGTCCCTCAGGCACATGTCACATCCTGCCCGCTCTCCCCCCCAGGAGGGCACATCAATAGGAGAGGCAGCTGGACAGGACCCAGCTGATCGGAAGGGGTGTAGTAACGGCTCACGTTCCGGGCATTGTTGCTGGAATTAGTGTTTTTGTTTTGACAATCCTTTTGCCTTGTTTCCTAATGAGTCACTGAGTCAAGGTAGGGAAGGGGGACCCTCAGATATCATCAGTGGGAACGCTTTCTACTTTTACTTCCATCTACATAGAGCACGCGTATTCTCCTACCATCATTCTGGGATTGTAAGAGTTTATAAGTCCACTCTGGAAACGTCGAGAACCATTCCTTAAGCTTCTCTTAATATTGCGGGCCAGCTTTCTAAAAGATAGTGCCGTCTACCCTGTAGCTACCGCTGCGGAGGAGCTGGCAGTAGTTACCTTTGTTCTCCGCTGCTGCCGGCTTGGTCTTCCCTTTGCCTTTCTTGGAGTAGTTCTCTGGCTCCTTGATCTTGACGAAGGTGCCCCCGCAGGTGTGCTGGTGCTCCGCCCACCAGTAGTCGTTGGCGGAGGGAGCCCGGTTGGTGGCGCGCTTCACGTAGCCGAGGTAGGGCTTCCGGAACCGGCACGGGCCGTCGCAGCGCCACCAGTGGCGCCGGTACTCGTCCACCTCGTTGTGGAAGGTGTGGTACACCTGGTCCGGAGAGAGGGCAGCGCTCAGTGGGCAGCTTAACCACTTTGAGGAAATACCGGAGCTTTTTTTGGTTTGGTTTGTTTTTTAAAAGCTTTGCAGTTTCTTATAACTTCCTGAGGTTTTATTTGGGGAAAGACAGCAGCTAGACTTAGCTCTGTTCCAAGTTCACGTTAATGGCCAAGAGCAGCAGTCCAGTGGGGATTGACAGACAGGAAGAAACCCCTTAGAGAAATGCAAAGCCTCTACACACGCTCAAGTTTTAGAAAACGAATTTAATATAAAACCTTAGGATAAAAAACAGGAGCCTGTGCATCCATAACAAATAAGGACTGTTTCCCTGCAAGGATCATCGCTAAAGGGCCCCTCTCCACGGGAGCTCCTAAACACGGCCTGGCCGCGCGGCCTGCTCTCCGCGCCTGCGACGGGGTTCGGGAAGGGGGTTTGGAGGAAAGAACGGAGGTGGGAGGTTCAGTCCGCAACCCAAGACCTATCTGCGCAGAATGTGGGAGGCAAGGAAAAACGAACAGAGAGGTTATCTGATAAGACCAACTGATAGCAATAAAACAACTAAGATTGAATCAGTACTCAAACTGCTGAAAGGTGCTGCATGTATTTCCTCCTCAGTCCTCATCAGGGCCCAAGCCAAGTTCCTGTGCTCAGCTCCAGTTTACATTTGAGTAAGAGGAGGTGCAGGAGAGTTACACAGGCCACCCGTTCAGATCAGAAACTGAACCCATGCTCTTCGGGCCCCAGGCTCTGTCTACACCTCCTACAACATTACGTCGCAACAGAAACCAAAGACTTGGAAGAGGGAAGGATGCAACACAGCGCAGAACACAGGGTGGACTGTAGGAGGAGCCCACCGCTGCCCTCCCAGAGAGGGACTGCGGCCTGATGGACCGCACGGAAGGTGCCCTGCACGTGGCCAGGGGCCTCCGGAAGGCCGGCTCTGCACCACTCCCGAGCAGCGTCCCCGGCCTCTGGCTTGTTGGCAAAATCCTCAAGACGGGATTTGTTTCTACCCAGTTCTCCATCTTTAATCCCGGAGTCACTGGGTGGACGAGCTGCTGAGTATCACCGTGTGTGGCTCACTTACCGTAATGTTGGCTCCGGTCAGGCCATTGATGCGGTGCATATGCTTACAGAACTCGGGGCCGTGCCCCTCCCGGTCTTTGTCGTTGTTAGTGATAAACAGATAGGCGTGTATCATCTCGTGCAACAGGGTCTGAAACAGAACACAATCACATTAGTTTATGGTGCTTTTGACATAAAAATGGAAGTTCTTTCTCTCCCTAGGATCTTGACCTTCTTTGGCTCACGGCTCCTCTCAGATGCTGATAAGTTTCTAACTCTCTCTCCCTCTCCCTTCCTCTCTATAAAAAGTCAATAAAATATATATTTTAAAAATTGTGTCTTGATAGGAAGCTATGGATCCTAAGTTTCTAAATATGCAACTTAAAGCAGTTATTTAACCTCTCTGAACCTTAATTTCCTCACTTATAAAACAAGTATAACACGCATTGAAATTTGTCAATTAGTGTTATACACATCAAGTTAGATACTATACCTGAAAGCATTTAACTTTGAGGCACTAGAAAAACAGGAGGTAATCATTATCATTTGCTCCACAATTGAAGTCTGCAGTGAGGAAAAACTGATTATTTTATTTTACATTCATGAGTCCTCAGCCATCTAAATACCGTATTTTCCGGCGTATAAGACGACCCCCTAATTTTACAGTTAAAACATAGGTTTAGGCCTATATTCGCTGTATAAGACTACCCCCCACTTCAAAGAAAAGACTTACTTTGCCGTCAAGATCTGCAGGTAATTTTTGTGCAATTTTGGTCTTTTGCCCCCGATTTTCGGTTGACTTTTTTTTCGTTTCAAAGGTCGCCTTATACGCCGGAAAATACGGGTAAGTAAGCCTTTCTTAAGTTAGGGAGCCAGGAATGAGGCTTATGCAAAGAATAATACCTCCACAAGCTGAAACCGGTTTGGCTCAGTGGATAGAGCTTCCGCCAATAGACTGAAGGGTCCCAGGTTCAAGACCCATCAAGGGCATGTACCTTGGTTGCGGGCACATCCCCAGTGGAGGGTGTGCAAGAGGCAGCTGATCTATGTTTCTCATTGATGTTTCTAACTATCCCTCTCCCTTCCTCTCTGTAAAAAATCAATAATATAATATATATATATATAAAAGAATACCTCCACAAGGTCCTTCCGCGGTCTCAGCTTCAGGAGCGGCTCGCTGAGGCGGATGGAACACATGCCGCCCTTCCCTTCGTACATGCAGACCCCGGCGCACCTGCAAGACAGCCGCCGCCAAGCGTTACGGACCCAGACCCAGACACAGACGCACACGCACCCGCAAGGGACACGCGGCAAGTCAAACCCCACACGTCCGCGGGGTCCCTCCCTCCGGAGGGCTCGGGGCGCGGGGCTCTCCCGGAGGGGAGGGGCGCCCTCGGCCGGAAGAGGGAAGGAAGCTCCCAGCCCCGCCGGCCCGCCCGGAGCTCCGAGCCCGGCGGCCCCGCCCCGGCCGGGCGGCCAGCTCCGTCCTCTTCCGCCTCCGGCCACACACCTCCGGCGCGTCCACGCCTCCTTTGCTTTTGTTTTTTGTTTTGTTTGTCTCCTTTTGAATTGTGTGCAGCCCAAGGGCTAGGCACCAACCACCCCGATCACCTTCGGGACGGGACTCCGGGAGGAAGGGGGCCGGTCCCTGGGGCCCACCCGCCACCTCCCCGCCCTCCCGCCGCGCCCACGGCCAATGCGGGGTCCCTAACGGCCCGGGGGGACCAAGGGCACGCAGCCCGGGCCCTCGGGCGCCCCCACGAGGCCAGTCGGGAGCGGGGAGGCGCGATGGTTTATTTTCCCGGGAGGCGCGATGCCGACACACCCCCTCTGCTCCCGGCGGGCCCGGGGCCGGCAGGCGGCTCTCTTTAGCCGTTCGGGCGGAGGAGGGAGGGGAGAGGGAGGCATACGCCGCCGGGGCCGCCGCCGGGCCCTCGGTTAACGGCCCCCGAGGCCGTTGCCGGAGGAGGAAGGGGAGGGGGCGGGGCGGAGAGCGACCGGCCGCCCGGCCGCCCGGCCCTAACCCCCCGCGGGCGCGCCGCACTCACAGGGTCATCCTCTTGCTCCACTTGACCTCCACGGCCTCCAGCTGGCCCCAGAAGAAGCGGTCGTTGAACTGCACGAACAGGGCCTGCAGGTCCGGCGTGGGGTCCACCAGCTCCCACGTCTCGTCCACCAGCGACAGGGGCTCCTGGGCCTCCAGGGCCTCCAGGGCCCGCTCGCGCTCCGTCATCAGGTTCCACTCGTCCTGGAGCCGCAGCGCCAGCACCAGGTCCTCGTCCATCGCTGCCAGGCTGTGTGTGTCCCCCCCGCCCCGGGCGGTCGCCTCCGCGGGGGACGTCGCGCTCGCTCGCGGGCGCGGCCGCCGTTGGCGGATCCCGGGCTCAGCTCCGCCGAGAAACCGGCTGTTGGGCTGCTCTCGGCTCAGCCCGCAGGTCTCGCGAGAACTCGGGGCAAACGGGCTGGAGGACGAGGAAAGCTGAGGTTGGCCCCCAAGGCCGAAGCCAAGCTCTGAGGCTTAAGAAAAAGCACTCAGCTTGGCACCTCCGCAGGGTCCCCAGAATTCGGGCGCCAGGAGTTTTAGGAAACCGCCGCCGCCGCCACGACACGCCTACAGCTTCAAGCTACGCGCAAGCGCACTGCCTACTTCCCGCTCGGTCTCGCCCCTATACTCACACTTCCGCGATAGCTCCTCCCGCGCAGGCGCTGTAGGCCGCCGGCGTTCCTGCGCAGGCGCGCTGTGGGCGTGCGGTCCCTCGCGCAGGCGCACTACCTGACTGCCATCCAAGGCGCAGGCGCACTCTCTTCCTGTCTTCCTCAGCCCCCGGAGCTCCCGCCGGGCTTGGGTGGGCCCCTACCGCGGAGGAGGCACCGGCGGCGGCGGCCGCGACGGGAGTGACAGCGCCCGCGCGCGAGGCCCGGACGGGAATGGCGATGATGTCGGACAGCGGGGCGAGCCGCCTGCGGCGGCAGCTGGAATCGGGCAGCTTCGAGGCGCGGCTGTACGTGAAGCAGCTGTCGCAGCAGTCGGACGGCGACCGGGACCTGCAGGAGCACCGGCAGCGCATCCAGGCGCTGGCCGAGGAGACGGCGCAGAACCTGAAGCGCAACGTCTACCAGAACTACCGGCAGTTCATCGAGACGGCGCGCGAGATCTCGTACCTGGAGAGCGAGATGTACCAGCTGAGCCACCTGCTCACCGAGCAGAAGAGCAGCCTGGAGACCATCCCGCTGACCCTGCTGCCGGCCGGGGCCGCCGCGGCCGCCGCGGGCGGGGAGGAGGGAGGCGGCGCGGCGGGCGGCCGGGACCACCACCACCACCACCACCGCCACCTGCGGGGCCAGGCCGGCCTGTTCCCGGCCCCCGGGGGCGGCCCCCGCGACGGCGCGGGCCCCGGCGAGGACGGGAAGCAGCGCACGCTCACCACGCTGCTGGAGAAGGTGGAGGGCTGCCGGCACCTGCTGGAGAAGCCCGGCCAGTACCTGGTGTACAACGGGGACCTGGTCGAGTACGAGGCGGACCACATGGCGCAGCTGCAGCGCGTGCACGGCTTCCTGATGAACGACTGCCTGCTGGTGGCCACCTGGCTGCCGCAGCGGCGCGGCATGTACCGCTACAACGCCCTCTACCCGCTGGACGGCCTGGCCGTGGTCAACGTCAAGGACAACCCGCCCATGAAGGACATGTTCAAGCTGCTCATGTTCCCGGAGAGCCGCATCTTCCAGGCGGAGAACGCCAAGATCAAGCGCGAGTGGCTGGAGGTGCTGGAGGAGACCAAGCGGGCCCTGGGCGAGAAGAAGCGGCGGGAGCAGGAGGAGGCCGCCGCCGCCCCGCGGGGGATGCCCCCGGCGGCCGCCAAGGCCGGCAACCCGTTCGAGGAGGAGGAGGAGGAGGAGCAGGAGGAGGACGACGAGCCGGCCGCCCCCGAGGCGGAGGAGGAGAAGGTGGACCTGTCCATGGAGTGGATCCAGGAGCTGCCGGAGGACCTGGACGTGTGCATCGCCCAGAGGGACTTCGAGGGCGCCGTGGACCTGCTGGACAAGCTGAACCGTTACCTGGAGGACAAGCCCAGCCCGCCGCCCGTGAAGGAGCTCCGGGCCAAGGTGGACGAGCGGGTGCGGCAGCTGACGGACGTGCTGGTGTTCGAGCTGTCCCCCGGCCGGTCCCTGCGGGGCGGCCCCAAGGCCACCCGGCGGGCCGTGTCCCAGCTCATCCGGCTGGGCCAGTGCACCCGGGCCTGCGAGCTGTTCCTGAGGAACCGGGCAGCCGCCGTGCACACGGCCATCCGCCAGCTGCGCATCGAGGGCGCCACGCTGCTGTACATCCACAAGCTGTGCCACGTCTTCTTCACCAGCCTCCTGGAGACCGCCCGGGAGTTCGAGACGGACTTCGCCGGCACGGACAGCGGCTGCTACTCGGCCTTCGTGGTCTGGGCCCGGTCGGCCATGGGCACGTTCGTGGACGCCTTCAGCAAGCAGGTGTTCGACAGCAAGGAGAGCCTGTCCACCGCGGCCGAGTGCGTGAAGGTGGCCAAGGAGCACTGCCAGCAGCTGGGCGACATCGGGCTGGACCTCACCTTCATCGTCCACGCCCTGCTGGTCAAGGACATCCAGGGCGCCCTGCACAGCTACAAGGAGATCATCATCGAGGCCACCAAGCACCGCAACTCGGAGGAGATGTGGCGGCGGATGAACCTGATGACGCCCGAGGCCCTGGGCAAGCTCAAGGAGGAGATGCGGGCCTGCGGGGTGGGCAGCTTCGAGCAGTACACGGGCGACGGCTGCTGGGTGAACCTGAGCTACACGGTGGTGGCCTTCACCAAGCAGACCATGGGCTTCCTGGAGGAGGCGCTCCGGCTGTACTTCCCGGAGCTGCACATGGTGCTGCTGGAGAGCCTGGTGGAGATCATCCTGGTGGCCGTGCAGCACGTGGACTACAGCCTCCGCTGCGAGCAGGACCCGGAGAAGAAGGCCTTCATCCGCCAGAACGCGTCCTTCCTGTACGAGACCGTGCTGCCCGTGGTGGAGAAGAGGTTCGAGGAGGGCGTGGGCAAGCCCGCCAAGCAGCTCCAGGACCTGCGCAGCGCGTCCCGGCTCCTGCGGGTCAACCCCGAGAGCACCACGTCCGTGGTCTGACGCCCGCCCGCCCGCCCGGGCCCGTGGATGTGCGCGCGCGTACGTGGTTCCCGCGTTATTTATATTTACGTCGAACTGCCTTAGCTTCGTCTCTGTAGTCTCACTCAGCTTAGCAATGAAAGAGGCCCTCTCGGATAGAAAGAGGAAAGGATGTTCCGTGAAGCCCACATAGCAAAAACGTGGCAATTAATAAAGTATAGAACATGCTTTCCTTTTAAATTATGCTAACTCTCTAATGGATGTATTGTCATGGTTATCATTTCAGTTTATCCTTTGAGTCCAAACATACTTTCTCACAGTATCTGTTATGCAGCCACAGGGAAATGATGTCTGTAAGTGTTTTATGCAGAGTTTTCCAGTTCACCAAAATGTCAGGTTTCTAAAGGGGTAAGTGCCATAGATACTTCTCCCCTCACCCCCCATTAAAATGTGATGGATCAATTTGGGGGAAAGAAAGGAGTTGAGAAAATTGGTTTTAGGATAAATCTTGTCCAAAAGAATTCTTACGTGAGAATAGCCAGTTTGTGCAAATATTCTGATCTTTATACAAGAGGAAGCTTTCATAAACCAGGTCAGCAGCTATTTCCAATGTGATTCTAATGGCTAATTATTTTCAGCCACTAATTGGTGGCTTTATAATGGGCTCGGAGCGTTTACTTGAAAATCTTAGGGACTATGATAAATTTTCCCCCCTCCCCACCCCCCAGCATATTTCTGAACTGTGGGAATGCTCAGCTGGAGCGTTGGTCTTTATCGTTAGGAAAATAAGAATCAGAACACACTGAGGAACTGGCAGTACCAGTGAGCTTTAGCTGGTCCTCCCCCTCCTATAGTGGCTCAGCCTTCACGCACATGGGAGAAAAGTTTTCATTGAAATACTTGTTTAGATTTCAGGGTTTGGTGGATGGGAAATTAGAAAAATCATATGCAAACCCCATGGTGTTCTCAAGTATAACTGGTTTTCTTTATTGTTAAGAGTCTTCCATGTCTCTTTTCCCCCTGATCGATAACAGGTTTTTTTAAAAAACATGTTTTTGATTTTAGAGAGAAAGGGAGAGGGATTGATTAAAAACATCATGAGAGAGAGATCGGTCATCTGCCTCCTGCACACCCCGTACTAGAGATGGAGCCTGCAACCCGGGCATGCGCCCTGACCGGAATCTAACCAGTGACCTCCTGGTACACAGTCAGCATTCAACCACTAACCACACCAGGTGAGCTCAAGAATAACTGCTTTGAGCAGAGAACTGTTTTTGCTTTTTTTGTAACAAAGTGGAGAACAGAAAGATGAGATGAAATGTACCCAAAACGAAGAAAAGAAACCTCGGGTGACTTTTAAAATGCTGCAGGCTGCGTTTCTGTGGCAGTTTCATCTTTTGTTTCACTTGCTTTGTTTTTTAAAGTGAACAGAATGCTTACCTCAGATTCTCTCCGGGAAAACAAGAATAACTGAAGGAATCTGAATTTCCCAAGGTTCCTAACCTGTTGCTTCTATTGTATGTTGATTGTGTACAATGCCTCACCCTTTGGAGACTTTGTGCCAGCTGAGATCCGTTTCCCCCTGGCTTGTAGTGATTTTTCTCCTTAAGTGCCATTCCTAATGCCAGTTCCTTCAAAGGGTCATTTCTTTTATCTAAATAAAAATAGTGGTATGAAGACTGTGGAAATTACGTAAAACCACAAATAGGGTGCTGAGTGCTGGCTTAGCATTGTAACATTTCTTGAGTTAATTTGACTAATGCCAGAGGATCCTTTATTTTTAGCTAGGCCTATTGAAAAGGATGAAAATAATCAAAGTTACAGATTTTCCTTGACTCACTCTTTTTTTTTTTTACATATCTAGGGCTTCCTAGATAATAACCACACTGGATATTTCAGCTAAACAAAAAATTATAATTTGTCTTTTAAGATCACTGGAAACTTGGATTTGATAAAATAAAATAAAAAATTGTAATAATTTTGTGCCACTTACAGTTTCTAAAATATTGTTTGCGACACATCCTGTGTGACTGTTTGAGGCTGGGTACGTAAAAAACGATCCTTCTGAAATCAAAACTTCTTTTTTAAGGCATGAAGCTGTCAAAACGTAAGTGTGTACACCCCCGATATGCAGATGGTTGCTTCTTCTTAGGACTGTCTGCTCTTTAGAACTGGAAGTGGAATTTTCTTCTCTTCAAACATATGTGCTCAATCAAAGCTGTAGCTGAAGGAAGTGTGCTGACCGTCAGCTCCTGTGGGGAGCTGGGTGAGGACCACCAATCTTAAGAGTGAACCATTGTGCCAGGAGAGCGGTTATGGCCGCTCTTCCAGGTGCGGGCAAAGCTCCTCTAATTCTTGTCTCATTGGACTCCAAGTCAAGTTCAAAACTTGAATGCGCTTAGTAGCACGTGCTGCCATATACCACTCACGGTTGACTGCCTCGTTTGCTGTCACCTGTGCTTTGAGTCGCAGACTTGATTAACTCATTGCTGGTGAGAAAAGACATCCTGTGGAATGAAGTCTCTTTAATGAAAGTCTCTTGTCACACAAGTGCTGAAAACTCGCTTGTTTTTGTTTAAAATGCTACCTGGAGTTCAATGACCCGCGTTTGTATTTTGCAACTTGCTTACCTGGAACTGGGAATTGGGGCTTGACATGCAGTATGACTTCGACTATGTACATTTCGCCTATTGGTATGCTGTGATAAGAGGCAATCTGAAATGTTTATCAAAATAAAGCTGACAACTTTTCTTACACTGGATAAACTTGGTTGATATTACCGTGTTCTGCTATGTCTCTTGTTTAATCACGATTTATGTTCTTGTTATTGAAATATGGTTTTTAAAAACATAGGTTTGAAAAAGAACATTTTAAAAATATGTTTTACTGATTCAGAGAGAGGAAGGGAGAGGGAGAGAAACATTGAGCCCACCCTGACTGGGACGTCTTGGTTCACAGGACTATGGTCAATCCACTGAACTGCGGGAGATTTTTATTTTTTTTAAGGAAATAAAAATTGGTTCTGGCCAGTGTGGCTCAGTGGATACAGCATCAGCCGGTGGACTGAAGGGTCCCAGGTTCAATTCTGATCAGGGTCATATGCCCGGATTGCAGACTTGATCCCCAGTGGGGGTGCATGCAGGAAGCAGCCAACCAATGATTCTCTCTCATCATTGATGTTTCCACCTCTCCCTCTCCTTTCCTCTCTGAAATTTAAAAAATAAAATAAAATTTAAAAAAATGGACATTATAGTCTTGTTAGCCTGCGATTCTTTCACAAAAAGCATTTGTGAAATGAGAACAGAAACCAATTGACTCGATCATGTCACCGAACCCGGCAGCCCACCTGGCTTGTCCCTGCAGGGCCATCCCAGCGGAGTGTGCGCGTTCTCGTGTCTGTGTTTTCTCCGGGGCCCCGATGCCTCCCGCGCCCCAGAGATGTGCGCGGAGGTGAACCGCGAGCCGCGCTGTCTGAGTGTGCGTGCTCCTGTGATGGGCGGGCGTCCTGTCCGGGTGGACCCTGCCTTGTGCCATGCGTTGCCCCAGAACTGAAATCAGTGGGTTAAGAAATAACCATCTTTTTATTCATCTAGAGTATAGCCCACATTTATTTCAATGATCAACACCAGAAGTGTTTTGGGTTTTTTAAAAATATATAGTATATATGTATTTTATTGATCTCGGAGCAGAGAAGACGGGAGAGGGAGAGAGAAATATCGATGAGAATCATGGATTGGCTGCCTCCTGCATGCCCCCTCCTGGGAATCAAGCCCTCAATCCAGGCATGCTCAGCCACGGAGCCGCACTGGGTTTTTATTGGGGAGTTTGGTGGTGCTTATCTGACCAGAGATGTGCCACGGGAACCTAACCCCTGTTTACATCAACCAGCCTGTGGTGACGCTGGTTTCGCTAAACGTTTCACGTGAAGTCGCCATTTCCAGGAACCTCCCGACTCCGTCCGGTGGGGACTCACCGTGTCTCCGTGGGCCGGGTCCCTGTTTGAGGCGGGAGATGCCAATGGCAGGCGTCCCGTGGCTCTCCCGGCCGCAGCCGTTGGTGCGATGTCGCGCTAAGCCAGACGTCGGTGTAGGCGTTAGCACGGGTGCAGGTGAGTGAGTGACAGGAGCTGGACTTCGTTTTCCAACAAGTTTCCAAAAGGTTATTTTATTTTAAAACACACAGTTAGACAAATGCCCTCGAGGTCCTGTGGTGGGCGGAGACATCGCCCGAGGCTGCAGGCGGTGCTCTTCCTCTCCCAGGAGCCTCGGTCTGGGTCTCGGGAGGAGAGAGAGGCTCATTGGCTCCAAGAGTCTTTGGATGACAGTAATTGTGCGACCACAGTCCCACAGCTGCTTGGCAGTCGTTAAAGTTTAGCAGTTGCTGGTTTTCCTACTGGCACCTTACCATCTGAGGAGGAAAGAGACGGCTCACGATGTGACGCTTGAATTTACGCTCATGCGATGTTTCAGCCACAGGCAGAGAGAAACAGCTGCCACTGTGCAGTGTACAGGCGGGGTGGGGCCCCGGCCCGATGGGATTAGTGCCCTTCTGAGAAGAGGCACCGGACAGCAAAGGCCTCGTGAGCGCACAGGCCTGTGCAGAAGCAGTGCCATCGCAGAGGGGGTGGGCACGGCCAGTGCCCTGGGCCAGGGCAGAGGCAGGAGGTGAACCCAGTCACGTGCCCTGAACTTCCAGTCCTCTGCGGTCTCACCCATAGGACATGGCTTCCGTCACAAGGAAACCGATCCCATCACCTCGCCCCACTTACCAAATTCCAAACAGAGTTCCAAGGCCCCCCATCGCGAGATTTCTCCTCTCCCTCTGCCCTCTCCTGCCCCCTCTCCTTTCACCACATGCCATCCTGCCTTCCCCTCATCCCAACAGATGCCACCGAAAGCTCCTCTGTGCAGGTTCGACAACGGCACTCGATGGGCTCAGGTACAAAACCACAACCGGAAGCATCCTACTCCACGACCAGAGCTTCCGTCAATGCAGTCCGTTTTTTTCAGGTGCTGACATCGCCCTCCGGAAATCACCCGTCGCTCCTGGGAGCACTGTCCGCTCCCTCCCCTGGCCTTCCTCTCTGCTTAGGCCCCTCCGGACTCTCACCGGAGCCCCCACACGCCCGCCTCCCTGGCAGGATACTTCTGTGAGCCCATAGGACTTGCAGGAGGGCAATGGCCTCCAGCTCTGGCTCAGAGGAAGTGCTGTGGTCCCGGCCGACACCCCCCTCGGGAAGGGAGGGGCAGGTGCCCAGGGAGAGGACTCCCGGGACCAGCGAGGTGCGTGCTCGGCGCCCAGTGCCAGGGCAAAGGGTCTAGAACCCGACCGAGCAGGCCCGCGGGAGGTGACCCCTCCGAGCTGCCTCGTTCTCGCTTGGGGCGTTTCGCCGGCCGTTTTCCTTGCCCTTTCTCCTTGGTCTCTGTGAGAAAGTTCTAGATGGCGTCACAGCTCCGTTTGTATTAGACCTGGACTGTGCGTTTCGGTACGGCTGGTGCCGTACACACCCCCGTGTTTCACTCTCTGTGGACAAACATCACGTGGAAACCAAAGGGTACTCACCAAGCATCTCGTCTAGCTTCACTGCGGCGGGCTCATTCACAACGTACACGTAGTTGTTCTCTCTAGGAGGAAAAGCAACATGAACTGGGGGGACGACAACTGTCCCTGGTCACTCAGTAGGCCTAGCTTCACTGTTTACATAGTAGGACTACCTTTTTTTTTAAATATATTTTTTATTGTGGCTGGTGTTATGATGTCTCCCATTTTCTCCCTTCCCTCCCCTCCTCCCAGCCCCTCCCTGCCCCCAGGTCTCACCACCCCATGCCTGTGTCCATGGCTGTGCACATCTATATATATAAAAGCCAAGCGACTGGAATAACTGGGAAGAGCAGTCGTTTGTTGCGCACTGCGGCCAGCCAACCAGCACGATTGGGGGCGGGGTTGGCTGGCCAACCTCCCATGGCCCCTCCCCCTGGCTGGCTGGACCCCACCGGTGCACGAGTTCATGCACCGGGCTTCTGTAAGTGTGTAAGGTTTTGCTTTAGCTTTTCTCGCCCAGGAAGGCGGCCTTTACAGCTTCCTGAAGGTCAAGGTTAAGCAGCTGGAAGGCTCCCTGCTCCCTCCTCTGGCCACGTGAGAGACACGCTGGGAGAGCTGGCCCCTCAGCGTTATCATTCATACGTTCGTTCACTCAGAAGAGTGCACATCTGCCTTTACACGCTCGCGCGTCCTGATGTACTGTACACGTATGTGCACGTAAACCTTTCCTGTAAATTATACGTGTCAGTGGTGGGCCAGGCCAAACGCTGGCCTGCAGCACCCTCTGCTCGGCTGCACATCCTTCTGCTCTGCCCCGAGGCAGGCACAGGTCACTCCTGGCGAGCTAGCGGGGAGTGGGCAAGGGACCACAGCACGTGCGGCTCGATCACCCGTCCTGCGTCTGCTCCCACACGAGTCCCCGGACTTACACCTTCCTCTTCTCCACCGCGCCCAGCCGCACCAGGGCCACCAAGGCGTTCTTCTGCAGGTCAGAGGACAGGACGTCGTAACACTGCGAGGTGCCTGGAAGGGAGGGGAGGCGTGAGGGGCCGCCCTGCTGCCGGCGGAGGGAGGAGCGGCCGCCGGCGGCACTGACCTTGGTCGAGAAGCTGGCCGGTGAACGCCCTGACCCGGACCAGGTACTCCTTCTCCAGGAAGCCGCCTTTCGCCTCCTCCTCCAGGAAGAATTTGCAAATGATCTGCGTTGAAGAGGACGAGAGGCTTGGGCAGAGGCAGGGGGCCGTGGGCACGCGGCGCGGGGGACGGCCACACGCCCCCGTGGGCAGCGCCAGGGGCGCCCCAAGGCGGCGCCGAGCAGGCCCGCCGCCCGGCGGGGCCTGAGCGCACACAGGCTTCGTGCTCTCCCCTCCCTGCTCGTTCTTTTCTTTTTAGGCTGCGGTTCTCGGAGTGCCATGGAGCTCCGCCACCGCTCACGACTAGGAAACGGGGTGCAGCAGTGTGGACACGGCGTAAAACACTCTTTCTCACTTCAGTGGTTGCAGCTGCGTGAGTTGCAGGGCGCAGGGCCTCACCGGCAGGTGCAGCCCTCGTCCCAGGACCAGGCCCCTGCCTGCCTGGCCTGGGAAGCCCCACCCCTCGGGCGGGGAGTCAGTCCGACGGGCTTCTGCGCGAGGCCGTACCTGGTAACACTCCACAAAGGGCTTAAAGAGTCCGGCCAGGAACTCGCACACGGCCTTCCCCTCCTCCGTAACCTGGATGTCCCGCGCTGTCACCTGAATGGCCTCGATTTTACTGAGCAGGTAGCAGCCTTCTTCAAAGTCCTGGGCGGGCGGGGGCGGGGGGAGACAGAAGGGCCCACTGAGCGAGGGCGCAGCCGCCGGTGTGAGCAGCCAGTCAGCCGCCAGCCCTTCCCAGGGCGCGGTGGTTACGCGGTAACCAAGGAAGCGCTAGTTCTGACACTCCCTCTGCACAGACACGCTCCTTAGAGAGTTCTAGAACACTCAGACCGGCCCCCTCTCCTGAGCAGTGCCCACAAAGCCGACCCTGTCTGGCCCGGGCGCTCCGCACCCCGCATTCCAGCTCCAGCCTGGTCCTCACCAGCTGCTGCCCTGCCACTCTCTGCTCTTAAAGCAAAAGACAGCTGCACCAGGAACGTGCGTGCCGCTGGCAAACTTTTAGCAAGACAGAGTTGATTTATTTGCAGTAGCTGCACTAACAGTTCAAAGAATGACCCTCTTCTTACCAAACTTGAGGTCTGATGCATGAATTCGTACATGGGTGGGGTTCAGCCAGCCCGCCCTGATGGGGACCCATCAGGCCTGGCCAGTGGGGGGGGACACACCCACAGGCAGTTGGCCAGCTGGAGTGTTGGGGTCCAAGTGGGGGTGGGACCAGCCAGAAGGGGAGCAATTGGGGCCTGGAACAGGCACGTCATAGCCACCTGTCATTCGGTCATTCTGGTCATTCCACTGGGCCTATATATATATAAGTTATTGATAAATTTAACCAGGAACCAAGTTGGTCCGAAGGTTGTGGGTAATTGTTAAGCTGATTAACATTGATAAGTTTAACCAGGAACCAAACTGGAGTTTGCTGACTCGTGAGCGTCCCCGTTCCCCTTTAAGCAAAGGGAGGGCAGACCTCCCCAGGACTCGCCCTGCCCCGCGCCTGCTCCTGGGCTGCAGACGTACCTTCACTTGGTTTCCCGGAAAGAAGATGAACTCATCCGCCAAGATGGCGAGCAGGAAGCAGAAGCAGCTGTAGACGTGCTCTGGAAAGGAGGTGGTTGCAGGAAGTCACAGCCTGCTTTCTAGCCCCGGGAGCGGCAAGAGGTCCCTGACACCCCGAAACCAGCACGAGAGGCCATCACCGCCTCCCGGGATGAGGCCGAGGCCCCAGTGAGCTGCAGCAGCCCGGTGGTGCCCGAGAGCTGCTGCGGCCCAGCCCTTCCACTGGTCAGCTCCGAATGAGAGCCACGCCCCCAGCCCGGCACTGGGCCCTCTTCCTACCAAGGCCATTGGAGGCGGAAAACATCACTCAGGCCACACGCAATCGTCCGCTGAAGCCGGCCTGTCCTATCTGGTCAGACATGTCATCAACTGGCCTGTGCGGCCGTGACAGGGCCAGACCGGACGATCGCACCAGCCTGGCACGGCCACCGCGGGACGGCCCCACCCCTGCTCCAGGCAGTTCCCGCTACCCAGAGACTTCCTGTCCCCGTGCCGGGAGCGTGCTCAGGTCCCTCCCAGTTCCCGGCTCCAGGCAGGTGGCACGTATTCAGGGACGGGTGCACGGGCCCCGCCGGGCTGGGCGTGGGCTGCACACGCGGGAGGAGGGGAACGAGGCCCCGCGCAGCGCCGAGGGCCGGGCCTCCCCCACGGCTGCAGCCCGCGGTCCCCCATTACCTTTCTTGCCCCCGTCAGCCGCCTGCAGCGCCAGGGCCACCAGGGCGGGCCGGGCGAAGACATTGAGCAGCTGGTTCCTGTAGGTGGCGCAGGTGAGGAGCGTGATGTACTGGCACAGGAGGCCGTCCACCATCTCCGAGGCTCCGAAGTCCACCCTCAGGGCCACGCGGTCCCGGTCGAGGCTGACGATGTTGGAGTGCAGGTGGATGCTGGCCTGGACCACCTCGTCCACCGGTTCACCATCTGCACACGGGACAGTGCGTTCAGGCCAGCGGCACAGGGCGGGCGGGTCCCGGCCGGGAGCCTCAGGCCCGCGGGACACGCGCCCTCCGTACCGGGCCACCGGAGGAAGCCGCCGAAGGCCTGGGTCAGGCCCCTCAGCCACAGCGTCTTCTCCACCAGGGCGTCGAAGTCCATGGCCGGCCCGAACCGCAGCAGGACCGTGGCCATCAGGACCCACGGGCTCAGCACCAGGTTCTCGATCTGCAGGAGCTGCACCTTGTAGGCCACCTCGGTGACGAAGGCCATCGTTTCCTCCGGCTGCTTCTGAGGGATGTACCTACGAGGCAGGGGCAGAGGCGGCTGCAGACAGAGAGGAGACACGGTGCTTCCTGGGACCCGCCATCACACCGAGCGCACGCTGTGCGAGCCACCGTGGCCAGGCGCTCGCTGGCCAGCACCGCTGCCGCTCTCCCCACTTTTAAGTCATTCCGGGACCTGCTCCCGAGAGGAGCGAACAGTCTCCCGTGTATCTGACATCTACACCCTACAGCTAACCGTTCCTGCCAAATACAGAATTCTTCTTTAATTGAGGCTTTCACTGCCCCGATGTGTGACCTCAAATCACCAAGTTTCAGTCCGAGAAGTAGTCAGGAATCACAATTCAGCCCCGCCGGTGTGGCTCAGCGGCGGAATGTTGACCCAGGAACCAAGAGGTCGCCGGTTCGCTTCCCGGAAAGGGCACATGCCCAGGTTGCTGGCTCCATCCCCGGGGGGGGCGTGCAGGGAGGAGCCGATCCATGATGTCCTTCTCTTAGTGACATTCCTCCCTCTCTATCCCTCTCCCCCGCTCCCTCTCGCTCTCAAAAAAATCCATAAAAAGGTGGGGTTTTTTTAAAGTCTATTTTCACACTTCCAGATTTCCATCCCTGCCTCTAACTCGGTTATGAAAACAGCGGTCTCGCACCTGGGGACCAGGTTATAGGGGCTTCGGCTCAGCCTCCCAGCGGCCAGCGATCGCAGCGACACGGGGTCCCCAAAGTACACGTGGATGCTGCCGAAGTTTTCCGAGAGAATCCTCCTGGCCTTCAGCAATCCCTACCGGCGTGGCAGCATCAGGGGAAGGAGCAAAAGCAGCAAATTAGAAAATGGGCTGGTCTGTAAAGAGCATTCCCCCTAAATCCCAGTGAACCCGGGAGTGGCACCCTTTACATACGGTCGTGGATTCCTTTGGCTTGGGCACCCCTAAAAGCTCATGCACATAGAGCGTTTCTTCCAATATCTTATCGTAACTGATGCTAATCGGCACAAGGTAGGTGTCAAAGACTTCTCTTTTGAAAAAGGGTTCCATCACAACATTCAGGAGACCTGGGAACAAAGGGATGAACGGTTTGCACGCATATCCCAGCGTCTGAAAACACGGCACACACACAGGAAGCACTAAGGCCATACATATGAGCAGTTACACTTAGAGAGTTACACTCATAGCCGGGACTGGTTTGGCTCAATGGATAGAGCGTCGGCTTGGGGACTGAAAGGTCCCGGGTTCGATTCCGGTCAAGGGCATGTACCTTGGTTGCGGGCATATCCCCAGTAGGGGGTGTGCAAGAGGCAGCTGATCGATGACTCTCTCTCATTGATGTTTCTAACTCTCTATCTCTCTCCCTTCCTCTCTATATAAAAATCAATAAAATAAAATTTAAAAAAAAAAAAAAAAAAAAAAGAGTTACACTCATTAAAAAAAAGAACATCTTGCAAAAAAAGTGTCAAGGCCCGGCCGGCGTGGCTCAGGGGGTCACGGGTGGATTCCGGGTCTGGGCACGTACCCAGGTTGCGGGTTCGATCCCCAGAGTGGGGCGTGCCGGCGGCAGCCGATCCATGATGCTCTCTCATCACGGATGTTCCTCTCTCCCTCCCTCTCCCTTCCGCTCTGAGATAAACGACATTTTTTTAAAAGTGTCAAGTTCTCCTTCGCAGCTGCACGGACACCCCCGCCCCCAGCCCAGAGCCCCTGGGTGCGTCCCCCTCCTCCGCCCCCCGCCCCCCCATGACCTACCAAACCGAGGAGACAGAGTCTTGGCGGAGCGGCTTCTTTTCCCTTCGAGGAAAAATTCAACAGGAGCATAACCATTCTTTAAAGAGAGAACACAGACACACACAACAAAACACAAAACCCATTGCCTACGCTCAGAGGATCGAGGCTTCGCTGCTTCCTCCCCCAGCTCCCGCCCCGGCCTCTACGCACACCGCTCGGAGGGAGGCTCGGACCCAGAGCCCCGGGGAGCAGCCAGGCTGCGGGGCCCCCACACCTGTCCGGGGAGGACACAGCTCAGCGGCCCTCATTGGGGCGTTAAATGAGGGCCCTGAACGTCAGCGGGAAGGAAACGCCGGGAGCGCCGGGGAGGGCCTGCACTTACCCGTAGCATGGTTTTGACGTATTCGGTGAACACAGCCCAGTAGAGTCTGTTGCCGCCGAAGGTGCGTCGTATGAAGAAGGCGCCGGACATGCGCAGCAGCTCCCCGATCATCTTCATCCCCAGGAAGTCTGGAGGGAGAGGGAGCACCGGCGTCAGAGCCGGGGACTGCCATAGACGTAAACGCACGCTCCGTTAGGAGGCTTTCGTGGATGTAAGGCACTCCTGTGACCTTCTGAGATGACAGTCCCAGGAAGAGACGTCTCACGGGATTATGGGAAGGGGGGACTGTGTGGGCAGGTGCTCGCTGGGAGGTAACCTTGAACCCTCCATGCACCTGCTGCTCACAACCAGACCAGCTGGATCGGGGAGAGAGTAGGGAGGGGAGAGACATGATTTTCCTGCCAAGGGCCAGGTGGATATTTATAACAACATTCTCGGGCCACACACAACTCTCCTCTAAACATCCGCCTGCTGCCCGGCAGGGGGCTCAGGGGTTGAGCGTCGACCTATGAACCGGTACACAAAGCTGTGCTTGGGCTCACTCCCGGGCCCGTGTCGGAGGGAGGGAGGGAGGCGCACGCACCCATGCCCGCCGCGATGACGGGCACCGGCAGGTCGTAGCTGTACAGGAGGAAGGACAGCATCAGGAAGTCGATGTAGCTCCGGTGGCTGGGCAGCAGGACCACCGGATGCTCCTGGATGGCTCGCTGCAGCTTTAAAACAAGCAAACGAGACGCTTTTAACCACTTCACGTCCATGCGTTATCCGTGTCCTCTCCGAACCCCAGCGTGACCGCCCGAGGGAGGGAGGCTGCCGTCAGGGAGGACGTGGCCAGCCAGCACGCCCTGGCCCAGCACAGTGCCGGCCGTTCTCGGGCAGAGACCTGGCAGTGAGCGAGCAAACAGAGCCTTCAGAGGCGGCCGATGGAGGTTTCTCTCTCATCAACGTTTCTCTCTCCCTCTCACTCTCTCAAATCAATAAAAACATATTTAAAAAGAAAATTAAAAAATGTAGTCTATGTAAGAAAGTGCTTCCTTACAGAAAAACGCAAATTACTAAGGAACGGAAGTGACGGGGTTAGAAAACTCACCGTCCGGCAATCACCAAATACCGCCGTGCCAAGGGGCCGCGCCCTGTGCCAGCGGCTGCCTGCGGCTGCCTGCGGCCGGGCTGCCCGCTGAGTGCAGCTGAGAGGAGGCAGGGCTGCCCACACAGTGAGGGGCGAGCAGAGGCTGCCGTGGAACCAGCGACACTCACTTTCTGAATGCCTTCTTCGTTGACACACACTTTGGAGTAGATTTGTTTAAATATCTTGCTCAGGGCGAAGGCGAAAAACCGGATAGCTCCCAGGCGCAGCTTGTGGCACATTTCGTCCAAGATCTGGCACACTTCCTCGCGCAGGGCCTCCTGGGGCTGGCGGGCCTCCCTGGAGATCTGGGAGGGGCGAGAAGCGGGGATGTGTTTCTCAAAGCGGCAGCCGCGGCTCTTTCACTCGGTCCAGGTCCACATGGCCCCTACTGCAGGACACCTTCACGGAAGTGGGCGTTGTGTGACTTCCGCCACAAGGGGATGAATGATCCTTCGTAGACCGCTTCAAAGACCAGGCCCTCGAAGAGAGCCGGCTTTCCGGGGTGACACGTGGGGCCAGGAGGGCGTCTCCCTCCCCATCGGGTGTGCTATCAGCTCCCCCGGGAGTCGAGGCCCCAAACACAGCGCAGGAGGCCTCTCAGGGACCGCTCACCGCCATGACGGGGTCCTGAGCCAGATAGAGACACAAGACCACACTGAACCCCATTCGCACCACATCACACACATGGGGCACTGCCACAGACCCCCCAACTCTCAAAGACAGTCAGCGGGCTCCACGCTGTCACAGGGAAACTCCTTTAGTCCTCTGGAGAGCGATCTTTTTATATATGCATATTATATATATGTGTGTGTGTGTGTGTGTGTGTAATATATATGTATATGTATGTATATGTATGTGTATGTCTACACATAAATCTTTTATATATATGTGTGTATATATATATACACACACACACACACACACACACACCTGTCTCAAACAGAACGCAGCTTCTCTCCACACCTGTTCCCTCGCTCCCCTGACTCCGTGAAGGCCTCTTCCCTCCCCTTAATCACGTCTACTTTACCTCTCGAATGTCTTCGCTGTTTAAAAGCCTTTACACGTTTCTGGTCATGTCAACTTGTCACCTAATCATAAACTTGAACTTACACGACTCACTTCCCTAGAGATGCCGCGCCTACCGACTGTGACGACATAACTTACAACGCAAGCACCGCTTCTGTTCCCTGGGGTTGGGTGTAAAGGATACGCAGAATCCCTTGCCACAGCCCACACTGGCACTTGGCCAACGTCGAGATCGCAAAACGGGGGCAAAACAAGGCCGAGAGCGTTGCCACTTAGTAGCGCAAACATCACTGCAAGAGTCGCCGGCACCAAATGAAGGACAGCAGGTGGGTGGGCTCAGGGTGCCACACTCCAAGCATCATAAGCAGATTCCTTACCTCTATGTTGAGCAAGATATGTTTCTAAAATATAAACGAATCGCACCAGCTCCACATGGAGATCCTTCGATGGCTCTGCACAGCTTCTAACGCCGCTCCGAGGTTCACAGAGGCCCCCGTGCCCGAGGCCCTGCTTACCGCGCCGGTCTCAATCCTTCCCACGACCCCTCTCTGCCCTGTGGTCTGGTCATAGCAAACTGCCTTCAGCGTCTGGCAGACCTCCTGGTGTAACTGGTACGGAGTGGGACCCACGCCCAGGGATTGTCAGAGCTCCCGAGCGGGGTGTGAAGGCCACGGGGGAAGTTACTGCTCTGTTAAAAACACTCCTTCCACCCCCTTCACCTGGAAAACTGCTAATCCTCGTTCAGGCCTCATTTTCAAAATCTCTCTTTAGCTCCCTACACAAAACTAGCTTCCCTCTCGCAAGTGGACCTGCAGTGGCGCCCCATAGCGTGTCTTGTATCGAAGTTGATGACACAGCTGTCATCAGGCCCCATCAGACGTAAGAGGCAGCAGCTCGGCTCGAGTTGCTCACTGCCAGACCCCCGTGTCCAGGACAGAGGCTCACACACGTCCGGCTATGGCACACATTTGATGGGTGTGCCGAATAGACCTAAACCTAAAGGGACACCTTAAGCCCAGCCCAGCCAGCGTGGCTCAGTGGTTAGTGTGGCCTATGAACCAGAGGGTCGCAGTTAGATTCCCGGTCAGGGCACATGCCCGGGTGCGGGCTGGATCCCCAGTGGGGGGCGGGCAGGAGACAATCAATGATTCTCTCTCATCATTGATGTTTCTCTCTCTCTCTCTCTCTCTCCCTCTCCCTTCCTCTCTGAAGTCAATAAAATATATATATATTTTTAAAAGAGATACATTAAAGAAAGCGAAATAAATTCACAGAATCGGGAAGAGAAAGGACTCGCTGGCCAGGAGCAGACCTGGCTGAGCAGAAGAGGGGGCTCACCCACCTCCTTGATGACATAGTACACCTCTTCGGAGTTGAGAACGCTACACTTAATGTCGTTGGGCGTGCACGGGGTGAGGCCCTTGTACAGGAGCGGGGTGTAGCATTTCATCGCAAACTTCAAGTCGCTGACGTGCCTCCTTTCCTCTAATACATCTTCAAACTCGTCCCACTTTTTGGGCTCCTTCTGTGGGCAGGAAATGAAAGAAAGTCATACACACACTGTAAACCAAGGTAGGACAGATTGGGGAAAAGCTTTATTTCTGCCCAATTTGTTTTCTGTGACATAGGACAAGAGCAGAGCGATTCGAACCTTAGACTTTCACATGCCAAGAAAAAATGGACCGATAAGTTGATATGGAATTATCATCATATTTCATTTTATCTTTTAAAAAATTTTTTTAATTGATTTTAGAGAGAAGAAGGGAGAGGGATAGAGAGAAGCAAAGATGTCAGAGAGAAACATCGATCGGCTGCCTCCTGCAAGCTCCCCACCGGGGATCAAGCCCATAACCCAGGCACGTGGCCTGACTGGGAATCCAACTGTGACCTCCTGGTTCCTAGATGGACACTCCACTGAGCCACACTGGCCGGGCTTTTTTTTTTTTTTTTTTTTTAACAGGATTTCTTTCATTGTAAATTTATAACTTAATCTTTAATATTTTTTGAATCATCACCTGAGGCTATGTCTGTTCATTTTTACAGAGAGAGGAAGGAGAAGGTGGGGAGGGAGAGAGAGGGGCAAGCATCAATTGGACGCCTCTCATACATGCCCGATGAAGGATCGAACTCGCGGACCAGGTGTGTACCCTGATGGGAAACAAGCCCGGCCAAGGCTTACTCTTTAATTTTTAATGACGGCTGCGCTTTAACATTGGGCTTGCAAGCTTCATGAAAATTTCACGATCAGCTTTGACAGCAAGTACAAGACTACGAACTCCGGCTGCCAACACTGGAAACGAAATCCGCTGAGGACAATGAGATAGAGCGGCTAATGAGAGAGCGGGGTGTGTGTGTGTGTGTGTGTGTGTGTGTGAGAGTGAGACTGGTTGGCTAAGTCCCCTCTGGGGACGAGCTCTCTGTGCTGGGACCTCGCTAATAAATAGCAGCGGCTGCCCGCCTGAGGACAGGGTGTCCTTGTGGCACACTGTAAGGAGCCGGGCTTTTTCATTCATTTCCAGCAGGAAGCCAGCGATTCCCATTGACAGTCTCCATCAGACCAGTGTTTAGGACACAGCCTACCAGTGAGGGTTGCCAAGCTTATATATTGAGACCAGACCTTCCTCTCTGCTCTGCTACCATATTCCTCACTCCATTTGGATGTCAACCAAGCCCCTTGTGATGTATCTGGTCCATAACATAATAACCCACAAATTAGAGATCATTAGCTTTGCCCTGACTGGTTTGGCTCGGTAGACAGAGCATCGGCCTGCGGACTGAAGGGGTCCCAGGTTCAAAGTCAGTCAAGGGCACAGGCCTGGGTTGCAGACTCGATCCCCAGTAGGGGGCGTGCAAGAGGCAGCCGATCGATGATTCTCTCTCATCACTGATGTTTCTACCTCTCCCTTTCTCTCTGAAATCAATTAAATATATATATACACATATTTTTAAATCATTAGCTTTGCCTCCCCCATCTCAAACTGAGCACAACCTCAGGTGCACCCTGACCAAACCTGCTCTGTCCGCATCTCCTATCTGCGAAAGGCATCTCATCCACCCAGTTGCCCAATCACAGAAACCAGGAGTCAATCCCAGACTGCCTCCTCTTCCTCACCCACCCTTCCAGCTGCCAAACATCCCACAGGCCACCCTCACCCTTCTCCCCACGCTCCCGGCCCCTGCCCACTCAGGCTGCCTTCCCTCATCTGTCCTGATCCACGTCCAGCAGCCGGCATCACATCCCCTCCCCGGCCGGCCTCTCTTCCTAGTCTCGACTTAAGCAGGAGAGATCATTCATCCAGGTGATCATGGCAGAAACCAAGCAGTTCCCTTAGACCTTCAACGTACAACTGTGAACCCCTGAAGTGGTGCTAAGTTCCGACGTTAGCGGTGAGGATGGGGAAACGTGACACACAAGATCCCGTTAGGAAATGGAACCCGCCTGCTTCCCGGCCTTCATCCCTCGGGTCCACTCTCGTCTAGCCTCCCTGACCACGTGGTCCCCCGATGTGCGTGTTCTTCATGGATGCCCAGAGCAGGCTTCCTCTCCCTCATCCCCCTTCCCATCTCAAGAACTCAGCGCAGGTGTCACCTTCTCTAATCTCCAAACAGGCCAGGGGCTCCTCCTCCTCCTCCCTCCCTCCTTCCCACAATGCACTGCACGTGTTTCCACCACTGCCCTTATCCCACTTCATTGCAACTAGCTGTTTACTTTCGTGATTCCCTTTGAAGTGCGGAGAGGGGAGGGCTAGCTCCTTAGCTTGGGTCTTGAAGACTGAGGAGAATGACTAAGGGCTCTGCAGGCACTACTGCTGCGATGTTTGCTGCAATCAGCAATGTCTCAAATGCCTCGAATGTCGCTCTCAGATGAGACAGAGCATTGCACAAGCGCAGGGCAGGCCCGAATCAGTAATAGTAAGAACAAGTTCAGGACATCATGAGAGTCCAACTATGAAATCACAAGAACGTGTGCAGCGTCCGAGGATTAAAAGCTCACATGCAACTGCCTTGCTGTTCTCATGAAACGTTGACAAAAGTCTTATCAGTAAAGAACCCCTGGTGAATGGGGAACTAAAGGATCCGCTCGCTCCTGTAATGTAGGAGCCAGAGGCCCAATGCACGAATTCACCGGATTGGGGTGGGGGTGGCGATCGAGGGAGGGGCTGGCCAGGGGCTGGGGCTGCCGGCGGGTGGCCAGTTGGCCCTGCCCCTGGCCGAACACCCAGTTGAACTCCGGGTAGAGGGGAAAATTTGCATATTAGGCTTAAATGGGAGGATTAAACATTAAATAGGATTAAATTTATTAAATAGGAGGATTGTATTCAAGTCACAAGCCACTTAGGACTGAAAAAGAGACCTACACATGTCAGAGCCACACCACAACCCTCTTTCTACGTTCGTTACAGACTCCGCCGGGAGCAGCAGTTAGAGGTCAAATGTTCCCAAGACACACCTGTCGGGTGAGAAGGCCGAGGGGAGGGCAGGAGAGTGACGGGCCTGGGAGAAGTGGACAGCCAACGGCAATTACGAGCTCCTAGCTCTGCCAGGAAATGGGCATTTCCTCTTGTTCCTAATGTCCCATTAGGAAGGCAGCCACATACACTTACACACCCTCTTTGGAGTTATGGGTGTTTTGTTTTTGTTTGTTTATCTTGCTTTTTTCTGTTTTCCCTTCTCAAACAAATTGTTATATTTCAGTCAGACTGACACTAACTGCTAGGACATGCATGGTGGCAAAGCTTTGAAATGTCCTCGTCTATTTCCTCCTAAAGTAGGTAAAAATTAATCTATTGTTTAAAACACACACACACACACACACAAAAATCAACCACCAGTTAAGCCAGGATTATGCAACCCTGAGAGCTACAGAGCTCTCCTGACAATGCTGAGTGACCGGTAAGTAAAAGTTTTGTTGACATAAAAGACCTGTTAATGCCCTAACTGGTTTGGCTCAGTGGATAGAGCGTCAGCCTCCGGGCTGAAAGGTCCCAGGTTCGATTCCGGTCAAGGGGATGTACCTTGGTTGCGGGCATATCCCCGGTGGGGGGTGTGCAGGAGGCAGTTGGTCAATGTTTCTGGCTCTCTATCCCTCTCCCTTCCTCTCTGAAAAATCAATAATATATATATATATATATATATATATATATTTTTTTTAAAAAGGTCAAGGGGGCCTCTGTAGGCACACAGTCCTGACCTTTCTTTAATAAAAGACCTGTTAAAATCAGGAGGGAAAGCCCGGACCGGTTTGGCTCAATGGATAGAGCGTCAGCTTGGGGACTGAAGGGTCCCGGGTTCAATTCCGGTCAAGGGCATGTACCTTGGTTGCGGGCATATCCCCAGTAGGGGGTGTGCAAGAGGCAGCTGATCGATGACTCTCTCTCATCGATGTTTCTAACTCTCTATCTCTCTCCCTTCCTCTCTGTACAAAATCAATAAAATATATATTAAAAAAAAAAAAAGTCAGGAGGGAAAGAGAGGGGCGGTTGGGGGAGAAGAGGTGAGATGAAGAGAGGCGGGGTTGCAAAATGACTTGAGGGAAAAGTACGACAAAAACAGGCAATAAAAACTTCCAGAAGTCCCAAAACTTCCTAGATTTGTCCTAATCAACAAAATGAACTGACCGACAAAATAAGACCCGAAGCAGGGAGACATGGATCCGACTGGCATACCTGGATGTGGGGTTGAGGGGGGGCGAGAAGAGATAGACCAAAGAACTTACATACTTATGGGCACAGCCCATGGAATCAGGGAATAGGGTGATGGAGACCTGGCGGGGTGGGGGTAGGAGTGGAGGTGGGGGGGGAGGCTGGGAGGACAGGAGGAATGTTGCTAATGTAATATTAGCAACAATAAAAAAATATATTGAAGCCCAGCTGGCGCGGCTCAGTGGTTATCAACTTATGAACCAGAAGGTCAAGGCACATGCCCAGGTTGTGGGCTCCACCCCCAGTGGGGGGGCATGCAGGAGGCCACCGATTCATGAATCCCTCTCATCATCGATGTTTCTCTCTCTCTTTCTCTCTCCCTTCCTTTCTGAAATAAATAGAAATGTAATCACATTGTCCTGACCGGGAGTGTGCAGGAGGCAGCTGATGGATGTTTCCAACTCTCTATCCCTCTCTCTTCCTCTCTGCAAAAGATATATTTTAAAAAATGTAAACACACACACACACACACACACACACACAAATATGTGTATATTTTTTTAAAAAATGACGGGTCATAAAAACTCTCTGCGCACTGATGAGCCAAACACTCTTCCGGCCAGGAACACCGGCCGGGCAGAAGGGCGGGGTGGGTGCCAGGGGCCTGCCAGCTCTGGCGGAGTGGGCCCGCAGGTTCCTCGGATTCGCCCAAAAGGGCGCTCGGGCTCCCACGCCTCCTGCCCCGGGCCAGGCGGGGGCTTTCGGGAGGCCCGGCGCCCGGTGGAGGGACAGGGAAGGCGCGAGAGGGAAGGAACCGGGCGGGCGGGGAACCGTCGCCGGGAGAAACTTGGGGAAAAGCGCGCACGCCGGGATGCAGGGGATGCTCCGTTGCCTTGGAAACCAAGTCAACCAGCCAGGCCCTCCTGGCGCCGGGGAAGTCGGGGACCCACGCTCTCCGGGGCTCGGGGAGCGCCGGCCCGGAGGGAGCCGAGGCCGGGAGGGGAGGGTCCTCGCTCGAGCCCGCCCGGGGCCTCCTTCCCCTGGCCGCCTACCGAGTACTGGAGCGCGGCGGCGCTGGGACTGGGGGAGCCGACGGCCAGGCGGGAGCTGGAGGAGCTGGAAGGGTCCATGGCGCGGCTGCCGTCCGTCCCGGGCGGGGCCTGGGGTGCGGTGCTAGGCGGTGGCGGTGGTGGGGTGACGGCTGGGGGCGGTTCTTCCGCGCGGGGCGGCCCGACCTCGCCGAGGGCGGTGGCACCCTCTGCGACCGCTGCTCGGGACCCCGGGCGCCGCCATCTTGGCCAGGACGGAAGCCGCGCGGGGCCCTGCGGCGCGCGCGCGCGCGCGTCCGGCGGAACCCGGAAGTGAGGGCGCCGCGCACGCGCACGCGCACGCGCACGCGCGCAACCTGCACCCCGGTGGGCGCCGGGCGGCCGCGCGGAGCGGGACCATCGCGATGGCGCAGGGGCAGGGCCCGGGGCGGGAGCAGGGGCCCTCCCCGCCGCCCTCCCCGCCTCCCCCGCCGCAGCTGCTGGACGCGGTGCTCCAGAACCTCTACGACTTCGGTGAGTGGGAGCCTCGGAGGCCACGTGGGGAGCACTCCCGTGAGCCAGCACCCCTCGGCCGGGACGGGGTTCAGCACACACCGTCCGTGTCCCCCCCCTCCCCCCCGGCCTGTCATCCTCCTCCGAACCCCCTTGGTCGAGTTACTCTCTGTCCCAAGGAGATCCCGGGAAAGGATCTGGGGTGTTGATCCCGGGAAAGGATCTCGGGTGTTGATCCAAGGCAATAGGGTGGTGAAGACCTGGGGTTGGGGGGGAGGGGGAGGAGGCTGGGAGGACAGAGGACAAGAGGGATGAAGGGGGAATAAGAGATGTCTGTAATTCTAGCAACAATAAAAAAAAATATATAGAAGCCCAGCTGGCGCGGCTCAGGGGTTGAGTGTGTCGGCCTATGACCCAGGAGGTCAGGGCACATGCCTGGGTTGTGGGCTCCAGGGATAGAGCGTTAGAAACATGGATGAGAGAGAAACACCCATCAGCTGCCTCCTGCACACCCCCCACTGGGGATGTGCCCGCAACCAAGGTACATGCCCTGGACCGGAATCGAACCCGGGACCCTTCAGTCCGCAGGCCGACGCTCTATCCACTGAGCCACACCTGTCAGGGCCCAGTGTGGGACTATGGCCGTGATGACGTAGGAACAGCCAAGGTGAAGATAAAACGACTTACGCTAATAAGAGTCAGAGACACAAATACAGGTTACCCAGGTTAAGCATCGTCCCACGTGGCATTTGGATTCTATAAATTGTGCAAAAAGCAACCCTCTTTGAAGAAAAACAAAGCTCTTTTTTTTTTTTCCTTTGTAGGTAGATCTGGGTGTTTGTGTTTGAGGTGACGTCTACATGCCTTCACGTGATCTGATATGTGAATCGCGTGATTCAAATAAACGTGGTGGCTAAAAATATTTCTTTTTCCTTCTTGCGGTTGAGCAAACAGGAGAGACGGAAGGTGAAGCAGAACGGAAAAGGACCAGAAAGAAAAAGGAAAACAAGAAGAGAGAGGCAGGGGTCCCGGTGGCATTGGGAGCCGAGCCCGCTCCCCCACCTGGTCCCCCCGTAAGAGGCCCGAGGAAGAAGGCTGCGACCTTCTTCTCGGAGCTCCGAGCAGAGCTGCAGCGGGCCCCCTCCGTGACCCCCCCGGAGGCCCCCGCGGGCCCGCCAGCACCTCCGGCTGCAGCCTCACCCTGTCCCCGGAGCAGGAGGGAGCCCGTGGAAGTGGTGGAATTCCACAGCAGGAATAAGAAGAGGAAACAGACGCCGGACCAAGATGAGAACACCGAGGTAGCCAGCTGGATAGTTTGTGTGTCTGGGATGGAAACCCTGATATTGTAGAACTGGGCAAACATCTTTCCAGACCGTGTCAGGGGGCCCCCAGAGACCACACCTTCGCCTGGGGGATTTGCCTAAAGCACTAGCAGGACTCAGCATGCAGTGATCATCAGAGTTATGTTCTGTTTTTTAAGAGAAAGAGGAAGGGGGAGAGAGAGAGAGAGAAATGTGAATGAGATAGAAACATGGATCGGCCGCCTCCTGCACGCCCCACCCTGGGGATCAAGCCCACAACCTGGGCCTGTGCCCTGACCGGGGATTGAACCAGCAACCTCTTGGTTCATGGGATGAAGCTCAACCCACTGAGCCGCACTGGCCGGGCATATCACAGTTATGACTTATTGCAGCAAAAGGATACAGGGTAGAGTATCAGCTCAGGTTTGATTCCGGTCAAGGGCATGTCCCTTGGTTGCAAGCACATCCCCAGTTGGGGGCGTGTGCAGGAGGCAGCTGATGGATGTTTCTCTCTCATTGATGTTTCTGACTCTCTATCCCTCTCTCTCCCTCTCTGTAAAAAATCAACAAAATATATATATTTTTTTTAAAAATTAGAACGTGTCCACTCCATAGGGGACAGAGGCTAGAATGATGTGGTAACAGATGATCTTAATAGAATTTTTTTTTTCCCCCCCTTTTCAGACCAAAACTAACATCGTTGAGAAAGACGTGACTATACAAGAATTCAACTTGGAAAAGGTACGTGTTTCGAAACGGTTCGCGTTTCCATCTTTCTGCTGCCAAAATAGACGGCCGTGCTAAAGCACATCGGGACACCCAGGCTCTTGAAAAGCACCTGTTCGTCTGAAACGTGGTGGCTTTCTGCCCCTGTCCCTCCTGCGTGCAGAGAGCATGCTGTGCCTCAGCTGTGCTGAGTGAGCACGGGGCGGTGCTGGGAGGGGGCTCTCCCACCGCGGGAGGCCTCACGCAGCTCCCTAAGCCATCACAGTGTCGTGCTTACGGTCTCCAGAACGCATCCTCCTGACAGGCATGGGTATGTCCTCCGGGGGAGGTTTTGGGGAGCACCCGGCTCTGATCCGGCTTTGTCTCCAGGCCCGGCTGGAGGTGCACCGGTTCGGGATCACGGGCTACGGCAAAGGGAAGGAGAGGCTCCTGGAACGGGAGCGCGCCATCATGCTGGGCGCGCAGGTGAGCGGCTGCTCGGCCTCCTGTCCCCGGGCCGGGCGCGGCCAGCCGGGGCAAGGGACGCTGGGAAACGGGCGCAGAATGCAACGTGATGGCGTGTCCCTCTTCCTTCACCGCAGCCGCCCAAAAAGAGCTACGTGAACTACAAGGTTTTGCAGGAGCAGATCAGAGAGAAGAAGGCAGCCAAGGAAGAGGAAAGGAGGATGGTGGGTGTCATGGCCTTGACCTTATTAAACTCTAAGCCTAACCCTAACCCTAACCCGAACAGGAAGGTCGTTACCATTTGTCACAGTGCAAGGCTGGGCCCAGCTGCTCGGGAAGGTCCAGACTCTTTTTTTAATAGCTTTTGCATTTACTCTCTTTTTTAAAAAATATATTTTTATTGATTTCAAAGAGAAAAGGAGAGGGGGGGAGGGAGAGAAACATCCATGATGAGAGTGAATTCTGGATCGCTGCCTCCTGCACGCCCCCTACCGGGATCGAGCCTGCAACCGGGGCCTGTGCCCTTGACCGGAATCGAACCTTCAGTCCGCAGGCCGACGCTCTCTCCACTGAGCCAGACCGGCGAGGGCGGAAGAGTGGACCTTTCTACCGTCAGTCTCCTCTGGAATGGCCTTCCACAGTTTCAAAAGTGTTTTAGGGAAGGAACTTTGTGTTGTTTTAACGTGTCTCCTCGAAAAGCATGAAGATAAATAGCATCTCGGTGGCTTTGGATCACAGGCCTCTTGCTATTTCTGATCGTATATTGTCTTACATTCTGCAACCAGGCCCGGGACACAGAGATTTTCAAGAAGAAGAGGAGGAAAGGGCCGGAGGAGGGGTGAGTGGCACCATACGACGTGAGGCAGCTGTGGCTGAGGGTTGAGGATAATGCCGTCGGGGGTCCCGGGATCCGGCCTGCCCCATGCTTCCCTGTGAGGGGCATCCAGGCCTGTAGGGGAGACAGGATGTAGTCAACTGCCCACCCCGAGCAGCGACCTCAGGACGGTCGGGGACTGGCTCCCGTTTCCAAAAGACCCACACCTGCACGTGACCAGGGGAAGCGCTGAGGTTGACATTTCCAGCAAGACTTCTGTCCCCTGTCCTCTCGGGTGTGACCACGTCCCATCCCACGTCCCATCCCGTGGGGAGGGCCTGGCCTGCAGGCAGTGCACCAGGACTTGAATAGCAGATATTGATTGTGTTGCTGATGGGTGTTTCTTAGCTTTTGTTCTAGCACCTTCCCCCCCGCACCCTTTACTATTTCAAAATGGGCTCCTGGTATCTTGGCCTCTTTCTTGGGCTCCAGTGATCTTGCCCTCGCCTCCGGCTGGCATGTGTCCTGGCCGTGCCAGGCATGTAGGCGGCTCAGGGGATGCAGCCATGAGCACCTGGAGTGCATCCCTGCCCTCGAGGCCCTGACTCCGTGGTGAGGCAAACACACCTAGACAGACAGACAGACAGCGCAGGTGCCCGGGTGGGTGGGACGTCCGGCCCAGGAGGTGACAGCGAGGCGGCACCGGGGGAAGGAACCAGGCCGACCCTGGGCAGGTGGCGGGTCTGAGGGGCCGGGGAAGACCATGGAGGGCGGGGCCCAGCGGGAGCACCACGTGGTCTGGCCAGCGGCGCGGCTACCCTCCCTCTAAACCCTTCTCCCTCCCCATGCAGGAAATCCAGGAAGAAGAAAGTGGCGCCCAGCATTCTGTCCAATGGGCGGGTTGGCCAGGTTGGAAAATTCA
Organism: Nyctalus aviator; assembly: GCA_036971965.1. Lineage (NCBI taxonomy): Eukaryota > Metazoa > Chordata > Mammalia > Chiroptera > Vespertilionidae > Nyctalus > Nyctalus aviator. The sequence continues at coordinate 2,730,357 of CM072940.1, read as the reverse complement.
AAAACGGGACGTTGATTCTGAGCCACGTGGACATCAGGAAGATCAACTCCTCCCGAGCGGCCAAGTGAGCCGCCGTCCGAGCGAGAGGGAGAGAGAGGGAGGGGGACGCCCGTGTGCGGAGCCCGGGCCCGCGAGGCTCCGGACGGTCCCGCATTTCCCGGTTCATGACAGTTCTCCGAGGAAAACATCCGATAGGACCGGTAAAGCTGCTGGGCTACGGTGTCCGAGGGGCCGCGCCGGGCCCACCACGCACGCGCCGTGGGAATGCGAAGGAAACCTGGGAAAGAGCTTAACATTCCCAGCCTGTCGCTGTCACCGGTGCTTCGTGCGTTTGCTCCTAATAAGGTTTTCCAGAACGGACCGGTTTATAAGGGCTAACAGTGAGCTTTAAGTCGCCGTTTGACTTTCTAAAAAAAAACGATCCGATGTCCCTCTATCGTGAAAGAGCTACGAATGTGATCATCTGTCAAGTTACTTTGTGGGAAAAGCAGCTTCCACGTTCAGGGTCAAGTATTTGAAGTCTACTTCATAGGAAGCGACATAAATAAAATGCACCTTTTGGGTGTGTGTGTGTGGCCGTGACTATAAAATAACAGGTGCATTTGACTCATGTCCTAGGACCCACATGTAAGGGACCGCTATTTCCTTAAAGCAAAACCCGGGCAGCTGGACACGTTCCTTAGTGCTCTCGCCCTTGCCGAGAGCATTTCTGGAGCTTCTCAGAGCTTGTGGCACATTTAAAGCAAAGTCCTCAGCCCAGCCAGTGTGGCCCAGTGGTGAGCGTCCACCTATGAACCAGAAGGTCATGGTTCGATTCCCGGTCAGGGCACACGCCCCAGTTACAGCCTCAGTTCAGTGGTCCCCTCTCACCATTGATGTCTCTCTTTCCCTCTCCCTTCCTCTCTGAAGTCATTTATTTACATACCAGAGGCCCGATGCACGAAATTTGTGCAAGACGAGGCCTGCCTTCCCCGGGTTGCTGCTGGCGCTGGCTTCTCTCTGGCGCCTGGGACCCGGGCCTCCCTCGCAGCCCCAGCCCCCTGCGGAAGGACGCCCGGTCTAATTACGCTTTTATTATATAGGCTATTCGGTAAAGAGCAGACCCGCGCCCAGCAGACATCACAGACCACACCTCGCCTTTCCGCTGCTGGCAGTGTCAAAAGAGTTTATTTCAAATCCGCTTGAGACCGTGGTCAAACTGAGGTTTTCCCAAAAGGCAATACACAAAGTTCCACCAACCCCCCCAAAGACCAGAAAACACTGCCTGCAATCCAAAAACTACAAAGGCTGTGGGCACCGATACAAAAATTAGAAAAGGCACCCCCCACCCCCCACCACACTCCGGGCTTTCTGTGGAACTCAACACCCAAGGGACCGGGGCTGTCACCAAACACCACCAACCAGTGACCACGGGGATGCGACGGGTGGGGAGGAGGGGAGGGGGCGGGTAAAGAGAGGCAGGGAAACGGAAGTTCTGTCGTTTACTCTTTAAATCCCTCTGCTCACGGTCAACAAACATCGCTCATGCTTACTACAACAGTTGAGTGCAAAAAGCAGCCATTCCACGTCATGCATCGAACGTTTTCTGCTCTGCCCAGCCCGTCTGTCTCTGGGTGCCGAGGTGGCCCAGGCTGGGGGGGGGTCCCCGGGCCTGGGGGGACCCCAGCTGTCACTGCCCTAACCTGAGCCCCAGGTGGACTCTCCGAGCCTTCCCGAGGGCCTGGCCTTGTGAGCGTGCCCACCTCGCTGCCCAGGAGCCCCCAGGGTCCACCCCAGGACCAGTGCCCCCAGGTCTCCACTCCACCTCCTCCTCCTCCTCCTCCTCCTCCTCCGGACGAGGTCAGTGTCGCTCACTGAGAAAGCCGGGTGTTGCGTCTGGAAGGGTGTCTGCTGGTTCCCGGCCGGAAGGGCTGTTTCCTGCCAGTCTCTGCAGGGGACGCTCGTCGTGACCTCCGATTCCAACTGGCAATCCCCGCGCCTGTCCGCAGAATCACGCGGTGAGGACATTCATGTGGAACCCACAAGCGTCTTGTGCTGGTTTCCGGCGGGCCCTGCCTCCTCCTTCAGAATCGGTGGCCCTTGATGACAGAGACAGGGAATGGCCATGCTCCAGCTAGAGTGATCGAGGTGCTTCACGAACCAGGATCAAATGGACGCCTCGCCAAAGGAGGGACCGACAGACGCCACCCTTGGGACAATCTTAACTTAAACCTGGACGCCACTGGGCCTCTGCAAAGTCTCTCGAGCATGTTTATATAGAAATAAACTCAGGCTTCGCAGAAAAAAGAAAGAAAAAAGAAAAAGGGAGAAGCCGGGGACCCACTTGGTGACGGAAGTCCCACGCTGTACCCCTCACTCTGAGTCCCTGGTGTCCAGCGCCCCCTCCGCCGAGATCTCTGGAGACAAAGGAGCCAGACTCTGGGTGGGGGACCCCTCAGATACCAGAACTTAAGGCAGCCAGGAAGCCAGGAAAAGCGGGCGGTGCTTCCCGTCCTCAGAGGAAGGCTGCTGCACAAGCCAGCATTGTCCGCAGAGGGCAGGCAGCTGTGCAATGTATGCGGCCCTCAGACCCCAGCTGGGTGGCTCAGTGGACAGAGCATCGGCCTGCAGGTTGAAGCGTCCCGGGTTCGATTCCGGTCAAGGGCATGTATCTTGGTTGCAGGCACATCCCTAGTAGGAGGTGTGCAGGAAGCAGCTGATGGATATTTCTCTCTCATCGATGTTTCTAACTCTCTATCCCTCTCCCTTCCTCTCTGCAAAAAATCAATAAAATAGCTGAAACCAGTTTGGCTCAGTGGATAGAGCGTCAGTCTGAGGACTGAAAGGTCCCAGGTTCCATTCCGGTCAAAAGCATGTACCTTGGTTGTGGGCACATCCCCAGTGGGGGGGTGTGCAAGAGGCAGCTGGTCGATGATTCTCTCTCATCGATGTTACCAACTCTCTATGCCTCTCCCTTCCTCTCTGTAAAAAAAAAAAAAAAAAGTGATAAAATATATATTTTTTAAAAAGTCAATAAAATATTTTAAAAATAAATAAAATAAAAGCAAAGCCCGTGCTTGCTCTCCAGCCAAGGGTAAACGGCAGGGGGACTCGGTAGGAAACAGAGGCGTTATCGGCAAGGCAGAGAGTCTGACCTTGGACGTGACTCTGAATTCCCTTCTCACAGACGCTGCTGGGCACAGGGACCAGGCGACTCCCCCGCCGGCCCAACAAAGCATCCTCTGGATAAATAGTTTTCTGAACAAGAATGTCACTGCGGGGTGAAGGTCAGGGGACTCGATGGCCGATGGATGAGATGCCCCCGTCCGGCCCGCGGCGTCTCCGATGGCCGGGGCCTCCCGGCAGGGGGACACAAGGCCACGAGTGCCGACCCCAAACACACTGTGGGTGGCAGGAACCTGGCTTCCCTCCCAGGCCCCTCCTTGTCCCTGAAAGCTGTCCTGTGCTGAGACAGGAAGGTTGGCTGTGGCCCGGTCCCTGGTGTCAGGCGTATGGCTCTGTGCTCCTGGCAGAGTCGGGAAGGGATGCTGACCATCCCGGGTGGGTGCCCTGGGGACCTCCCGGGCTCCTGGCCGCGGTGGGAGGGGGAGGCAGGGTGTGTTGGTGGCTTCTTCCTGAATTTCAGGAAGTGTTCTCCCCCAAAGAGGCGCCGGGAATTGTGGGAAATGTCCCTTCTCCCCGGGACCTCGGGGCTGGCTCTCCGAGGCGGCACCGCGTCCGGGCTGAGCGTGAGCATCTTCTCTCCAAAGACGTGGAGCTTCGGCGATGCCGGGAGCTTCCCGGCCTCACTTCTGGAGGTTTAAAAGCCCCCTCCTCCAGGCAGCCCTCCCTGGTTTCCCGGCTGCACGCCTATTCCCGGGGCAGCACTGGCTGCGTCGTTTCCAGAAGACGTTTCCCGAAGCCGGTGCCGCCGGGCCTGCCGGCCACGGCTCTGCGGGCCCAGGAAGCCGTGGGGCCTCTGTTCCCCCCTGCCCCCCATCTTCAGGAATTTCCCCCCCAAACCCGCCCCCAAGCCGAATCCACCCAGAGCCCCGGCGAAGGAGAGAAACGGAGGACCGAGGAGGCAGAGCAGAGAGGCGGCTGCCCGGCTGAGGACCTGTGGCCGCTCGGGGTGCCCTGGTGGCGGGGACCTTGGTGGCCGAGGCCTGGGCACAGCGCCAGGCAGCTCCTGAGGCCACCGGGCAGCTGTGGCCACAGCAGGAGCGGGGGCTCGAGGTAGGATCGGCGTGGTCGGATCTGCTGCGCGGCGGGCAGGCAGGGCCTGCGGGGCGTGAGGTCCCTCGGAAAGCGAGGGCCGTGCCTGACCAGCGGCCGGAGCCGAGGGGGCACCGCGGGTGCCTGCGTCCCGGTCGAGTTGTAGAAAAACCCAGTCCGGCCAAGAGGCCAGTCCCTCTCCGGCCTCGGGAGGAAGATGCTCGGCAGATAGATGCTGGCGAGGAGGAGAGGGGTGGGCGTCCAGCTGCAGAGGGGGGTGCGGGACGGGAAGGGGGTGAGGGAGGAGCGGGCGCTTTTTCTGAGAGATGGACCTGACTCAGATGGGTCTCGAGGCAGAAGGTCAGTTGGGAGGGGAGGGACAGAGTGGGTGCTCCCAGCAGGGAGGAGAGTTAGGGGTGGGTGCTCCCAGAGAAGAGGAGTTAGGAGTGGGTGCTCCCAGCAGGGAGGAGAGTTAGGGGTGGGTGCTCCCAGCGGGGAGGAGAGTTAGGGGGTGGGTGCTCCCAGCGGGGAGGAGAGTTAGGGGTGGGTGCTCCCAGCGGGGAGGAGAGTTAGGGGTGGGTGCTCCCAGCGGGGAGGAGAGATAGGGGTGGGTGCTCCCAGCGGGGAGGAGAGTTAGGGGTGGGTGCTCCCAGCGGGGAGGAGTTAGGGGTGGGTGCTCCCAGCGGGGAGGAGAGTTAGGGGTGGGTGCTCCCAGCGGGGAGGAGAGTTAGGGGTGGGTGCTCCCAGCGGGGAGGAGAGTTAGGGGTGGGTGCTCCCAGCGGGGAGGAGTTAGGGGTGGGTGCTCCCAGTGGGGAGGAGAGGGCTCACCCAGAGCCCCACCGGGCCCTGTGGCCTCCGCACCCCCAGGCTCGCCGGGAAGCTGGGGACAAGGACCAGCACTGCTGTCCGCTCCTGCCTCTCAGGGTCCCGCCCGCCCGGGTGCCCTGCGGCCGCGTCTCGCTCGTGGTGCTCTCCTGACGGCGGGCAGCGGGGCTCCAGGCAGCAGCGGCCGGCTCTGAGCGGCTCTCCGTCGGGGAGTCTGACGGGGCTCAGCGGGGACAGCCGCGGGACAGCTCGCAGGTCACGGGGAAGCCGTCCCAGAGCGCCACCACCAGGTGGAGACGCCTCCCCTGGTCACTACAACCCCGGCCGCAGGGGCTCCTTCTGGGCTTAAGGACTCAGGACTGAGGGCGTTCACTGCAGCCGAGGATTGTGTGTGTGTGTGTGTGTGTGTGTGTGTGTGAGAGAGAGAGAGAGAGAGAGACAGAGAGAGAGAGAGAGAGAGAAGGAGAGAGAGAGAGAAGGAGAGGAGAGAGAGAGGGAGAGAGAGGAAGAGAGAGAGAGAGGAAGGGAGAGAAGGAGGAAGAGAGAGAAAGAGAGAGAGAGATAAGGAAAAAGAGAGGGAGAGAGAGAGGCAGAAAGAGGGAGAGGGGGGGAGAGAGAGGGAAAGAGGGGGGAGAGAGGGCGGAGAGACAGAGAGAGAGGGAGAGAGGGAGGGGGGAAAAGGGAGAGGAACAGAGAGAGAGAAGGAGAGAGAGAGAGAAGGAGAGAGAGAGGGAGAGAGACAGAGGAAGAGAGAGAGAGATAAAGAGAGAGAGAGGGAGAGATAAGGAGAAAGAGAGGGAGAGAGAGGGGCAGGAGAGAGAGGGTGGTTGATGGAGGACCTGGGAAACTTAGAAGGCTGCTAACAGTTGGGCGAGAGACGGAGGATCCCTGTGTAGCGCCCTTTGCTGCGGGTCCCGGGCTCGCCTGCAGTGGCAGAGCTCCCTGAAGCTCCAGAACCTCCTCGTGGCAGAGCCGGGCACGGGCACCGGGCACCGGGCACCGGGCACCAGGCACCGGGCAGGCCCTGAGGGCCTCCCGCCTCCTGCTCTCGGGACGACAGTCCCACGTCTGCCTTTCTCTCCACCTCCGCCCTCCTCCGCAGAAGACAGGCTTTGGGGCCGGACGCCGGGAAACAGCCACGGGCCCCGATCCCGTCTCCCTCCCCGGAGCGAGGTCCTCGGTGAGCATGGAGCCGTCAGGGGGGGACCGAGGAGGGCACACCCCCAGGCTCCCCGCCGCCCGCGGCCCGGGCAGGCCCAGCCTGCCCCCCAGCCTCCGTCCCCCACCGGAAACGCTGCGTCTCTAAGATACTCAGGGGCCTCCCTCCGGGGGGCACTGCGATGGCGGGGTCATCGGCCCGCGTGGCTGTGCCCCCGGCGAGGGGCGGCGGGCTGCTCCCAGATGCCCTTGCCGGGCAGGAGCGGGGGCTAGTTGCCTGCCAGCTTGGGCCGCCCCAGGTTGGTGGGCACGTCCAGTCCCGTGTGCAGGGTGACCTGGAAAGGGAACGCGGGACGGGTGAGGGCTTCGAGGCCGCCCCTCGAACCCTGAGCACCGGGTGGCCACAGGCGGCCGCGTCTCTGCATCGCGGGGCTGTGGGCTCAGGACACTCGGGCCAGGCCCACGCGTGTGCCCCCAGGAGCGGGTCCGGGCCTCTCTCCTTGGAATGGGGACTCCGGCTGCCCAGGTGCCCTGTGGACGACCCCCCCCTACCCCCCTCGAGCCCCAGGGGCTGCAGCCACGGGCCCCGGGGGCGGGGCGGGTACCTGCACGTTGCGGTTGAGGCTCAGGGCCGGCATGAAGACGCCGTCCACGTGGCTGAAGGCCGTGGGGCCCTGCTGCTGGCCGTTGATGAAGAAGGTGAGGGTGTGCTGGGTCAGGTCCAGCAGCACGCCTACCGTGGCCCCCTTGCACACGCCGCCTTCCGTCCTGCAGAGAGAAGCCCCCCCCCCCACCGCGGGCCCGTCACACGCCCAGCCCGGGGCGTCCGGGTGGCTCAGGACAGCCGCCTAAAGGGTGCTCGGATACCAAGACCGGTGTGGCTCGGTGGGTCATGTGTCAGCCTGCGGCACATCCCCCCTGAGGGGGGCGTGCAGGAGGCAGCTGATGGACGATCCTCTCTCATCTGTGTTTCTAATATTCTATCCCTCTCCCTTTCCTCTCTGTGGAAAAAATCAAGAAAATATATTAAATAATAATAATAATAATAATAAATAAATAAAAATGACTTAAAAAAGAGAGTGCTCAGATGCCTGGCCGGCATGTGTATGCATGTGTGTGTGTGTGTGTGTGTGTGTATGCATGCTTTAATTTATTACTTTACTAGAGGCCCGATGCATGAAGATATTTTTTCCCCACTGAATTCTAGAAGGAAGGGAGGAGGAAAGAGAGAGAGAGAGAGAGAGAGGAAGAGAGAGAGAGGAACATCGATGTGAGAGAGATGCCTCGATTGGTTGCCTCCCACCTGGTGGGAGACCTGCAACCAAGGCACACGCCCTTGACCAGGCATCGAACCTGTGACCCCTCGGTCTGCGGGCTGAGGCTCTAACCATTGAGCGCACCGGCCAGGGCAAAAGAACGCTCCAACTTCCTACACGGGCCTAGGGAGATGGCAAAAAGGGTCCTCACGCGCTATTGATTTTTCAAGTGTATCAGGTCTTGTGTTAAAAGTTTCCTGAGGCCGGGAGGAGGGCAAAGGGCAAAGGGCAGAGGGCAGAGGGCAGAGGGCAGAGGGCCGGCGCACCTGTTGGTGTGGGAGTTGCAGTGCATGAACCAGCTGCGGTTGTTGTCCACGTACATGGCCCAGGCCTTGTCGTCCTTGCCCAGCATCATGTCCTTGACCACGCTGGCCCGGGCCACCCCGAAGGCGGGGTCGGGGTGGTTGTCGTAGCGATCCACGTGCAGCTCCCAGTAGTGCACGCCCTTGGAGAAGGCGGCCGTGCCCAGCACCACCCGGTCGTCGTAGCTGCTGCAGGTGGCTGTCTGGTTGTCGTTGGACAGGATGATGTCCCGGTGCCCGGAGTTGGGGTCGAAGGTGAACCAGGCCACTGGGAAGGAAGGAAGTGGGGGAGACGCCGGTCAGCGGAGGGGGAAGTTGCCAGCAGGCTCTCCCCGGGGCTCGGAGACAGAGCCCTCCCCCCCCCACCCCGGGCGGTCCCTCCCCCGGAGACCCCGGGGCTCACCGTCGGAGGTCTCCAGGACCACGGTCTTGCTGTAAGGCCCGCCGCCGGACGCGTTGAAGGCCTTGACCCTGGCGTTGTAGGTGCTGTTGAAGTGGAGGCCGTCGATGGTGCACAGCGTCTCCTTGCCCACGTACACCTCCTGGAAGAGAGCCAAGGCCGGGCGGCCGCCACCCCGTTACCTGGAGGGCGTCTCTCGGCGGCGAGTTGGCGTGGAAAGGGTTCGAGGGCCGAGACCGGTTTGGCTCAATGGATAGAGCGTCGGCTTGGGGACTAAAGGGTCCCGGGTTCGATTCCGGTCAAGGGCATGTACCTTGGCTGCGGGCATATCCCCAGTAGGGGGTGTGCAAGAGGCAGCTGATCGATGACTCTCTCTCATTGATGTTTCAGGCTCTCTATCTCTCTCCCTTCCTCTCTGTACAAAATCAATAAAATATATTAAAAAAAAAAACACAAAAAAAAACAAGGACATTCTCTTGCCGGGACCGGTTTGGCTCAATGGATAGAGCGTCAGCTTGGGGACTGAGGGGTCCCGGGTTCGATTCTGGTCGGGGGCATGTACCTTGGTTGCGGGCATATCTCCAGTAGGGGGTGTGCAAGAGGCAGCTGATCGATGACTCTCTCTCATCGATGTTTCTGGTTCTCTATCTCTCTCCCTTCCTCTCTGTACAAAATCAATAAAATATATTTTAAAAAAAAAAGAAAAAAGAAAGGGTTCGAGGGATGCCCAGCCGGCGTGGCTCAGTGGGCGAGCGTTGACCTATGAACCAGGAGGTCATGGCTGACTTGATTCCCGGTCCGGGCACAGGCACGGGTGGTGGACTCCATCCCCAGCGTGGGGCGTGCAGGAGGCCGCCGATCCATGATTCTCTCTCCTCATGGACGTTTCTATCTCTCCCTCCCTCCCTCTCCCTTCCTCTCTGACATCAATAAAATACACGGAGTGGCACCAGATGGTGATGATGATCTCTGAACTCATAATAGTCTGGCCGCTCCGTGTCTGTCCTATAGAATAAAAGGCTAATATGCAAATTGTCCCCTTGACCAGGAGTTCGACCGGCAGGCAGGCCGGCCGACCGCCCGTGTCCCCTCCCCCTGGCCAGGCTGGCTGGGCCCCACCCATGCACGCATTCATGCACTGGGCCTCTAATATATGTATATATGTAAATATACATACACACTGAGTGGCCAGATTATTATGCATTCAGAGATCATTATCATCTGGCCACTCAGTGTGTGTGTGTGTATATATATATATATACATATATACATATATATATGTGTGTGTATATATATATATATATATTAGAGGCATTAATTAGTGATGGGTGGGGTCTGGCCAGCCTGGCCAGGGGGAGGGGACATAGGCGGATGGCCGGCCTGCCTGCTGGTCGAACTCCTGGTCGCGGGGACCATTTGCATATGAGCCTTTTATTCTATAGGATACACACGGAGCGTCCGGATGATGATGCGCTCAGAGATCATCGTCACCTGGCCGCTCCGTGTGTTACTCCTGCCTCAGGGCCTTGGCACCTCACCCCTCTGTCCTTGGAGCCAATGCCCTCTCCGGTGGCATCAGAGGGACGGGCGGCCTCTCAGGCTGGTCCAGAGCCACGCCCAGCCCGGACCGTAGGGCCCCCCAGCCCCGCGGGGGCTCACCCGGAACTGCCCCCCATCGCCGTCGTCCAGCTCCAGGATGTAGCCGTCCACGGGGCTGTGGGTGAAGGGCGGCAGCCTCCAGGCGAGCGTGACGCTGTTGTTGCGGGTGCAGCACTTCTCCAGCTGCAGCAGGGGGCCCGGCGGCACTGCCACAGGGACAGGGACCCCCGGGTTAGGGCGCGAGCCCTCCTCAGGGCACCCGGGCCCCTGCGGCCCCCTCCCCCTCCCGGCCCCCAGGAGGAATCCACCCTGCAAACACTCCCAGCCTATCCTGTGCACACCTCACCCTGCGGTCTAGGCTCCGGGTGGGCAGGGAAGGGCAGGCACAGGGCATCCGGGAACCTCTGGGGCCCCAGCAGGTGCCTCCCTCTCACCCTCCACCCACTGACAACCACCGGTTTGGACTGTTGGACTGGAGGATCCTTGGGAATTCCAACAGAGCCTTGCTGAAACCGGTGTGGCTCGGTGGATAGAGCGCCCGCCTGCAGACTAAAAGGTCCCAGGTTCGATTCCGATCAAGGGCATGTACCTTGGTGGCGGGCACATCCCCAGTAGGGGGTGTGCAAGAGGCAGCTGATCGATGTATCTCTCTCTATTGATTTTTCTAACTCTCTATCCCCCTCTCTTCTTCTCCGTTAAGAAATTAATAAAATATATATTTTTTTAAATAAGAAAAGAAATTCCAGCAGATCCTCCATCCGCTTGCCTCCAGGGCCCACAGGGACTCTCTTACACCTGGGGCTGGGATGGTGCTGGGGGTGGGGTGGGGATTGGGGATGTAAAATGCAGGCATTTAAGCCTTGTGCTGGGAGCATAATATATTTTATTTTATTATTTTATTTTATTACCTTATTTTATTTTATTTTATTTTATTTTATTTTATAAGAGAACGTTTTTTATTAGAGGTAGAAGAAGTGAGCCAGCTGGGCTGCGTGGGCTCAGGAAACAAGCCACAGAGGTAGAAGAAGGGCCTCCGGAGCTTAGGAGGGAGGAGAGCAAAGGTCAGGGCCTGGGGACGGACAGGAGGCCGGGAAAGGGTCTCTGAGTGAACAACGATGCTCTTTTACTGGTGGGAAAACTCGGGTTCAGGCCAGGGGGCCGCCTGGGACTTGAGCTCCCTCTGTGATGCAGGCATCCCTCCCCTCCCGCTCCACCTCCCTCCCAGGAGAGCAGGGGTGGGGAACCGTTTGTTCTGCCAAGGGCCACTTAGATATTTATAACATCATTCGCAGGCCGTACAAAATTACCCGTTGAAGAATTAGCCCGCCCTGCTTGGCTCAGGGGTTGAGCGTTGACCGGTGAACCAGGTCACAGTTTGAATCCCCAGATCAGGGCACATGCCCAGGGTTTGCAGGCTCCATCCCCGGTGTGGGGCGTGCAGGAGGCAGCTGATCCGTGATTCTCTTTCATCACGGATGTTTCTATCTCCCTCTCCCTCTCCCTTCCTTTTCTGAAATAAATTTTAAAATTTTTTTAAAGAGAAAATTAGCCTGCACCCTAACCGGTGTGGCTCAGCGGATAGAGCGCCGGCCTGCGGACTCAAGGGTCCCAGGTTCGATTCCAGTCAAGGGCATGTACCTTGGTTGCGGGCACATCCCCAGTGGGGGGGGTGTGCAGGAGACAGCTGATGGATGTTTCTCTCTCATCGATGTTTCTAGCTCTCTATCCCTCTCCTTTCCTCTCAGTTAAAAAAAAAATCAATAAAATTTATTTTTTTTTTTAAAAGAAAGAAAATTAGCCTGCGATGTTTGGCCAAGCATTTACTGGACTCACCCCTAAGGCCTTGGCAGGAGGTCCCCACCCCTGTCAACTGCCCGTTCTGAAGGCAGCCCTGGCGGAACCGGCCAGTCCCGGCTCACCCCTACATTTCATCTGGATGAAGTCCAGCTGGTGGATGGCCTGCAGCAGCGGCTCGCTGTCCAAGGTCAGGTCGAACTCCGCCGACACCTTGGGCTCCAGGGCGCCCTTCACCCACTGCTCCTGGGACACCTGCACCCGCTTGATCAGGGCGTCCGAGATCTTAAAAAAGGGAGCACGGAGGTCAGGGTTTGGGTTTGCGGAGGAGAGATCAGGCAGCCAGGGATGAGGGAGGCGGCGGGGCCTTGTCCCCGTGCCTGGGGGCAGGAAGGGGCTGCCCGCGAGAGGAAGTGGACCTCACACTGGTGAGCATGCAGACGCACTGTGTGGTTTAAATCATATCTTAAGCTCGGCCGGTGTGGCTCAGTGGTTGAGGGTCGACCTAGGAGCCAGGAGGTCATGGTTCGATTCCCAATCAGGGCACATGCCCGGCTTGTGGGCTCCATCCCCAGCGTGGGGCGTGCAGGAGGCAGCCCATCAGTGATTCCCTCTCATCATTGATGTTTCTCTCTCTCTCTCCCTCTTGCTCCCTCTCTGACATCAATAAAAATAAATAATAAAAAATTGGGGGGGAAAAGATGAGGACTTGGGTCTCCTGGAGCAAAAGACTATGCAGCTCGCCCTAGCCGATCGGGCTCAGTGAATGGAGTGTCCGCCTACGGACCGAAGGGTCCCAGGTTCGATTCCGGCTAAGGGCATATGCCCAGCTGCGGGCTCTGTCCCGTCCCCAGGAGGAAGGTGTGCGGAAGGCAGCCAATCGATGATTCTCTCTCGTCATTGATGTTTCTATCTCCCTTTCCCTCTCCCTTCCACTCTAAAATCAATAAAGATATTTAAAAAAAATTTTTTAATACATTTTATTGATTGTTTACAGAGAGGGAGAGAAAGGGAGAGTTAGAAACATCGATGAGAGAGATACATCGACCAGCTGCCTCCTGCACGCCCCCACTGGGGATGTGCCCGCAACCAAGGTACATGCCCCTGACCGGAATCAAACCCGGGACCCTTCAGTCTGCAGGCCGTCGCTCTATCCACTGAGCCACACCGGCTTTGGCAAAGTTATATACATATATATATATATTTTTTAAAATGGCTGCACAACTCCAGGCCGAGGGAAGGGGCCTTCCTAGCGGGGTTCGGGGAACAGCGGGGGCGTGAGGCTGGGGGAAGGGAGCGGCCCACCTGGAGGAACCCCGCGGGGTCGTTCTCCTTGATCACCTCCAGGCTGTACTCCATCAGCCCCGTGGACTGGCGCAGCTTCAGCGTGCAGTGGTTGATCTGGTCCCAGACCATCTGCGGGGAGAGAGCCCCTCGTCACCCTCCCCTCCGGGGGAAGAGCCGTCGGGCAGCGGCCCGAGTCCCAGAGAAGGTTCTGGAAGAGGTGGCAGATGTCTGTGACACAGACCGGCTGCGACCTGGGTCTCCGGAGACCCACCTTCAGCTTGTGCTCCCGCTCCTTCGTGACCTTGGTGAGCAGCTTGGCTTTCTGCCGGGTCAGCGCGTCGACCAGCGCGTCGCACTGAGCGACCAGGCAGGCCTCATAGTCCAGTCCGTTCTCCTGGGGGCGCAGAGAGGTCAGGGGGGAGGCCCGGGGAGGTCTGGGGGCGCTAGACACACGGACGCAGGTCAGAGACGCGCGTCCCGGGGTTACTGAGACCGGATGAAACCGGACACACAGTGCCCGTATGGACCGGGGGAGGGGAACCGTGCACCGCGGCACGTCTCTCTGGCGGGATAGTCCTTGGCCATTCAAACCTCGTTCCAGAGTTGTTGTTTTTTATTTTTATGTTTTTTTTATTTTATTTTATTGGTTTTTTTACAGAGAGGAAGGGAGAGGGATAGAGAGTTAGAAACATCGATGAGAGAGAGTCATCGATCAGCTGCCTCCTGCACACCTCCCACCAGGGATGTGCCCGCAACCAAGGTCCATGCCCTTGCCCGGAATCGAACCTGGGACCCCCTCAGTCCGCAGGCCGATGCGCTATCCACTGAGCCAAACTGTTTTCGGATCCTATTGCGTGCACATACGTGTCCCAAGCAGCCATCTCCGACTTCTCCCCTCCGTCCCTTTCCTCCATCCTGACACAGGTGCTGTCCAGGGTCCCCATGAGCATGTTCCTCCACATGCACGTTCACACGGAGCACACGCATGTGCACTCTCCCTCACACACTGAGCTCCTGGGGCCAGACACGGTACCTTAGGGGTCTGCATCTGGCTCAGGATGGGACATAGCATGAATGCTACAAAAACATTTGTGTAGGCCCCGCCGGTGTGGCTCAGTGGCTGAGCGTCGACCTAGGAACCAGGAGGTCACGGTTCGATTCCGGGTCAGGGCACAGGCCCGGGTTGCGGGCTCGGCCCCCAGTAGGGGCGTGCAGGAGGCAGCCGGTCCATGATTCTCCCTCATCACGGATGTCTCTCAGCATGGATGAACCTTCCAAGAAGTGACCCAGCTCTTGCCTGTCCCTTCCTCTCTGAAATCAATAAAAATGTTTTTTAAAAAAAATTTAGTAAGTAGCCAAAACCAGTTTGGCTCAGTGGATAGAGAGCGTCGGCCTGCAGACTGAAAGGTCCCGGGTTCGATTCTGGCCAAGGGCATGTACTTTGGTTGCGGGCACATCCCCAGTGGGGAGTGTGCAAGAGGCAGCTGACCGATAACTCTCTCTCACCAATCTTTCTGACTATCTCTCTCTCTCCCTCTCTGTAAAAGAAAAAAATAAATAAAATACATTTTTTTAAAAATTTAGTAAGTAATGCATTTACATGTGGATGCACGGATGGCATGGGTACCAAACACCCCACACAGGCTGGCACTGCGTAGGATGGCGTGGCCATGCAGGGGGGGCACGCCTTCTCTCCAGCTCCTTCTATGACCCTCTCTCTCCTGCCCGTATCAGGACCCGCGTGAGGGTGGGCAGACCGAGCGTGGCGGCTGCAGCATCCGGGGCTGCAGGATGAGCCAGCCTCCTTGCCCATGTTCCCGAATACGCTCACCGCATGCTGTCCTTCCCTCCCGGCGCCCCTCCCGAGCTGGCTGCGCTCACTGCCCTCCCGGCGCGGCGGCCGGCTCACCTGGATCTGCTGCAGGATGTTCTTCAGCTGCACCAGGAACTCCTTGGCCTCCTTGGCCTTGTCCGAAACGCCGTTCAAGGCCTGGGACAGCTGAGCCTGCACGGGAGTCACAGGAGGAGGAGGAGGAGCAGGAGGAGGAGGAGGAGGAGAAGGAGGGCTTAGAGGCACACAGCCGTGGGTCTTAGCCCGGCCTGCTGGCCTGGCTCGGGAGTTGAGTGTCCACCTAGGGACCAGGAGGTCACGGTTCGATTCCCGGTCAGGGCACATGTCTGGGTGGCGGGCTCCATCCCCACCCACTGCGGGGCGTGCAGCAGGCAGCTGATCCATGGTTCTCTCTCACCATGGATGTTTCTCTCTCTCCCTCCCCCTCTCCCTTCCTCTCTGAAATCAGTAAAAATACATTTAAAATAAAGAAGTTATCAGCCCTGACCAGTGTGGCTCAGTGGATAGAGCGTCGGCCTGCGGATTGAAGGGTCCCAGGTTCGATTCCAGTCAAGGGCATGTACCTTGGTTGTGGGCACATCCCCGGTGGGGGATGTGCAGGAGGCAGCTGAGCAGTGTTTCTCTTTCATTGATATTTCTGACTCTCTGTCCCTCTCCCTCTCTGTAAAAAAAAAAAAAATCAATAAAATATAAAATTTTTTTTTTTAAAAAAAAGGAGTTATCAGCATATGTTTTTCTGCGGGAAACCGAGCCACTGAGGTTAAATACGCATTCTGTGTAGCCTTGTGCTTTCCTGCAGGTCTAGTGGTTTGAAGTGTAAGAACTTGGAAAATAATAACACACATTGGTTACTGCGGGGCAGGTACCGTGCTAGAAGCTAAACACACAGAATTACACTTCCCCCTCACCACAGTGATCGGAGTGAGGCGTGATTATCCAGTGGGCTTTACACTGTGCCTGAGGCTTACAGAATTACAGGCGCCGAGACCCGGGTGTAGGTCTGTGCAACTACGCAGCAGGGTGCCTCAGCAGAAACACTACCCACATTTGGGGCTACATCATTACTTTGGGGAGGTGTCCCGCGTGCTATAAGAAGATGAGCCGGGCCGGTGGGACTCAGTGGTTGAGTGTTGACCTATGAACCGGGAAGTCGAGGTTCGATTCCCGGTCAGGGCACAAGCCCGGGTGGCGGGCTCCCTCCCCAGTGTGGGGCGTGCAGGAGGCAGCCGGTCCATGATTCTCTCTCATCGTGGATGTTTGTACCTCTCTTTCCCTCTCCCTTCTGCTCTGAAATCCACAAAAATAGATGTTTTTAAAAAGGTCAACTTTCAGAGTGAAAAAAAAGGTCCTCTCTCTAGAATCCTCTTTCCTACTACGTCATCTTTCCATGCCCTTCCCAACTCCAACACCCGGCTCAGAGCACCTGGAGCTCCTTACAGTGTTTGTCCAATGGCAGATGAGGGAACGAGTGAATGAATGAATGCATGCATGTGATCGTCTCTGCATGCATGAATGCATGAATAAATGAGGTCAGTCCTGTGTGAATGAATGAATGAGATCCCTGCGTGAATGCATACATGTATGCATGCATGAATAAATGAGGTCAGTCCTGTGTGAATGAATGAATGCATGAGATCATCCCTGCATGAATAAATGAATGAATGCATGAATAAATGAGGTCAGTCCTGTGTGAATGAATGAATGAATGAATGAGATCCCTGCGTGAATGCATGCATACATGAGATCATCCCTGCATGCATGCACGAACGAATGCATGAATAAATCAGGTCAGTCCCTCGTGAGTGAATGAATGAGATCATCCCTGCGTGAATGGATGAATGAATGAAGAGATCCCTGCGTGCATGCATGCATGCATGAGGTCAGTCCCGTGTAAATGAATGAATGGATGAATGAATGAACGAGGTCAGTCCGCTTGACTCTCTGGCCAGCCCTCTCCCAGTTCTCCACCACAGAGGCCACGCCCCCTTCCCCCGGACACCCCCCTTGCTCCCCCCCCCCGCCCCGCGGGGGCGCTCCCCCACCTTGTGCTGCTTCCACACGGCGCCCAGCGGCTTCACCTCGTGCTGCGCGTGGCGGCCGTCCTCCAGGCACAGGTAGCACACGGGCGCGCGGCAGCCCGCGCAGTACATGCTGTAGTGCTCCAGCTCGTGCTCCGGGCACGTGGGGGACTTGCGGGCCGCGCCGCCGCCGGGGCTCCTGCAGCCGCCGCCGGGGGCGCCCTGGGCCGGGGCCGGGGCCGGAGGCGCGGCGGCGGCGGGCTCGGCGGGCGGCGGCGGCGGCGGCTGCACCAGGCGGTGCTTGGCGAAGGGCCCGCGCGCCGGGTGGCACTTTTGCTGGCAGGCGGCGCAGTAGAGCACGTCGCACTGCTCGCAGAGCGCGGCGGCGGGCGCGGGCGGGGTGCGATCGCACAGCTGGCAGGTGGCCGGGGCCGGGGCCCCCGCCGCCGCCGCCGCCGCCGCCGCCGCCGCCGCCTGCGCCCCGCGCGCCTGCAGGTGCCGCTGCACGATGGCCTCCAGCAGCCGGTTGCGCCGGAAGCCGCGCAGGCCGCGCTGGTCCAGGGAGGCGCTGCGGTGGCACTGCGGGCAGGTGATGGCGCTGGAGGCCGAGCAGGCCAGCGGGGAGGAGGAGGACGAGGACGAGGACGAGGAGGAGGAGCCGGCGGCGCCCCGCGCGGCGGCGGCGGCGGCGGCCGCCGAGGAGGAGCCCGGCGGCGCGGGCACCAGGGGCAGCACCCGCACCCCGTTGGGCGACTTGAGGCTCGGGGTGTAGGAGCCGTAGCCGCTGTCCGTCTCGCTGTGCAGGCTCAGCTTGTCCGCGTGGTCCCCGCCGGGGCCGCCCGGGCCGCTGGCCGCGCCTCCGGTGCCCGCTCCGCCTCCTCCGCCGCCGCCGCCGCCGCAGGCCGGGCCGGGCGCGGCCTCAGGGTCCGGGGAAGGCGAGGCGGCGGCGGCGGCAGCAGCAGCGCCCCCTGCCGGCAGCCCGGAGCAGCCCCGCGAGTGCAGCAGCGGCGGCGGCAGGTGCGGCTCCCCGTCCGGCGTCTGCACGGCGATGGTGCGGGCGCAGGGCAGGCAGACGTTGTGGGAGCACGGCAGGATGATGGGCTCCCGGAACAGGGAGCCGCACACGGGGCATTTCAGCTCCTCCTCCATCGCGGCCGCCCGGGGGGGGGGGTCCCGGGGGAAGGCCCCAGCGGTCAGCAGCACCGGGGCGGCTGGAGGCGGCGGGAGGGGGCGGCGGGCATCACCCCGGCGTGTCTGCCGGCCGCGCAGCGCGGGGGGCACGCCCCTCTCGGTCCTGGGGCCGCCGCCCTACGGCGACACGACGGATAACGGGAGAAGGGAAGGGTCCTCACCTCCAGCCCGCGATGCGAGGATCCTGCCCCCGAGTCCGGAGCGCGCCGGCTGCTGCTGCCCTCGCCGCCCCGGTGTGTGTGGGGGGCCCTGCGGGGCTCGAGGGGATGAATCAGCAGCCCCGGCGTCCTCTCCAAAGCCCCCAGCTCCAGCGGGCAGCTGCCCAGGGCCGCACCCCCGTTTACCCGCTGCCCCGCCCCCCAAAAGGGGCGATCTGCGGGGAAGGAGGCGGGCGGGCGAGCAGGAGGCCGCTGCGCCGCGGGGCTGGGGTTCAGCACCACGAGCCGGCGGACAGCGCCCGGGAGCCTCCGGCGGAGCCCGCGTTCCAGGCGCGGGGACCGGGGACCGGAGCGGAGGGGCCGCCCCGCCGGTGACGATCCGGGGGAGGGGGGGGCCTCGGCGGCCCGGAGACCCCCGCGCGCCCGCCTCCCTTCTCCTCCCTTCGCGGCGGCGCGGCCAGATGCGCCCGGGCGTTCCTCCGGCGGCCGGATGGGCGGACCCGCCTCTCTCTGCTGCTCCGCGGCGGCTGCTGCGGCGGCGCCTCTGTCCTTGGCCGCGCGGTGCGCAGTCGGGGGGAGGGGGAGGGGGATGGGGGTGCGGAGGGTGAGCGCGGGGCTGGCTCGGGGATCCCCTCCCCGCCTCCCGCCGCCGCCGCAGCCTCCTTCCCAAGCGGCGCGCCGGGGAGTTGTAATTTCCAGGGCAGAGAGGGGTGTCGGGGAGGGAGGGGATGGAGAGGGGGAAGGGGGGTGGCGGGGAGGAGGGAGGGGATGGGGAGGGGGGAGGCGTCAGCTCAGCGAATGAGGGAGGCTCAGCGCCTCTTGCAGCCACGGAAGCGAAGGGGCGATGCTCAGGGTTTCGCGGAGAGGATCATTGTTAATAAGAATCTAGGATCGAGCCGAAACCGGTTTGGAATAGAGCGTCGGTCTGCGGACTGGAAGGTCCCAGGTTCCATTCCGGTCAAGGGCATGGCCCTGGGTGGCGGGCGCATCCCCAGTGGGGGGTGTGCAGGAGGCAGCTGGTCGATGATTCTACCTCATCGATGTTTCTAACTCTCTATCCCTCTCTCTTCCTCTCTGTAAAAAAATCAATAAAAAATATATTTTTTAAAAAAAAGAATCTAGGACCGGGTGTGTCACATTTATTTATTTGCAAATATTGTAACAGTCTTGTAGTATAGTAATAAATTCCATTTGATCATGGTGTAAAAAAATAAAATAAAATAAAATAAAATAAAATAAAGATTAAAAAAGAATCTAGGACCTGGATGGAGAGCCCCGCCCCACCTCGCCCTGCCCACTCCCTCTCCCCGCCCCACCCCCATCAGAAGGGGAATCGTGGGTTCCTAAAAGGCCAGTTGTTTACCGCTGGGGAGGGTGGGGTGGGAATAGGGATGGGGGTTTGATGCTCGCTTCCTAAATCTGGGCTGGAGTGGGAGGAGGAGGCGAGTCCCAAAATGCCAGACACCGATTCCAAAGAGCGCAAGAGGTTGTGCGAGGATGGATCGAGCCACACGAGCCATGTGGACTCTCCGTGTCCGCCCATCCGCCCATGACAGCCTTCCATGGGGCCTGAGAGAAGGAAACCGGGCTGGGATTCCTAAAATTCCTAAAACCCCGCTTCCCGGCGGAGCGGGACCGCAGGAGCGCCGTAAGGCCGGGGCCCTGGGGAGCGCGCCCCCGGCGGCCCCACCCGGCTGCGGGGCGGGGTGGGGGGGTTAGGCCCCCCGGGCAGGGAAGGGGGTGGCTGGTTTTATGAATGGGAACCTCTGCACGTCGCAGGCACAGCCTCCCTCCGGCCCCCAGGGGCCTGCGCCGCGGTCCTCCGGGGGTGGGGACCGGGCAGGAGGGAGCAGGGCTGGCGGCGCAGCCGGCACAGCCCACGGAGCGGCGGGCTGGCGGGAAGCAGACACACATTAGGAGCCGAGTGTTGGGAAAACGATGGGGATGTGGGAGTCTCGCCTCCCCCTCTTCGGCAGGCAGGTCTCCGCGGCGCCAAACAAAGGCGGGACTGGCTCCGCGTCTGCAGGCGCCGCCGGGGAGGGCGCAGAGCTGGCTGGATGGCGGGCACCAGGAGGAAACCGCAGCCCTGGGTGAGGCGGGGCCCAGGGCACAGGGGGGCAAGCTCATGAGCTTATGCACATCATTGGTGTCTCCTCTCTCTCTCTCTCTCTCTCTTTATCTCTGAAATCAATAAAAATGTATTTTTAAAATATATTTTATGGATTTTTTTTTACAGACAGGAAGGGAGAGGGATAGTTAGAAACATCAATGAGAGAGAAACATCCATCAGCTGCCTCCTGCACACCCCCTACTGGGGATGTGCCCGCCACCAAGGTCCAGACCAACGCTCTATCCACTGAGCCAAACCAGCTTCGGCGATAAACATGTATTTTTAAAAATATATTTTATTGATTTTTTTTACAGAGAGGAAGGGAGAGGGATAGAGAGTCAGAAACATCCATCAGCTGCCTCCTGCACACCCCCTCCCCCCCCACTGGGGATGTGCCTGCAACGAAGGTACATGTCCTTGACCGGAATCAAACCTGGGACCTTTCAGTCTGCAGACTGACGCTCTATCCACTGAGCCACACCGGTCAGGGCTAAAAATGTATTTTTTAAAAAAAATATATATATATATAATCCTATGACTCTTCAGTTCAGCTTTGTCCATGGCTGAGCAGTTTGGCTTCAGGTTGAAGAGCAGGCCCACCAGGCCAGGACAGAGCTCCGGGAGTGAAGACACCTGCCTGCCCTCGCCCTCGGATACAGGAAGCTCAGAGCAGTGACTTCACCCCCAGCAGAACCCCGGGTGGAGATGGGGACAACCCTGTCCTCATTTGCACTCTTTTTTGTTTTGTTTTGTAATATTATTTAAATATTTTTTTAGTGATTTTTTTACAGAGAGGAAGAGAGAGAGATAGAGTTAGAATCGATGAGAGAGAATCATCGATTAGCTGCCTCTTGCACACCCCCAACTGGGGATGTGCCTGAACCAAGGTCCATGCCCTTGACCGGAATTGAACCTGGGACCCTTCAGTCCGCAGGCCGATGCTCTATCCACTGAGCCAAACCGGTTTTGGCAGTAATATTTTTTATCGATGAGAAGGATAAATAGAAACATCTATCAGCTGCCTCCTGCACGAACCCCCTCTGGGGATTGAACCTGCAACCAAGGGACATGCCCTTGACCTGAATCGAACCCAGGATCCTTCCGTTCTCAAGCTGACGCTCTATCCACTGAGCCACATTGGTTAGGGCCTAATTTGCCACCTATAGATAGAGCCACCATAAGCGGAAACCTGCCTGCAACACCTGGATATACACGGAGCAGCTAAATGAGGATGATGATCTCTGATGGCAGCACCATCTGGCCACCCACAGTCTATCCTATAGAATAAAAGGCTAATATGCAAATTGTCCCCTCTGCCAGGAGTTTGACCGGCAGGCCGGCCGGCCAACGGCCCATGTCCCCTCCCCCTGGCCAGGCTGGCCGGACCCCATCCATGCACGAATTCATGCACCGGGCCTCTGATATTATTTATACACCGAGTGGCCAGATTATTATGCATTCAGAGATCACCATCATCTGGCCGCTCTGTGTAAGTCTCCAGGTCTGGAAGGGAGGAGGGCCTGGCAGGAAGCACCAGGGCTGTGAATGCCCGTCCTTCAAGAGGACAGCCGAAACCGGTTTGGCTCAGTGAATAGAGCGTCAGCCTGCAGACTCAAGGGTCCCAGGTTCGATTCCAGTCAAGCGCATGTCCCTTGGTTGCAGGCACATCCCCAGTAGGGAGTGTGCAAGAGGCAGCTGATGGATGATTCTCTCTCATTGATGTTTCTAACTCTCTATTCCTCTCTCCTCCTCTCTGTAAAATATCAATAAAACATATTTTATTATTAACAGGTCCACCTGCCCCCCCCAACTCTCTCTGAGGGGGGAGCTGGCCAGAGGGGTTCCCCTCCATGCTACTCAGGCCCAGAGGCTGGACCAGCCAAGCAGCCTGGAGCCTCACATGTCATCGGGTGCACTGAGCAGCCCAGCCCAAGAATCTGCCTTTTGTCAGACGTTCCAGTCCATTCCACTCCCCCTCCCCTCAGGGATCCATCGGCGGCGGCAAACTCATAAAGACCTCTTTCACCAAACACACGCACTGTCCGTTCCAGCAGCTTCCGGCTGCTTACACTGGGCCCGGGACTGGCCGCGTGTCAAAGGCGAAGGGGTTCTGGTAGTGACAGCTCTCCTGGGTGAGGGCCTCGGGCCTCTGGGGTGGGAAACACCCCATCCACGTCAGCTCTCAGAGCTCAGGTCCCTGTGACCTTCCTGCATCGAAAGCGCCATGTCATCGCTGTTCTGGCCCAGCCCTTGTGGCTCAGTGGTTGAGCATCAGCCCATGAACCAAGAGGTTAGCAGTTCAATTCCCGGTCCAGGCACATGCCCGGGGTTGCAGGCTCCATTCCCCAGGACGGGGCACGCAGGGGGCAACCGATCAGTGATGTTTCTCTCTCATCGATGTTTCTACCTCTCTCTCTCCCTCTCACTTTTTCTCTCTCGAAAGACCAATAAAAGCATTTATTTATTATTATTATTTTTTTAATAGTTGTTCTAGCCCTAATTGGTTGGCCCATTGGATAGAGCATCGGCCTGCGGACTCAAGGGTCCCAGGTTCAATTCTGATCAAGGGCACGTACCTTGGTTGCAGGCACATCCCCAGTAGGCGGTGTGCAAGAGGCAGCTGATGGATGTTTCTCTCTCATTGATGTTTCTGACTCTCTATCCTCTCCCTTCCTCTCTGTAAAAAATCAATAAAATACATTAAAAAAATGTATATATTTGTATTGAGTCCAGATAGGATGGGAGAGAGAGAAACATCAACGATGAGAGAGAGTCATCCGTCTCCTGTCTCCTGCACGCCCCACACTGGGGATCGAGCCCACAACATGGACATGTGCCCTGACCGGGAATCGAACCCTGACCTCCTGGATCGTAAGCCAATGCTCCACCACTGAGCCGCATCGGCCGGGCCCAGCCAGGATGTTTGAAGGGGAGAGAGGTAAAGAAGATCGTGTGATGCTCCAGTGATTCTATTTCTGCAGCTCTTTCCGGCCTGGACCAGGGAGCAGCCGAGTGAGGAATGGACCCTCGGGGTTCTCCATCCTGAATTAGACAGTGGCCGGCACTCTCCCGCGAGTCAGCGTGTCACTGCCTTTGCTTTGAAGGTGACCAGGTGCCGGGACACTTTCATTTCCTGCCCTCTAGCAGCACTCAGCCAGCGTTCATCCACACATGGTGACCTAAATAGACTTTTTGTCTGTTGTTTTTTTCGTTTTAAAGAAACATGGCCAAGAAATGAAATGGTGTCCTCGCCGGTGTGGTTCAGTGGATAGAGCGCCGGCCTGCGGACTGAAAGGTCCCTCCCAGGTTCGATTCCGGTCAAGGGCACGTACGTTGGTTGCGGGTGCGTCCCCAGGAGGGGGTGTGCAAGAGGCAGCTGATGGGTGATTCTCTCTCATCCATGTTTCTAACTCTCTGTCCCTCTCCCTTTCCTCTCTGTAAGAAAATCAATAAAAATATATCTCAAAAAAATATTTTTAAAAATCCTCCATATCCTTACAGCAGGTTGAGCCGTAGCTGGGGGGCTTAACCCACAGGTGCTTATCTCTCACGGTTCCAGAGGCTGGATGTTCAAGATCAAGGTTAGCTCCCCCCTGAGGCCTCTGTCCTCGGCTGGCCGACGGCCATGTCCTCACTCGGCCTTTCCTCTGATCGTGTCTGTGTCCCATTTCCTTCTTTTTAAGGACACGGCGTCTTAGCTCGATCACTTCCCACAAGCCGCTTTCTCTGCACGCAGTCACAAGCACTTGACTGGCATGGAACCTGGGACCCTTGAGTCCACAGGCCGATGCTCTAGCCACTGAGCCAAAACAGCCAGGGCCAGATATGTATTAAGAAATAAAGAAATAAATAATGCTGCCACCAGCTCCTGTTCCTGAGCCAGGGGGGGCCTCTTCCAGACTCTCCTACCTGGTGTTCTGGCGTGTTCACCTGGCAAACACTGGAGCTACCTTGCTCTACACCGGGCCTGTGGTGTCCCGTGTAACCCAGCTGTGCACGTGGGAGGAGGACTTCCCTGCAATGGCCCCCAGGGGGCGCTGTGTGGCCAGGCCAGGCCAGGTCCCACTTGACCCAGCTCCCCGGAGGTCCAGCTCTCAAGGCACCCTTAGGTTCCCGTGCACGGACCCTGGTGCGCACCGTGAAAATAGGGTTTCGGACCCCATCCCCAGGGTGGGGCCTGCAGGAGGCAGCTGATCGATGAGTCCCTCTCATCATGGATGTGTGTGTCTCTCTCCCTCTCTCTTCCTCTCTCACATCAATAAAAATATACTTTAAAAATACATACATAGCCCTAACCGGTGTTGCTCAGTGGATAGAGCACCAGCCTGCAGACTGAAAGATCCCGGGTTCGATTCCGGTCAAGGGCATGTACCTTGGTTGCGGGCACATCCCCGGTGTGGGGTGTGCAGGAGACAGCTGACCCATGTCTCTCTCTCATCGATGTTTCTAACTCTTTATCTCTCTCCCTTCCTCTCTGTACAAAATCAATAAAATATATTTACAAATAAATAAATAAAGTAGCTTTCTGCTTACTCCTGAGCGGGCATCCATCGTACCAGGGCGAGACCATACCCAGAGACCCCTCTCAGCAAACTCTGATGAGAGCAGTCGCCACTTTCCCCACAAAGGCCTGTGGACACAGCCTGCAGTGAGCATCCTGGACCCTCGCCTGCCCCCCACCCCCTGCCCCCACCCGCCTCCCCCACTGCCAGCATCATGCGTACAAATGGCACACAGGGACGGTGCCGAGGCACTGAATTCGGACCCAAGGAAACAGGGGCAGAAGGTGAGGTGCGGGCAGACGCGCCTGCTTTCATTCAAGGCCCCGAAGAGATGGAGCTCAGGTTTCGCTTCCTGCCTGCCGGCCCGGCCTCTGAAAGCAGCTTTTGTCTTTCTCCGGGACCTAAGGGTCGTGTTTGTCCCGAGCGCACGCGGACGAGGGCAGCGGCCCCTGAGGTGGCACCGCGGGGCGGCTCACGGCGAAGACGGAAGGCCAGCCTGGTCCCCTGCCACCCCCACCTTGAACCCAGCCGCTTGCTGGCTTCCAGTCACGGAGGGAGAGACAATATCGGTTGCCAATGCAAAGCAGGATGCAACAGAAATATATGTCCTTCCAGAGGCCAGAAGGTCATGGTCATGGTCATGGGTGTGGGCAGGTTTGGCTTCTCCCGGGGGGCCTTTCTTTGGCTGGACAGCTGTCTTCTCCCTGAGGTTCCCTGCTCTTGTCTATGTGGGTGCAAATCTGTGCTCATGTTCCTCTTCTTCTTCGAAATATCTTTATTGATTTCAGAGAGGCAGGGAGAGAGAGAGAGAGAGAAACATCCATGATAAGAGAGAATCATGGCCGAAACCGTTTTGGCTCAGTGGTAGAGTGTCGGTCTGCGGACTGAAGGGTCCCAGGTTCGATTCCGGTCAAGGGCATGTACTTTGGTTGCGGGCACATCCCCGATAGGAGGTGTGCAAGAGGCAGCTGGTCGATGTTTCTCTCTCATCGATATTTCTAGCTCTCTATCCCTCTCTCCTCCTCTCTGTAAAAAATCAATAAAATATATATATATATTTTAAAAGTGACAGAAACTGTTTAAAAAAAAAAGAGAGAGAGAGAGAATCATGGATCAGCTGCCTCCTGCACACCCCCCACTGGGGATCGAGCCTGCAACCCAGGCATGTTCAACCCTGGCCAGAATCGAACCCGGGACCCTTCACTCCACATGCCGATGCTCCATCCACTGAGCCACACTGGCCAGGGCCCAGTTGTGTATTTTATTCCTACGGTGCCTCTCGGTTTGGGCTGGTCACCTGGTTAGTAGACCTTTGGGGCTCGTGGCTGTCACTCTGGACTCTGAGCCCCTCCCATCCCACACAGCTGAGCAGCAGTCCAAGGTACACAGGGAATGGGAGTCAACAAATGGTTGCCACACGAGGAGGGGCACTGGCACAAGGTTCTGTCCTTGACCCTGTTCTGTTTATCAACGAAATCGGTGGCTTTGGCCCTGACCGGTTTGGCTCAGTGGATAGAGCGTCGACCTGCCAACTGTAAGGGTCCCAGGTTCGATTCCGGTCAAGGGCATGCACCTTGGTTGCGGGCACATCCCCAGTAGGGGGTGTGCAGGAGGCAGCTGATTGATGTTTCTAACTCTTTATTCCTCTCTGTAAAAAAAATCAATAAAATATATTTTTTTAAAAGAAAAGAAAAGAAAAGAAATCAGTGCCTTGGATACTCTGGATACTAAGGAAGCCACTCTGAAGAGCCCCAGCATGGCGGTGACGGTGCCCTAACCGGGAATGGAACCGTGACCTCCCGGTTCCTAGGTGGACGCTCCGCCACTGAGCCTCGCCAGCCGGGCACAGGTGTGTGTTTTAAAATGACATCACTGCCCTGAGACTTTGAAAGGACGGAGTTTCTCCCGGCTCCATGGAGAGCCACGCCCGTGTCACCAGCTTCAGGTGATCTTCAGGACCCACAGCGACGTGACTCAGGGGTGAAAGGAATGCGGGCCAGGGTGGGGGACCAGAGATCAAACGCTTCCTCACTCCCACACCGGCACAGGTGTCACCCTCCGGGAGACACCCGCCGATTAAGGAGGCGGATAAATAAACGCCTGGCATCCCGAGGTGTGACTTGATGTGACTCGGTGATTAGCGTAAGGCAAGGCTCGGGGCGAGGTGGAGGATTCTGGGCGGTAACAGGTGACCTCAAGTCACACTGCCTGAGCGGGGCCTTCTCCTGGCCCGTCTCACTCAGGGGCCAGGGGCCCGCGGAGACATCTGCCAGCCTTAAGGGTTCTGCCCCACCAGCGTGGCTCAGTGCTGGAGCGTCCACCTAGGAACCAGGAGGTCAGGGTTCGATTCCCCGTCAGGGCACACTTGCATGCTCGGTCCCCAGTGTGGGGCATATAGGAGGCAGCCGATCAGTGATTCTCTTTCATCATTGATGTCTCTCTCTCTCTCTCTCTCTCTCTCCCCTTCCCTCTCCCTCCCCCTCTCTCTTCCTCTCTGAAATCAATTTTTTTTTTTTTTTTTTTTTTTAAACAACAAGGGCCGAAACTGGTTGGCTCAGCGGATAGAGCGTCTGTCTGCGGACTGGGGGATCCCAGGTCCGATTCCGGTCAAGGGCATGGACCTTGGTTGCCGGCACATCCCCAGTGGGAAGTGTGCAAGAGGCAGCTGATCGATGATCCTTTCTCATCGATGTTTCTAACTCCTTCTCCCTCTCCCTTCTTCTCTGTAAAAAAATCAATAAAATATATTTTAAATAAAAGAAGAAGAAGCAGCGAGCAGAGCCCCGGGGAGGAACCCGGAGTGGGGGCGGATCCGGGACAAAAGTGGGCGGGGCTGGAAGCCAGCGGGGGCGGAGCTGTAAGTCAGAGGGGCGTGACTGGAAGTCGGAAGGGGCGGGGCTGGAAGTCGGCGGGGGCGGGACTGGAAGTTAGAGGGGGGGGGATTGGCTCCAGGGCGCGCGGGATTGGACGAGACGGGAGGGGGCGTGGCGCTGCGGGGAAGTGGGCGGGGCTTTAAGTCGGAAGAGGCGGGGCTGTAAGTCGGCGGGGGCGGGGCGGGGGCGGCTACAGGGCCCGCGGGACGGGACGGGGCGGGGCGGGAAGTGGGCGGGGCGCCGCCGGGAACCGGGGGGCGGGCGGGGACCCCGGGCTCGGGCCGGGGCGCTGGCGGGGTGCGTGGCCGGCGCGCGATGAGCGGGGCCGGCGCGGCGCGGGAGGCGGCGGGCGCGGCGCGGGGGCCGCGCGTGGACGGGCTGCCGCCGCCGCCGCGGGGCCTGAGCGGGCTGCTGCGCTCGGCGGCGGGCGGCGCGGGCGGCTGGCGGCGCCTGGAGCGGCTGTACGCGCAGAAGTCGCGCATCCAGGACGAGCTGAGCCGCGGCGGGGGCGGCGGGGCCCGGAGCGAGGCGCGGCCCCCCAAGCCCCCCAACCTGGACGCCGCGCTCGCCCTGCTGCGCAAGGAGATGGTGAGTAACGGGGGACCCCGCGGGCGGAGGCGGGGGGATGGCGAGATCGGGGGGGTGGGGCCCGCGCTCCGCTCCGGAAGTCCCCGCGCCCCCGCCCCCGCTCCCTCTCTGGATTGGGGGCCCCGGGAGCCGGCCCGGGAAGACGGGCGCTGCCCTCTCCACTAATCCCCCCCTTTCCCCCTTCTTTTTCTTGTTTGAATAAGTTTTTATTGGCATTTTAGAGAGGAAGGGAGAGAAGCAGGAACATCGACGGGAGTGCTGCCTCCTGCGAGCCCCCAACCGCCCCCCCCCCCTTCCCGGGGCATGTGCCCCGACCGACCGGGCATCGAACCGACGGCCTCTTGGTTCCTGGGTCGACGCTCCGCCCCAGAGCGCACCGGCCGGGCTCCACGACCCCCTTGGCTCGCCCACTGTGTGCTCACCATTTGTCCCATCGCCTGGGGCGTGTGTGGGGGTCCCCACTCTCCAGGGGCCGCTTCCAGAGACCCGCCGACCCCCCCCTGCCCCCCCCAGTCCCGCCGGTTCGGAACCTCCGGCGACTTCCCGGGTGGGGATCCGTGCCCCGCGCGCCCCGGGCCCGGGTTGGGGAGGGGGTGGGGGGCGCAGAGCTGGGTGCCCTGGCGTTCTCCTGCCCCCAGGAGGGCAGCTTTGTCCGGCGAGTGTGGACGGCGGATGGGAGCAGCCCCGGCCCCCTCCCCCGCTCCCCGGGGGCGCGTGCGGGGTCCGGTTACCGCTTGGAGGGGCGGGGCGCCCCCATCCCATCTGTCTGTCTCCTCCGCGCCCGGCCCCAGCAGCTGCGCCCTGGGGTCTGGGGGTTGTGTCTGGGCTCCAGACAATGGGGCTCAGCCTTGCTCAGCCCTGGGGTGTCTGCGGAGCAGGACGCGCGGGTTAGGGGCCAGGGCAGGGATTTAGGGTGTCAGCCAGGCCAGGCGAGGCCAGGACGGAAACCTGCCTCCTTTCCAGCCCTCCGGTGGGCCCAGATCACCTTCCCCACCGCCGGCGTTGCTTTTAGAATCTGCAGGCCCAGGTGGGTACTTCACGTAGGAAATCAAATACACACCAAGTGGCCAGATGATGATGAACTCTGGATGCATCCTATAGAATAAAAGGTCAATAGGCAAATTGTCCCCTCGACCAGGAGTTCCACCAGCAGGCAGGCCGGCCAATCGCCCATGTCCACTCCCCCTGGCCAGGCTGGCTGGACCCCACCCATGCACGAATTCATGCACTGGGCCTTACAAATACAAATATATATATGGCAGCAGTCTTCGTACATACACATGTATATCCAAACTGAGTGGCCAGATTATTATGCGTCGAGAGAGCAGCATCATCTGGCCACTCAGTGTATATACACGAAGACGACTGCTCTCTCACCCAAGAATACATCTCCCAAATCATTGACCACAGGAACCCTTTATTCACCTAGAGATTGGTGACTGACACCCAGTGGGTGCCCTCTTTTCTTAAAGGCCTGAGGACGGAGACCTCATTAAACCTGGTAGACAGGCAAGCAGCCTGCACTCGTTTCCATCCATTAGGCTCTGCCTTCTCCCGCTTCGTCCAGGCCTGGACCCGGATTTCCAAGCCCCTCTGAGAAGCTTCTCGAAGCTGCTTGCTTCCAATGACTCTTAATCCCCAGCGGTTTCTGTGGACGGATTAGAGAACAGGCCTCGCCCGCCTGCTGTGTGCGGAGTCTGCCGTCAGAGGGAGGGTGTCTGTGGGGGTGAAATAGGAAGGGCCCCCCTCCCTACCCCCCCTCTGCCTGCTCGCAGGCAGCAAGCCCTGGGGGCCTCGGCTGCTGCCTGCTTTGTAAACAGGCTCTGAAAGTCCTATTGTGGCCGCTGGGAGCCAGCGAGCCCTGCTGGGAAGTCATTTTCCAGGTTCCTGGGGGGGGGTGCGGGGGGGGGTGAGGGGTGAGGGGTGCTGGGCGGGGATCAAGTACAGCCTAACCTTGCCATGGTGCCTGGGGCGGGCCAGGGCCCTAAGTTTCTTTAGGGCACAGGGAAAATAAACAGCACTCTAAGTCCGTGTGTCTGGCCCTCTGCTATTTGGCTGAGATAAAGAAAAGGGAGGAGGGGCCACGGGCCTTTAGAGACGCCGCCAGGTCTTTGAAAGTCCGGATGTTGTGGCTTTTTAAGAGATTTGCTAACAGTTGGGGGACAGAGGCGTTGGGGGACAGAGGCGCCTGAGCCGCTCTCTTTGCAAGATAAGAACGGGATTAACTTGTGGAACACGCAGTGTGCTGGTCTGTTCTGTCTGAAGGCCCGAGGTCCCCTCTGTGTCTGGGGATGCAGCTAGGATTCACGGCAGAATGTGATGGATCCTCCTTTATTATTATTATCATCATTATTTATTTATTTATTTTTATTTAGCTCTGGCCCGTCTAGCTCAGTGGGTAGCGTGCCGGCCCTCAGAGGGAAGGGTCCCAGATTGGAATCGGACCAAGGGCAGGTACTGAGGTGGCTGGCTCCATCCCTGGGCCCGGATTGGGGTGGGGGTGGGGGGACGCGTGTGCAGGAAGCAACCCGTGGATGTTTCTCTCTCACATCGACGTTTCTCTCTCTGTCTCTCCCCGGCTCCCACGCTCTCTAAAAAAATCCTTGGGAAAAGCCCTGTGCCTTACAGAACGAGGGCTGGGCCCCCGGAGGCGACAGGATCTTCACCGGGAGAGGCCATGGCTGCAGGCAGGAACGGAGTGTCCCCTCCTGGGAACAGCTTGGGTTGGCACGTGAGCCCCAGAGGCGCTGGGACAGAGGCCAGGCTTGGCCTGGCCCCAGAGGGCCGGGGAGGGGTTGACGCAGGAGACCGCCCCGGGCTGGGGTTCGAGGGCAGGTGTAGGAGGGAGCGTGAGAGGCCACAGGTGTGCACGGAGGAGGGGAGAGCCTCCAGCTGGGTGGGGGGCCTGTGGAGGGGGGACCAGACCCTGGCGGGAGACCCTTCTCTGCAGCAGGATGTGCAGGAATGGCTGATTCGATATTCAGAGTCGGGGAGGGGCGGGGGGAGGAGAGGGATGAAAAGGAATCAGAGGTGACCTCTGCTGGCTTTTTATGGAAAGTGCCGTGAGGCAGAGCAATTCAAAACGGCCCACAGTCCTAGCACCTGGAGAGAACCCTGCCAGTATTTTGGGCTCAACCCCTGAGCTGATGCTCTATCCACTGAGCCACACCGGTCAGGGATCGACTGTAGATTTTAGAGGCCAGGAGGGTAAGGATGGATGGCTCTCCTAACTCCACGGAGACTCAGGCCCCGGGGTGAAAGCGGAATCGCTCCGGGCCGGGCAGGAAGCCTGCCTGCAGACCACGGCTTCTGCACAGGAAGCCAGCCCGGGCCGGGCCCTGTGAGATGTTCCCCCTCTCGCCCCACTTCCTCCTCCGAGCCCCGGCCTCCTGGCCACCCCCTTCTTTGCCCACACGTTCCAGATGTTTCCAGGGGATAAGCAGCCAGGGCTCGTCTGGTGGCTCCATCTCTCCTGATGCTCGTTCCTTCACGGACAGTGAACACAGGTTTATTCTCGCTCCCAAGAACCTGGGAGAATGACACCCCGTGGTCTTCCTTTTAAGATGGGGGCCTTTTCCGTTTTTTGTTTTTTTTAAGATATATTTTTATTGCCCTAGCCGGTTTGGCTCAGTGGATAGAACATCGGCCTTAGGAGTGAAGGGTCCCAGGTTCGATTCCAGCCAAGGGCACATTCCTAGGGTTGCAGGCTCGATCCCCATTAGGGGGCATGCAGGAGGCAGCCGATCCATGATTCTCTCTCATCATTGATGTTTCTCTCTCTCTCTGCCTCTCCCTTCCTCTCTAAAATCAATAAAAAAATATATATTTTTAAAAAGATAGATTTTTAAAATTGATTTCAGAAGGAAGAGGGAGAGAGTCAGGGACATCAATGATCAGCTGCCTCCTGCAACCCCTACTTCTGGCATGTGCCCTGATTGGGAATCGAACCCGGGACCCTTCTTTTTTTTTTTTTTTTTTTTTTTAATCAATCTTTATTGTTCATATTATTACAAAGGTTCCTCATTTCTTCCCCCCTCCACCAGGTTCCCACCCCACTCTCCACCCCCTCCCCATCCCCCATTGTCCTCATCCATAGGTGCACAGTTTATGTTCAGTCTCTTCCTCCCTCCCTTTCCTCGATAGTAAATCCCTTTTCAGATAGTAAATCAGTTACTTAGCATTCTCTCATATCAATAATACCTCCACATGCCCAATGATACACTTCAGACAAAAGACATTTCCAAATAGGTCAACCAACCTCATCCAGGCCCCACCCAAGGCACTCACAGATCAACACCCCAGCGCTATACTAACTCAACACATCCAGATCTAAGCCTTCATCCCTTGATTCAGCAGACCCTCAAGTTCCCGCAAAAGTTTCCAGCTATGTCTGAGAGGCAGCCTTGGGGCGGGGGGAGGCGAGGAGCGAGCTGTTCCATGTCTGGCTGCACCGGGCCTGGCCTCTGTTGCTCTCGTTCGTACCACAACCAGCTGCTCTGCGAACCCGGGACCCTTCTGTCCGTAGGCCGACGCTCTATCCACTGCCACAGAGCCAAACCAGCGAGGACGTCTTTTAAAGTTTTTATTTATGAGAACTTTCTGTTCGCTCCCTGACGGGCCCTCAGTGCCGGGCGCTGGCCTCGTTTTGCAGGCCCGAGCATCCTGTCTTCACAGATCGGCGGGGGAGGGAGGGAGGGCTGTCCCTGACCGACCGGTCAGGTGGAGAAAGGAGAGCTCTGTTTTGTCCTCTGACCAGGGTGGCTCCAGGGGAGGGGTGGCCCCTGCGGTCACCGGGGCCCCAGCCCGGAGGCCTGGCTGCGGAAGGTTACAGTAATGCGTGTGGAGGCTGGAGACCGTGAAAAGAGGGTGTTTTTATTGGGTTGTTGACTGTACTCAGAATCGGAGGCAGAACAGCCACGCTCCGCAGTGTTAAAGAGAGATGACAGGCTATTTAACATCCCTTATTAAAAAAAAAAATACCGCAGGTTTGCAAATGAAAACAGTGAGCTGTCATGTAACGGACCAGCAAAGGTTTAAAAGAACGATCATGCCCGGCTGGTGTTGCTCAGTGGTTGGGCGTTGACCTATGAACCAGGAGGTCAGGGTTCGATTCCCGGTCAGGGCACAGGCCCGGGTTGCGGGCTCCATCCCCAGTGTGGGGCGTGCAGGAGGCAGCCAATCCATGGTTCTCTCTCATCATGGATGTTTCTGTCTCTCCTTCCCTCTCTGAAGTCAACAAAATATATATAATATATATTAAAAATAGTTCTTTTCTGCCCTAGCGGGGTTGGTTCAGTGGATAGAACGTTGGTCCATGGATGGAAGGGTCCCGGGTTCGATTCTGATCAAGGACAAGACCCTGTTGCAGGCCCCTCCCCGGCCTTGGTCCGGGTGCACGGGGGAGGCGACCCATCGATGTCTCTCTCACGTGGGTGTGTCTCTGTCTCTTCCCCGCCCTTCTGGTCTCTAAAAATCAGAGGTGGGGTAGTGGGGGAGGGGTATCCTCGGTGAGGATTAACCAAACAAACAAACACACAAGAAAAAAAAGAAGAGTTATTTTCGGAATCCAGCTGTGAATGAGATCAGCCGTCCTCCGGGGAACACGTGGGACCACAGGCTTCCTGTGCTGGTGGATTGCGGGGGGGACAGTGGTGGGAGGGAGTGGGCACCCCCACCCCTCCTTTTTCCTGAAAGGGGATTCTTTCTAGTGCGGGGTGTTATCCGTCCTGAAGCAGGACCCTGATGTCAGAGAGGAAGGGAGAAGGAGAGAGAGAGAAACATCCATGATGAGAGAGGATCATGGATCGGCCGCCTCCTGCACGCCCCACACTGGGGACGGAGCCTGCAGCCCGGGCCTGTGCCCTGACCGGGAATCGAACCGTGACCACTGAGCCACACCAGCCCGGCAGGAAGGAGGCTTTAAGGGGGACAGCCTGGGGGTGGGGGCTCGGCCTGACCCATGGCACGAGGTGCAGATACGGGACCACAGGCCACAGAAGGCCGCCCAGGGATGCCCAGCTTCCCTCTGGAAAACGCACGGGCCAGGCTCAGGCGAGTCCTGGCTGGGAGGCCAGGTTTGTTCCTGCGGCTCCTCACCCCGTGTCCTACCCTCTGGGAGGGTTTCTGGGAAATGGAAGGCAGTTTGGTGCCTGGAGAAGCAGGGACTGGGCTGTGTGTGGGCGCGGAGTGCACGTCCGTGTGTGTGTGTGTGTGTGTGTGTGTGTGTGTGTCTGTGCTCGAGGCCCTGCCCCGGCCGTCTGAACGTTTGGCATCTGCTGGGTTGGGCGGGAGGTGTGAGCCAGGCCAGCCGCACTCCCGGGCGGGTCAGCCTCTGTTTCTAGGCCAGCGGAGGCTCCGCCCGGGACGGGCGGGCAGCCTGTGAGACGCCGGGGAAAAGCCTGGGCGTCAGAGCCTCCAGTGAGGGCTGCAGAGCCGTGAGTCCAGGCCTGTGAGGGTGCCGGTCCACGCGGGTCCGATGGCATAGCCCCCCCTCCCCCCTTCTGTCCTGTCCGCCGTTCATTCCCAGCCGGATCCCCCAGCCGACCTATGGCAACTGAGTGGCTTAGGAATGTGATCTTCCAGATGAATATTTTCTGTGACTTTTCAAATATATATATGTATATATTATTGATTATTTTTTAATATATTTTATTGATTTTGTACAGAGAGGAAGTGAGAGAGATAGAGAGTTAGAAACATCGATGAGAGAGAGTCATCCATCAGCTGCCTCTTGCACACCCCCTACCGGGGACATGCCCGCAACCAAGGTCCATGCCCTTGACCGGAATCGAACCCGGGACCCTTCTGTCCCCAAGCCGACGCTCTATCCATTGAGCCAAACCGGTCCCGGCAATTTTTTACTGAGAGGAAGGGAGAGGGATAGAGAGTTAGAAACATCCATCAGCTGCCTCCTGCACGCCCCCCACCGGGAATGTGCCCGCAACCAAGGTACATGCCCTTGACCGGCATCAAACCTGGACCCTTCAGTCCCCAGGCAGATACTCTATCCACTGAGCCAAATCAGTTAAGGCTATATACTTTTTTATTGATTTTTAAATTTTTTTATTTTTAGAGAGTGGGAGGGGATGAGAGAGACATCAGTGCTTCCCAAATGCATCCCACCGGTGGGTCAAACATCAAACCCAAAACCTGGGTATGTGCCCCGATTGGGAATCGAACCAGCCACCTCTTTGGTGGTATATGTGACGATGCTCTGACCACCCGAGCGGCACCCGCCAGGGCTCTCCTCTGACTTTCTGAGCAAATACTGGTGTGACTCCCGGAGGGTGTGACTTACATTATCTCAGTTTATGCTCCTTGTCATAAATCCTGGGAAAGACGGGCTGAGTCAGGGTCTCGTGGTTGGGTGGTTGTGTTCACACCCGGACGTGGGAGACGGAGGACTCCAGGAGCACTGAGAGGGTCCCGAGGGGAGGGGTGGACGGCAACAGACCCAACGCCCTTGCAAACACCCGGGAGGACCTGAGGGTATTCGCTGGGGAGGACAGATGCTTTTTTTCAGGGGGGGGAAGGGGGGGAGCGGGGTAGAGTGAACATCGCCTTCAAATATTTCAAAGGTGCTTGAGAAAGAGGAAGTAGGCTTGCATGTGCAATGGTTACTCTGGCGTGGCTGAGGGGTTGAGCATTGACCTAGGAACCAGGAGACCACGGTTCGATTCCCGGTCAGGGCACAGGCCCGGGTTCAGCGGGCTTCATCCCCAGTGGGGGGCGTGCAGGAGGCAGCCGGTCCAGGATTCTCTCTCATTGTTGATGGCTCTCTCTCTCTCTCTCTCTCTCTCTCTCTCCTCCCTTCCTCTCTCTGCTGCCCCAAGGTAGACAGTGACTGTCCCAGGGGCCTCTCTGACTCTGATCACAGCGAGAGGCCGGGACACACCTGTACCTGTCTCCGCGCCCCGGGAGGAACCAGCGGGGCCTCCCGCCTGTGCAATGCAGGGCGTGCCGGTGAATTCCGGGACCCTCCCTGCCCGGTGGAGCCAAGCCTGAGGTGTGGGCATCAGTCACGCCTCAGTTCCGGTGGCTCAGCCCTGGCCGTGCGGGCGCCGCCCTGAGCCGTCGGTGCGGGAGGTGTGTGCGGGCTGAGCAGGCCCAGGCGGGCGCCCAGCTCCCCGGACAGACCGGAGCCTGCAGAACTGACGTCTCCTCCCCCCCCCTCCCCTCCCGCCCCGTCTCCCCAGGTCGGCCTCCGGCAGCTGGACATGTCGCTGCTCTGCCAGCTGTACAGCCTCTACGAGTCCATCCAGGAATACAAGGGCGCGTGCCAGGCGGCCGCCAGCCCCGACGGCGCCTACGCCCTGGAGAACGGCTTCTCCGAGGAGGAAGAGGAGGAGGAGGGGGAGGGGGAGGGGGAGTTCTTCCAGGAGCCCGGCCTGCCCAGGGACCCCAGGGACCCAGGGGGTCCCCTCTCCGGCAGCGACTGGATTCTGGAGTCCATCTAGGGGGTCTCCGGAGGGTCCCGCCCCCGCCCGGGCCCAGGGCCAGCGTGTTGCTTCTCTGCGTCTGCGCTGGGCGGTCCGGTCTCCAGGCCAGCTCCCGGCTCTGGACCAGGGCCAGCTCCGTGGGCAGGGACACCCCGTGGCCGTCCATGTCAGTGGCGGGGTTCCTGCTTAGGCGACGAGGAGGTGCCGGGCGGCACCCTGGACGCCCGGGGATGGGACGGAGGGCCCCGGCGGAGATGCTCACGGCGTCACAGGGTTTCCTGCGAGAGGACTCCGGGCTGGGAAGGCCCCGACAGCTGGCAGATGGTCCACACCCCCCCCGTCGAGGGGGTTCGAGATGTATCAGAACTGACACTTCATGGCACCCTTTCTTCCCCGGCCTCCGTGGCAGCCTCATCTGCTGTTTCCGGAGCTCTCTCTCTCAGTCGGCTGCGTTACCCACCGTCCGGGTGACTCCGTGACAGGCGACAGCTCGTTCCTGACACAGCAAGCGTTGCGGGTCACACCGGCCGCTGCGTTCTCCCGTGGAAATGCGTCTCGCTCTTTGCCCGTCGGCTGGCGGAGGGAGGAGGAGAACGGGAGGGCCTGCCGAGGGGGGAGAGGGGGAAACGGGGCTCCCGTCTGTGTCATGCGCTGTCCGGGGGGCAGACGTTCCTGTCTGCAAAGATTCTGGATGTTACCCGGGTTGTGAGAAAGCACAGCCCCTCTTCACTTCGAACAGAGATCACCGCGAGCCTTAATCTATTTATTCGGAGCCTCCATGAACACGTCACACACCTACGTTGTAGGTTGAAGGGAGGATAAAGTACGTTGAACTCTGCCTGTGGTGGTGTCTTCTTTGGGCCTAAAAAAAAAAAAATCAGAATCCACTTCCGGAGCTGGAAGGCGCTGAATCGCCATCGGACACGGGGAGGAAGTGGGAGTCTGTGTTCTTGTCTCTGTTCCCCTGCCGGCTGCTTCCTGGACGTGTGTGTCCATGGGGGGTCGTTTTCAGGAAGGTCTCAGGGCTGCTGGGCCTTTTTTTTTTTTTTTTTTAACGGTTAATCCTCTCCCGAAGATATTTTTCCATTGATTTTTTAGAGAGAGTGGAAGAGAGAGGGCAAGACAGAAACACATCGATGGGTTGCCTCCTGCACATGCCCTGCCTGACCAGAGCCCAGGCAGAGGAACGTCCCCTTGACTGGAATCGAACCCAGGACCTTTCAGGCTGCAGGCTGATGCTCTATCCATTGAGCCAGACCGGCTATGGCCTATTGGGCCTTTAACACTGTAACCCCTGCTCCTCTCCTTTTTTGGGGTGGAGACTGCTATTAGCAGAGAGGGGACGTGAGCCTCCTCGGGAGCGTGTGCTGGCGGCCTGTGCGTGCAGGGCTCGGCGTCGGGAACTGGGCGAGGTGCTGGGAGGAAGCCCGTTCCCGCTCATTTCCTGCGTTGAAAGGAGCAGCTACGAGGGGGGAAGGAGGGGTGGCCTTCAGCATGTGACATGTTGTCCAGTGGGGGACAAGAAATCCAAAGTGATAAGACCAGCCCTAGTCTGGCTGGCTCAGTGGGCAGAGCATCGGCCTGTAGGCCGATGGGTCACGGGTTCGATTCCAGTCAAGAGCGTGTATCTCCCATCCAAGTACTAACCAGGCCCGACCCTGCTTAGCTTCCGAGATCAGACGAGATCGGGCGCGTTCAGGGTGGTATGGCTGTAGACAAGAGCATGTACCTCGGTGGCAGGCTCGATCCCTGGCCCTGCTGGGGCACGTGCAGGAAGGAGGCAATCTATTGATGTGTTTCTCTCACATCGATGTTTCTCTCCCCCTCCCTTCCCCTCTCTCTAAAAAAATCAGTGGGAAAACGTCTCTGGGTGAGGATTGACAGAAAAGAAAAAAGGAAGTGAGGCCACACCATCTCTGGCCCGCCCGGACCTACTGAATTGGGCCTGTCTTTTTAAAATATATTTTTATTGGTTTCAGAGAGGAAGGGAGAGAGAGGGAAGCATCGATGACGAGTAAAGACGGGCTGCCTCCTGCACGCCCCACCCTGGGGATCGAGCCCACAACCTGGACATGTGCCCTGACCGGGAATCGAACTGTGACCTGGTTCCTAGGTCGAAGCTCAACCACTGAGCCACGCCAGCCGGGCCCCTAGTATTTATTTAATTCCTTTTTTTCGTTATTATTCTGTTTCACGAACAGTAAGTTACCCCTTTCTTAACAAGGGGAAATAGACCCAGAAACCCCCACTACACTGGGTGCACAGACCAACGTCCCAGGGGTTGGTCCCCCATTAGAGGCCAAGGTCTTAGTCCCAGTGTTGCCACCATATAACCATCCCTAAGTACCATCCCTTAACCATCCTAAGCTTTAGTTTCTTCATTAAAGACTATGATTTACAAACGACTTTTGAGCTCCGTGGCTGAATGTCAACCTCTGAACCAGGAGGCCACAGTTCAACTCCCAGTCTGGGGTGCGGGCTCCATCCCCAGTGTGGGGCGTGCAGGAGGCAGCCGGTCCATGATTCTCTCTCCTCACTGGTGCTTCTATCTCTCCCTTTCCCTTCCTCTCTGAGATCAATAAAAACGTATTTTAAAAATAAAATAAGTAAAAAATATATTTTTTAAGGGTTTTCCCCTTTTATTCTGTCTTGTAAATATCTAAAAATATTCTTCCTTTGGCTCATCTAGACAGCACGATGTTTTCTTCCAAATTTAGCTCAGAGGGCTTCAGGCAGGGACAGAAAACCTTGGAACAAAAGACCCCTTGTCCATGTCTCATGTGCCTCATTCATGTCAACGTCGTGCTCTCACTGAGCGCTTCTGCTCATGGCTGTGTTGGAAACTCAGCAGCCACCAGGGGGTGCTGTCAGGGTAGCCACTGTCTGACCCGTGACAGAAGGCTGAATGCCCGTGCTTTTCAGCGTATGGGATATCTAAAAGGGATTTAGCTTGGCTGGTGTGGCTCAGTGCCCGCCCATGAATCAGGAGGTCATGGTTCAATTCCTGGTCAGGGCACTTGGGTTGCGGGCTTGATCCCCGGAGGCAGCTGATCAGTGATTCTCTCATCATTGATGTTTCTCTCTCACTCTCCCTTCCTCTCCGAAATCAATAAAAACCTACTTTAAAAAAATAAATAAACGGTTTTAATTTTTATACCTTCAAGTGGTTTTCCATATAAATGCCTTGTTGGTTGTTAGTAGGCCACATCCCAAGGAGTGAAAGAACAAATGAGTGAAACAGGAGGAGAGAAAAGGGGCGAGGTAATATTAAGAACAGCTTCATTGAGGTATAATCCACTCCTGTAAAGTGTACCACTCAGCTGTTTTTAGTTATTTCTGGATCTGTTCATTTGCAAGGTAACTTACAGGGAAAGATACTGAATTGAGGATCGACAAAAGCTTATTTTTTTCTACTTTATTAAAAGTCATAAGAATACAAAATATTGTTTTAAAATGTGTTATTTAAGTCAGTAGCAAACATTTAAATGAGAAGGTACAAGAGTGCGACAGGAGACAGATTTGGATGAATCCGAGTGCATGCTCCTCTCTTCATTTAGATGCTTACCTGCAGTACCTACAAGGTGTCCCTCTTTGCTGGCGCCCCCTTCCTGCAGCAATGCCGTGTGTGTGTGTGTGTGTGTGTGTGTGTGTGTGTGTGAGGTTCCGGTGTTCTGGTGTGTGTCTGTGCCTGTGGTTTTGTCTCCTGTCGGTGGGGTGAGGGCTGAGGGGGTAGGGTTGGGGTTTTGAAGGTCATGACCATGGCTTTCTTTCCAGACGGTCTATCTAAGTCTTGGCTTCGTTTTGCTCCACAGGAATGAGGAGTTTGGCTGTATTTATGTCTTCTCTTGTTCAGATGGAGCTGGCCATGCCACAGAGAGTAAAGAATAAAACTGTGGGTGATAAAACAAGTATTTGGAACCGCACGTTCTGCTGAAATCCTAACAGCAAACATTGGTTAGGGCAGGCCGTGTCCTATGGGAGGCAGAGTAACCCGGGCCTGGACTCTGGGCACTGAACTTGACCCAGTTTGCGGGCGGTCAGGCACACACACGGGGGACTGTGATTTCAGGCATTCACAGGTATAAGACACGAGCCAACGTAATGGCGGGTGAAGGTCTTCAAAGCGCTGTCCAAGACAGGTGACCTTATTTTCCTAAACGGAAGTCCTAGTGGGGCATCGTGTCTGCCACGGGGGCAGCCTCAGAAGATCCCGGACGGGCACTGGGTCCTGGGCCTTGGGGGTGGGAGGGAGGAAGGGAGGGAGCAGACGGTCGGAAAGGGTGGGGGCAGGTGTCGCAGGGACCGACTTCTGAGTCTGAGATCCTTGCAGGAGTGAGGGGGAGCGCGGAGCCAGGGAAATGGTGAGGACAGGCTCCGGGTGCGGATGTCCTTGAAGATGATGCGGTGAAGGGCCCTCTGAGGCAATCAGGTGTGTGTGTGAGTGTGTGTGTGTGTGTGTTCCCTGTAAGGACCTCCTTATTCACAGTGACACCTGTCTGCCTGGGGAGGGACCCCTGTGGGTGCAGGCACCAGGCGCCGCTGTACCTCCTCAGAAGTCCTGTGACTTGTAGACGGCGCAGTCGCTGCCGATGTCCCACTCCATCGTCCGGAAGAGGTGGACCATGGCGCTCTCCGTCAGCAGGCCGCACACGATGGCCAGGAAGGACAGCTTGCGGCGGATGTTGAGTGTCACTGCGGAAGCAAAGGCGCACGGGTAAGGTCTTCGGAGCGGAACGGCGGGACGCTGTCATGATGACGTGACAGGTGGAGACCTTTTGAAAACTACATTTGTGCAACTGAACAGATACTGAACACGTGCTATGTAGACCGCACTATACAAATGGTAGGCATTGTCGCCGAAACCGGTTTGGCTCAATGGATAGAGCGTCGGCTTGGGGACTGAAAGGTCCCGGGTTCGATTCCGGTCAAGGGCATGTACCTTGGTTGCGGGCGTATCCCCAGTAAGGGGTGTGCAAGAGGCAGCTGATCGATGACTCTCTCTCATCGATGTTTCTAACTCTCTATCTCTCTCCCTTCCTCTCTGTACAAAATCAATAAAATATATTAAAAAGAAAAAGAAAAAGAAAAGAAATTAAAAAAAAAACACCAAAAAAAACAAATGGTAGGCATTGTCGTTATTCTATAAAGATTTCCAGCGTTTAACAGGTCATATAAAAACTGTGATCTAGAAATAAAAGGCTATAGCCTTTTAAAAACGTGTATATATATATATATATATATTTACTAATCTCAGAGAGGAAGGGAGAGGGAGAGGGAGATAGAAACATCCATGATGAGAATCACTGATTGGCGGCCGCCTGCACAACCCCTACTGGGGATGGAGCCTGCAACCCGGGCAGGCGCCCTGCCAGGGAGTCGAACCATGACCTCCTGGGTCATAGGTCAAAGCTCAACCACTGAGCCACACTGGCCGGGCAAAGCCTAGAAGCTTTCTTCCGTGGGAAGCTGAGAAGACGGAGTGAAAGGGACAAACCTCTGATTGCCTGGAAGTTAGAGGTGAGGACAAACAGTTTGATGAGCCGCAGGCACAGCGGGGTGTACTCGTGCTCCCATATGACAGCGGGGATCAGCAGGAGCTTCCCGTAGCTGGACAGCAGCAGCGCCTTCAGCAGCAGCACCAAGTTGGGGCTCTTCTTCGTTGCGATGGAGCGTTCTATCCACAGGAAGGTAAAAATGCCAACAAAAAAGGCAGCTTGTTCTGAAGAAGGAAAAGGGGAAATAAAAATCTTACGAACGTCCCGATCCAAACAAACCCCAACCCCAAAATACAACGTATTATCAAGAACGATGGTTTTCTCTCTCCCTCTCCCTTCCTGGCATCAGTTTAAA
This sequence comes from Nyctalus aviator, assembly GCA_036971965.1. Classification (NCBI taxonomy): domain Eukaryota; kingdom Metazoa; phylum Chordata; class Mammalia; order Chiroptera; family Vespertilionidae; genus Nyctalus; species Nyctalus aviator. The sequence continues at coordinate 2,687,902 of CM072940.1, read as the reverse complement.
AAAAGAGAAACAAGCGTGGCCTGTGCCTACCGAGAGACGCGATGGCAAACATTCGGTAGAAATCCCACTCCTTGGCGTATCTGATGACGTCGTCGGGGTCCGTGTTCTGGCTGGAGTCCTGGAGCTGCCACCACCTCAGGTAGGCTTCACAGAGCAAGCAGAATATGCAGAGTTTTCCGTGCATCTGGCGGTCAAAGACACGGCAGCGGCCAGTCAGCGCTTAATTCCAATGGGGGCAGACACGGGGTTTATCTGTGGTTTTGAACATCATCGCCATTCCCAACTGCCCATAGGAGCTCAGTGGTCGGCAAACTCATTCGTCAACAGAGCAGCAAACTGCGGCTCGAGAGCCGCATGTGGCTCATGAGCTGCAGTTTGCGACCACTGGCAGAGCTGCGTTCAATCTATAAAACCGGTGGTTTTTAATTAGCAATGTCTTCATCAGAATCACATGGGGAGATTTTCCAAAATAAATACCCGTGTCTCGGCCCCAGTCCTGATTCGATTTATGGAAGTATGCTCTAGAACAGCCGACGCCAATCTTCGGGCCCTCGGATCACCAGTTGGCGACTGCTACTCTAGAACGTACTGCATACTTTGCCACAGCTCTGGAGGAAGGGAGGAGGATCTGAATGTGCAGCTCTAGCTAAGAATCACAGCTTTAGCCCTAACCGGTTTGGCTCAGTGGATAGAACATCGATCAGCTGCCTCCTGCACACTCCCTACTGGGGATGTGCCTGCAGCCAAGGTACATGCCCTTGACCAGAATCAAACCTGGGACCCTTGAGTCCGCAGGCCGACGCTCTATCCACTGAGCCAAACCGGTTCAGGGTTGCCAGCTTTAGCAAGTAAAAATACAAGCCACCCACTTCGATGTGAGTTCCAGATCATACCCCCTGTCAGACACATACAAGGATAACCAATGAATGCATAAATAAGTGGAATAACAAATTGGTATTTCTCTCTCAAACCAATCTTTTAAAGAGTTCTCAACTCAATACACTAAGTGTATATCTGAAAAATCCAACTTTATAAATGGGGGCTGCTGAAGTTCAATACTGTTACTTACCTCATGCATTCCCTCAAGAGCAGAGTATAAAATGGTACAAGTGACATTTTAAAATATTTTTCTTTAATGTTTGCTTACTTCTTACAGGTGTAATTCTCTCCCTGTCTGGAATATATTTAATTTTATTCTGTAAAAATAATTGATATCTGTTTCAAAGATAACCTACTGAAAGGCAACCCAGATAATGGCTTCTCAGTTTCCTACCAGTGACCACATTCTTCAGTATTCACTAAACATGGTGTACTTAATCAATGATTATTTCTAGAAACTTCCACACCTTGCCAAGAAAAAAAAAAAACACCCACCCTCATCAAGATTTCTTTTGTAAGCAAAGGTCCTTTAATTCTGCTCATAATGATTCTTTTAAAATGCAAAACATCATCGAGTAAAATTAGGAAATTAAAAAAATAATAATTGTCACAACTTACGTTTATTTTAGTATTGAAAAGAATATGCCTGTAGGCCTGGGCTTTGCACAAAATAGCATTAATCAAAATTATCACAGGATCATACTCGATATATTTGTCCACAGGTTTCTGGCAGGATTTCTGAAATAATGCAAAAACAATATGAGAACATTAACCTTTTAATCTCTCCTTTAAGAAGCTAAAAGGATGTTTGATTTAAAGACTGATTTTAGCAGGAAAGTATCCCAGGAAACTCTTCGTTTGTAGGGACCGTTATACATTTATCGTGTACTTCCACTGATAAACGGCTGCCTGTTGGCCCCAACGTTGTGGTTCTTGAAACATGATTTGGAGAAAAGGGTTCAGAAAGGAATCCTGCCCCCAGAGCTTCTGAGAACTACAACCCGTAAAGAAGGTGGTACCGGGCGTGGCTCAGTGGTTGAGGGTCAACCTGTGAACCAAGAGGAGAGGGTTCGATTTCCGGTCAGGGCACATGCTCAGATTGAGGGCTCGATTCCCAAGTGGGGCGTGCAGGAGGCAGCCGATCCATGATTCTCTCTCCTCCTTGATGTTTCTCTCTCCCTCTCCCTTCCTCTCTGAAATCAATAAACACCTTTTTTAAAAAATATATATTTTATTGATTTTGTACAGAGAGGAAGGGAGAGAGATAGAGAGCTAGAAACATCGATGAGAGAGAGAGTCATCGATCAGCTGCCTCTTGCACACCCCCTACTGGGGATATGCCCGCAACCAAGGTCCATGCCCTTGACCAGAATCGAACCCGGGACCTTTCAGTCCCCAAGCCAACGCTCTATCCATTGAGCCAAACCGGTCTCGGCAAAGACACCTTTTTTTTAAGAAAAATAAGTAGCATCTCTGGTCTCCCAGTCTCATTCATACGAAGAGATCCTATACATGGGTTATGGAGTGTACGAATGCTATGCAACTTGTCTACCGAAGGGAGAATATCTAGAAATAAAACAGCGTTTAGTGCGAACCCAAATGTCAGCCTAATCCGATCTTTTTAATTTCTCTGCACGGCACCTGCATCCATGTCCGCCCGAGGCCCGCTCGCCGGGTTAGGGCTCACCCACCGGCAAACAGGCCCCCCCAAGAGAACAGCAGGGCGCGGTAGTGAGTCCCCCGTCACTACAGGTATTCAAGGGAAGGCGTGACTGACCCCTTTCCCCCCCTGGGACCACTCACGCAGATGGTTATCTTCAGCACCCCGTGGTTATAGTCTCGGTACAGCTCCTTGGCCTCCTGGTTGCACTCGATGCACCTGTACTGGCAGGAGGCCGAAGCGGCGGCGGCCGTAGGAGCGGCTGACGCCTCTTCGGGGTTCCCCTTGCCCGCCGTCACCCCCTCGGGGCTCCCCTTGCCGGGCCGCAGCCCACCCCGCCCACCGGTCCCCATCTCTTTGGCCGCCGGTAGCCCAGAACTTCCGATTCAGCGCCGCCGGAAGACGTCAGGAGCCAGAACGGAAGGTCTGCGTCGCGCGGTGCTTGCTGGGACGCGTAGTCCCTCCATCTGAAAGAGGGCCCCCGGAGCTGGGCCAGCGGGACTACAACGCCCGGCAGGCAATGCGGCTCGCCGCCCCGCCCCTTCCCGCCGCCCACCTGCCGGCCGCGGGGTAAGCCTGGGACGCCGGCGGCGCCGGGCGAGGGCCGCCGCACATGCGCCGTGAGGGAAGATGGCACCTGCCGGCTGCCGCTGCCGCTGCCGCTGCTGCTGCTGCCGCCGGGGGGACGCCGCGGCCGCCGCCGCTCGGCGCGTGCTGGCGCCGCCGCTGCTGCTGCTGCTCGCGGTCCTGCCGTCCGGGAGGCCCGGCGCGCTGGCCACCGAGCACTACACGCCGCTGTCGCTGCTCAAGCAGGAGCTGCAGCACCGGCAGCAGGAGGCCCCGGCGGGCGGCGGCGGCTGCAGCCCGCAGTCCGGGGACTGGGGGGACCAGTTCTCGGCCGAGTGCGGCGGTGAGTGGGCGGCGGCGCCGGGGGCGTGGGGGGGGTGACGGGGCCGTGGGGGCTGCCGGCTTGGGCTCCACGCGGTGTCACGCCGGGGCCGCTTCCTGCCGCGCGCGCCCCGGTCCCCGGAGGCGGCCCGGGAGGGCGGTGAGCGGAGCCCAGAGCGGACCCCAGGCTCCCGGGCCAGGGCCGGCCTCTCCCGAGTCCCAGCCGCTGCGGGAAGGAAGGGTGGTGGAGGAGCTGGCAGGCGGCCCGGGAACCCCCCTGGTTCCGCCCCGGAACACCCCCTTGGGGTGCCGTGGGAACCAAGGGAGGGACAGACGGATGGACAGACGGATGGGGACCCCCGCGCCGGGCAGCAGGGATGCCTGGCCCATGGTGAGGCCTGGAAATCGGGGTGTCCCGACGACTCCCCGGGCTGATGCGTGTAGGAAATAGCCTGTGCCATTCGATCCCCTGGAAAGAAAGAGGGGAACCGAATCGCCGCCCGTCTTATCTGCTGTCGGCACCTCGCTTCCGGTTGCTGCCGGATGGACCTGGGACCTGTCAGGTGTGTCTCCCCGGAGGTGAAAAGGGCCCCCGCGGGCCTCCCGCCGTCGTGGGACCGCGCCCGCTCATTCATTGCGCTGGGCGCCCTTGGCCTCCCTGGAAATGAATGGGCCGTGAGGGGTGCCGCAGAGGAGCGACTTAGAGAACCGGTTTTGAAGTTCTGCAGCGGATGCTTTCACCCCCTCAGCCGCCGCCCTCCCTCCCCTCCCCCCCTTCCCTGGACTGAGTCGCCTTAAGGCTCGCTCTTCAAAGGTCTGAGTCCACCTCCCTCTCCCGTAGGAAGTGGCGTTGGTGGCCTGAGAGCCGTGTTGGTGGGCATCCTCTACCTGGAAGACAATAGTATTTTTTTTATTATTATTATTCTTTTTTTCGGTTGAGATGAGATGTCAAGATTAGCACACACACTGATTTCCTTTTCGCGCCGCCTGACTTCCTTGGAGGAAGTCCCCGTTCTCCGAGGGCTATGCCGCTGGCTTTATTGTGGATGTAGCGTGTGCGTGTAGCTGCGGACTTTGGCTAGTGACGGCAGGCACCGCAAGGCCAGCCGGTCGCGCCTTGGGAAGAAGGAATGGGTCTTATGATAGATTAAATAGAGAAGGTAGCCGGACACCGGGATGGCAGGACACAGGCTTTATTGGAGGGAAGAGTCCCCCTGCCGGCTGCTTCCAGAGAGAGGGGCAGAAGAGAGCGAGGGCCGGGGTACAAGCACCTTGAAGGAGAGGGGACTTAGGGCACTCAGCACACGCTGATGGGTGATTAGGGACCGAGGGACTTAGGAATTGGGGGCTTTGGGTATTTGGCAGGTGCTGATGGGTGGTTCAGTGCTCAGGAATGTCCAGCCGCAGGTGGGGTTTACATCTGTCCATCCACTGGAGAAGGGAGGATCTATCATTTCATATTTCGTGGCTCTCTGTGAATGGGAACAAGCCAATGGCCTGCCTTTGCAAAAGGGTCTCCCCGCTAAGGGGAAGACACTGTGACCTAAGGACAGGGTTTTCTCTTCTTTGGCAAGAGTGCCTGCGGTGAGGGAAATGAGAAATCACTAACCTATCTGCGCGCTTGCTGTGTTGTCAGAGTGGAGGGCGGTCAGCCTCTTCTCTCCGTCGATCGGGACACCCGTAACCGCAGCACAGATAGGATGGTGGTTCCTGTTTCGGGTGAAACCACCTCTTTCCTGTGGCCCCACAGCTGCCAGTAGAGGAGCCCAGGTGGTTAGGCCCCCGGATAAAACCCTGCTTCACGCTAAGTGGTTGTATGTAGGAGCACACGTCTGTCGCATTTATGACTAGCAAATGGTATACACGGAGTGGCCAGATGATGATGATCTCTCTGAACGCATGATAATCTGGCCACTCAATGTGTGTGTGTGTATTAGAGGCCCGGTGCATGAATTCGTGCATGGGTGGGGTCTGGCCAGCCTGGTCAGGGCGCGGGAACATGGACGGTTGGCTGGCCTGCCTGCTGGTCGAACTCTTGGTGGAGGGGACCATTTGCATATTAGCCTTTTATTCTATAGGATAGACACGGAGCAGCCAGATGATTATGCGTTCAGAGATCATCATCATCTGGCCGCTCCGTGTATACTGTGTAAATCTTCATTCCCCTTCCCGCCTATAGTATAGCTGAGCTGTGTGATGCTCACTGGCTAGAGAAGACCCAGATCCTAGGCAGTGGAAGAAACAATTGGATTTATATCATCAATTGATGTTATCGATCCAGGTAGATCGTTTTATCCTTTAGCATCAGGCTTATGCCGTGTGCACCTCGCCCCACCCCCCCAATAAAGATAGATGTGGGTTTCCTTTTAAAAAAAAATTTTTTTTATTGATTTCAGAGAGGAAAAGAGAAGAAGAGAGAGAAATATCCACGATGAGAGAGAATCATGGATCGGCTGCCTCCTGCACGCCCCACGGTGGGGATGGAGCTTACCACCCGGGCCTGTGCCCTGGTTGGGAGTTGAACTGTGACCTCCAAGTTCATAGGTCAGTGCTCAACCACTGAGTCACTCGGGCCGGGCGCATGTGGGTTTTCCTAAACTGGGCTTGTAGAGGAATCATTCTGTCCCTCCTTCCTCTCCCTCCTCTGTAGACTAGACACCATTGTCTAAGCTTCTCTGCTCGGGAGGAGGCACGCTGCCCAGGAAGCCTAAAGCGTAACTTATTCCAATATTTCACTTCACTTTGTCTCTCTCCGTAGGCTGTACTTCTTTTCTTAGCTCGGAATTTTAAACATGCCATTGCTCATGAGCTTTGCGAGTCCCTCAGCCAGCCTCGCAGGCTGACGTGCATGTCCCAGCAGCTGCTGACAGGTGCTGGAGGGCCTTTGTCACTGCTGACGTCAGATTGTTCCCAGAGGCCACTGCTGGTGCTGCTCGGGGCTGCGGCTGGGTCTGTGGCTTCCCTGGCTGCAGGCTCTGACCCTGTGGTGGCGATGCTGGGACGTCTCCTTTCTCCCTCCTCGTCCTGGACAAGCAGGATGATGCTGGACCCTCTGAAACCATCGCTCGCCCCTCTCTGTCCGAAGAAGAAAAGGTTGTAGGAACCAATTCGGGATTTACCGTGAACTCGGCCACGGCCCGAGGGGGCTGATGTTGTGAATCCAGAACTCCCCGATTATCCGTATCAGGGTCTAGATTCGTGCCGGGGTCCAGCAAGACTCAGGTCGTCAGGATCAGACAGACCTGCACTCACCAACTAGCATTCAGCTCTGGTTCTGGCCGAGTCCATGAGACTTAACGATGGCCAGTGCAGCCCTAGCTGGTGTGGCTGGGTGGATAGAGCGTGGGCCTGCGGACTGAAGGGTCCCAGGTTCAATCCCAGTCAAGGGCACGTGCCTGTGGGGGTGTGCGCAGGAGGCAGTTGATCAATGATTTGCTCTCATCATTGATGTTTCTCTCTCTCCCTCTCTGAAATCAATAACACACACACACACAAAAGATGGTCAGTACAAGGGGTATCTTCCTTAATTGAGGCACCAGTAGTTTAACACAATGAAATCGGTCTGATGGCCCACAGCACTTCAGTCCTCAGAGCCTTGGAGGTGATAAGGAATCAGCAGGCGGGAGCTTTTGTAATGAGAGCTGTTTTCCTTTCTTGCTCTGGCTACGAGAAAGTTAAGTAAATTTTTGGCAACTGCGGTAACCCTTACCATTAGTATATTTGCTCAATCCATTATTTCTTTTTCCTTGATCCTGATTTTGTGTGTTCGTTGACCTACATAATTTTGTGACAAGTCTCTTCTGAATTTTTTAAAATATTTTTTTATTGAATTCAGAGAAGAAGAAAGAGAGAGGAGAGAGAGAGACATCAGTGATGAGAGAGACTCTTGGATCAGTTGCCTTCTGCACGACTCCTCCTGGGGATGGAGCCTGCAACCTGGGCATGTGCCCTGAGGAGGAATCGAATCGTGTCCTCCTGGTTCATGGGTCGACGCTCAACCACTGAGCCACACCGGCCGGGCCTGCCTGCAGCTTTTGCCTTCAGCCTCTCTCCTTAGGCCTGGGATGTCACGCCCTCTTGCCTTCCGCCAGCATCACCTGCCTGTAGTACCCCCATCTTGAAAACAAAACAAAACAAAAAACAAGTAGCAGGGACAGGACCGGGGCCTTTCCTGCCGTGACCTCACATCTCTCTGCAGATTTCCTCAAAGGAGATTTCACGTGCTCCGCCTCCACCTGCCCAGGGCTCTCTCTTGAACCTGCCCGTCAGCTCCACTGGGGAGGAAACATTTCTCCTCTACCCTTATCGGTTCTGGCTGGTCTGAGAAATCGACATGGGACAGATCATCAGGAGAAAAACAGAATGTCATTTTGTCTGGACGGGGGCCTCGGTGGTAAGGACAGAAGCCACAGGCGGTCAGGCGGGCAGCGGAGGCTCCTATGCCATCATCCTGTGCTGAGACTTCAGTGGTGAAGAGGGCTGGTCACGGGGACAGGAAGGACACACGTGTGGTCAGCGTTCGCCCCTCCGTGCAGAGAGCCAGAGACACAGAGGGGACTTTGGTCCAGCAGGTCTTGTCAGGGCACTCGGCCCCCATTCCGCCAATTTTTCCAGTAACGGCTCTCCCCCGGCGGCTGCGGGCCCTCTGTAAACGCCTTGGGGAGATGAAGACAAACCTCTCCCTTGTCTCCGCACCCAAACTGCTCCTCTCGGGCGGGCGGCCGTGGGTGCGGCCCGGAGGAAGGAAGTGGGTGGCATTGCCCTGCCCCCCCGTTGGCTGCCAGCACCCAGCGCTGGGGAGGGCGTGGCGGCAGCTGGACCCTGGACCTTTATTGAGTGCCGATGTGGCGAGGCTCGGCTGTGCTCCTCCTTCGTCTTGCGGCTTCGAACATGTCCATTCATTCACGCCGAGCTCATTTCCCCATGCGTCCAAGGAGCCCGAGGTGACGATCGCCAGACTCCTGTGACAGCTCTTATCTACCTTTGGAATGAACTTCCTGCCTGCCTGCAAGACAGCTCCAAGCTCTGGACGTAAACAGAGTCGTTCTTCCCTCAAGGATTGTCCTTCCCCTTCAACTTCCCCTTCCAGTCCTCTTCCTGTCGTCTGTGTGGATCTGAGTGAAATGTTAATGCCAGGATGAGCAGGAGTGCCCGTGGTCACTTGTGTTTCTGAGCACTTTTTTTGAGGTGGTATTAGCGCCCTAAGATGCTGAGTGTACACATTAGAAAGACCGGGATGTAACTGCATGTAGACGATACAGTTACTCACGGAACTGACTCCCTGTTTGCCGCCGAAGGGGGCAAACCGGTACGTTCTAACTTGCCAAAACCGCACCTTGGCACCTGGGCAGTCTCACTGGCTTTGGCCATTTGCGGGGCGGCCGTGAGCACAGTCACGAGTGGGCGTGCAGGATACCGGGCCCTGTGAAACAGGTCCACAGCTGTCAGGGTGGACGGTCCACCACCTGTCCTCCCTCCGGTTCGGAGGGCCCTTCGCATGCTCGCGCCCAGGTGAGCAGCGGAGAGCTCTGCGTTGGAGGTGCAGACGGTAACAAGGAGTGCTTGCCTTTCAGAGTCCTCCTTCCTGAGCTTCCACGACTCGGACTGCGAGCCCCGGGGACCGCTGCCCTGCGACTCTCTGCTCTCCCTCAACACGGAGAAGATCCTGGTGCGTCTTCCCCCCGCGCCCCCTGCGTGTGCAGTTCTTGTCCCCGCTTATCTTCCCAGTGGGTCTGTGTGTGCGAGACGAAGATAGTGCACCTGTATTGGGTCACATTGAGCTCTTAGGAATAGGGAGGCCGGTCCCCCGGGACCTAGTACATGTCGCTGTGAAATGCTAAGGAATGAGAGGGCATCAGGAACCTTGTCTCTAGAGGGTTTGAAAGTACAGTCTCACAGTAGCATCGACAGCCGTATCCGGGGAAGCAGCAGCTCTTTATCAGACACCGTTTGTCTCCCAAATCGGCAGAGGCCTCATTTTGTGCGCTGGACCAATGCTGGTTATTGAAATCATCCCACGTATAAGCTAACTCAGCGGTCGGCTAACTGCGGCTCGCGAGCCGTGGTTTGCCACTCTGTTGACGAACGGGTTTGCCGACCACTAGACTAGACTCAGTGCTACGCTGCAGTTGGGAGCTGTGAGGATGAGGCAGTTGTGGCACATTGTGTGCAAAGAGGTAGAGGGTAGCATATGAGGGTGGTCGGCAAACTCACTCGTTCACAGAGCCACAGTTTGCCGACCACGGAGCTAACTTACATAGCCTGTCTCCCCCTGGCCCCGCTTCTGTTTTGAGTCCTGCCAAATGTTGTCTTGTTTTCTTGGTCCGACTTCATTGGTCCTTCTATGGTGTCATCTTTACAACGTGTAGCTCTTTTTTTTAAAAAATATATATATTTTATTGATTTTACACAGAGAGGAATTGAGAGGGACAGAGAGTTAGAAACGTCGATGAGAGAGAAACATCGACCAGCTGCCTCTTGCACACACTCCACTGGGGATGTGCCCGCAACCAAGGTACATGCCCTTGACCGGAATCGAACCCGGGACCTTTCAGTCCGCAGGCCGACACTCTATCCACTGAGCCAAACCGGTCCCGGCACAACGTGTAGCTCTTACTTCTAAAACCGTGTCAGGGTTTAAGAGCGGCTCCTGTTAGCAAGGCCCACTGACGAACGGGTCACTAGAACGTGAGGTTTGCAACACAGCTGAGGTCATTCAGTGGCCCCTGGGGATGCAGAGGCGTCCTGAGGCCGCCAGCGAGACGAATCCCCACGGAGGGGAAAGGCCTGGCTCTCTGACACGGAGCCACCACAGGAAGCACATGAGTTAACACACAGATGGTGCCCTTGACACGTTGGATGTGTCAGTGACAACTGATTGCTTCACCTGTACATTCAATGTAGCTTTACTTTTCCAAAGATAGGTTTTTATCATGGTTTCTCTTCCTCTCCGATAAGCTAACGTGTGTGTGTGTGTGTGTGTGTGTGTGTGTGTGTCTTTTTTTTTAATTTCAGAGCCAGGCCAAGTCTGTCGCAGAGCAGAAGAGATTTCCCTTTGCTACGGACAACGACAGCACCAACGAGGAGCTGGGTGAGACTTTGTGGGGCGCTCCTCCAGTCTGGGTGTGAGCGTCAGGACCGGGCCTCGCACGCGTTAGGAGCACAGCACACGTCACCGTTGTCACTGCTGTCGCTGTTCCCTCTGATGTGACTGGGCCGCCCCAAAGGAGCCTCTCTTATCTTGTTATCCGATAGGGCTGTCTGAATAGCACCCACTGTTAGGGCGAATACACGTTTGACCTTAATGTATCTTTTCAAATACGTCAGTTTAAGGACAGTCCTTTTTTAAATCTTATTTTGGAGAATGCCCTCAAAAGCCTCTTCTTGCATTATTATGATGCTCAGTGTTTTGGAACTTTGCTTTTCTCAAGTTAGTTATAAAGATAATTTAAATCTCTTTCTGCATTTCATGTTTTACTGCATTTAAGTGTTTTTGCTACTTTTATTTTTTTTATTTATTTTTTAAAATATATTTTATTGATTTTGTACAGAGAGGAAGGGAGAGAGAGAGAGAGAGAGAGTTAGAAACATCAGTGAGAGAGAGTCATTGATCAGCTGCCTCTTGCACATCCCCTACTGGGGATATGCCTGCAACCAAGGTACATGCCCCTGACCGGATTCGAACCCGGGGCCCTTCAGTCCTCAAGCCGATGCTCTATCCATTGAGCCAAACCGGTCCCAGCTGTTTTTGCTACTTTAAAAAAATATATGTATATTTTATTGATTTTTTACGGAGAGGAAGGGCATGTACCTTGGCTGCAGGTACATCCCCAGTAGGGGGTGTACAGAAGCCAGCTGATCGATGTTTCTAACTCTCCCTTTCCCTTTCTTAATTCTTAAGTAATTATTGACGTTAATATATATTAATATATATTAATTTGAGCCTCTGTTTCTGTTCTCACTAGGTGATTGGTAGTAAACTTAGCACCCTCAGGAATCAAGATTTTTGATGCTCTTTGGGTATTAAGACTTTCACAGTGAAATCGCCTATTCTGTGGATATTATTCAGGCTCATTACTAGTTCTTTTGAGATATAGATCGAAAGGCTCATAAAGGCTATTGGGTATTTGAAAGTGAGTGATGGACTTGGAAAAAGATAATTACTTCTTGTAGGCAGATGTTTTATCGCTGGCTTTAATAATTTACATCCAGATAAAACTAGGAGACTGATTAGCAAGTGCGGAGTGGTAGGGGAATTCGATTACATCTTATAGCTTCTCGGGTTCCTGGAACTGCTCCTAGTCCTCGGAGCTGCCTTCTAAGATGTAGCAGCGCGTTTTCGTTACTGATTCTAGTCTGAGATCCTTGCTTCTGTCCTTGAGTCTTTTTGTATTTCTTCCACAGCGATTGCCTATGTGTTGATTGGCAGTGGTCTCTATGATGAAGCCATTAGACATTTCTCAACAATGCTTCAGGTAATGTTCCTTCTTCAATATGTAATGTCAAGTCCATAGTCATGACATAAGCATGGGCTTACGTGTCGCTGAAGTGTTGCAGTAAGCCACCTGTTTTAAGGAAATCCACCCTGAGTGGGAGCACTTCCGTGCTGCAGGCCTGGTCCTGGGGTCTCGTTCCATCCGCAGCGTTACTGTCAGTGAAGGAAGCAAGTGTCCACCACAAGGTGGCAGGCGGGATTCAAATGCAAGTTTAAAAGACAGTCATTAGCTAAGTTCACTTTCCTCTCTCCCCTGGCCTCTTCCCATGAGGGTGGACACGGGTGCTTCTTGGAACCCAGATGTTTGCAATCTACCTCTCCTATTCAAAATATTGTTAAAACATTACTCTATGCAGGAATTGCTCTCCGTGGTTAGCTTAAGTTCCACTCATGGATTTGTTTCTCACTTTTTTATTAAAAAATATATTTTATTGATTTTTTTTTTACAGAGAGGAAGAGAGAGGGATAGAGAGTTAGAAACATCGATCAGCTGCCTCCTGCACACCCCCTCCTGGGGATGTGCCTGCAACCAACGTACATGTCCTTGGCTGGAATCGAACCTGGGACCTTTCCGTCCACAGGCCGACGCTCTATCCACTGAGCCAAACCGGTTTTGGCTGTTTCTCACTTTTAAGTATAATTATGAGACTTGTCAGTGGGATTATCGGGCCTTCGATGGCGGATAACTGCGCTAACATCTGGTTAAGGTGAAATGCTTAAATACGTAGTTGCCAGAAGACCCTTCATGGAGCCTTACGTTGTTGGCCTTCTGTGCCGTAAGCTTATTTCTGTAGCTACTTCACCATTTCTGGTGACTGACGCGGAGAACAGTGACGAACACGTGAACTTTGGAGTTAGGGGTGCTCAGATTCCAACCCACTTAGCTGCTCTCTAGCAAGTTCCTTAGCCTCCTGGGTTATGAGGATAATAACTACCTCCCAAAATATTCCTGTTAGTCCTAAGTGAGATGCCCTACAAAGTACTCCGTAGCCAGTACTTGGCACACATAGACGCCTAGTAAATTTTAACGGCTCGGAGCACCATTCCTGCATACCTACCTCTCTGTGCTGATACAGCATGTGCTAATAGCATGTAGACTTCATTTTAAGAAAATAATTTTGACATTTTTTTTTGCTGTGCTTCTGTTTTCTCTTTTTTTAAGCATGGGTTCAGTTAGGTTGCTAATCCTAACTTTGCTCTCAAAAAAAAAAAAAATTGATGGTCCATTTTTTAGTTTTCACTTGAAAGTCCCCAAGGAGCTGTGCGTTTGGGTGGACATACGGAATAATACTCTTCAGTACTGAGTGTCAAGTGCAAAGGATAGAACGTAAATAGTTCTAAAGTCACCTTTCTGTTTAACATGGCGATATTTAAAAAGGCAAGCTAGCACTTGTACACAGTGAACACATGTGCCCTGACCGGGAATTGAACTGTGACCTCCTGGTTCCCAGGTGGATGCTCAACCACTGAGCCACACCGGCCGGGCGATTTCTCTCTTCTTATTCCTCGTTTTGGTGCCTCTTAGGTTTTCCATATCAGACGTGTGTGGAAAATCATATGTGCACGGCACACGGAGTGACCTGAGGCCCACTTACATTTCAGATGGAGTGTGGTGACCTTGGTCCTGTGTGTTCAGGTTCTAGGACTATAACAAACACAACATACAAGGACTTGATACCACACGCTAATGTTCTTTTTACTACTTGAGTAAGAAACTCGTTCCTGCTTTTCTGGCCAGAACTTTTCCATAGTAGGCTTTATGATTGAAAGTGAGAAATTTTCGTTGAGTTCTTCAAATTCTTGATAGCCAGACTCATCAAGAAACCGTACAAGTCAGTGGTGGCCGGTGTGCAAAGAACAATCATTGCTTCGTTTCTCACCGTGACTCAGTTTTATAAATCAGTCTGTTTAGATAATATTTTAGAAGCGTGATCACTCTTGAAACCTAACTGCTCTTCTTTTTCAATCATTGGCAAATGCAGTGGGATTCTTCTTTGGGGAGTGAAATTGACTTTTATCCCAACAACACCTTTCCGAATTCAGTCCCCAGAATGGGGGTGCCTTCCGCTCGCCACATTAGAACCATTTAATGGGGCCGTTAGTTGGCTTTTTGCGGCTGATTGTGATCTGATTCTGGTGGAAGTGACTCCAGTGTGATCTTAATAAACATCCTTTATGTCTACACGTCTGTGTGTCTATACACTTAGCCCACTGTAGTCCTCCTTACACTGCTGGGTGATGGCTTTTTGGATTCGTCTGTCTGCGATCCGTGACTTTGGAGTTTTAATTTAAAAGGCCAGCCTTATGGTGGAAGAACAAGTCTTCTTAAAATTTAAAGTCACTGTGTAGATGATGTGATGAGGATAGTGAGCTAGACCTTTATTTGAGACGTCTAAGTGGGCATCATCCCAACAAAGGAGCTACCTTATTGTACCAGGGTTTTTCATTTGCATGTAGTAGATAATACGAAAAGGTGGGAATATTTGTTTTCTGGAAACCCTGGTGAGTGGGCGAGGGGAGAGGGGGGCGGTGGTGCTAGCAGATGCAGGGAGCTGTCCGGAGTGCTGACCTCCAGAGCGCGGACGCATGCCTCTGAGCGGGCTGAACAGAAGGCAGGCGAGTGGTATTTCCCGCAGGCTGCAGAACGGTCTGACCGCTAAGTGCAAGGACCACGTGTCCCCACCCGCCCGTGGAGCCCACGGGTGTCCTGCTCCTCACCGCGCTGGCTCCGCAGGAGGCACGCCGGGAAGGGGCCTGCCCCAGCTGTCCACCCCCCCCCCCCGCCCCTCCCGAGCCTCCATTTTCGGGAGACTTGCTTGCAGATGCTGCCAGCATCGGAGTGGTGGAGGGGTGACCTGCATTCTAAAGAGGATGCTGTCAAAGACACCAGCCCAGGGCTCAATATTTTAGGTTTTTTGTTTCGTTTTATTTTATTTATTTATTTTTTAATGCAAAACTCTCACTCCCATGGGTAAGCACACAGATTTCCCTGTTGGGGACTGCATGTGGACGGAGGTGTGGTAGCACAGAGCTGTCACTTGGGGGCGTGAACGTGCTTTAAGCAGAAACTGACTTTTGTTTTGTTGTTTTGTTCTGTTTTGTTTCTAGTTTTTGACGTGTTTCTGTTTTGGTCTGACTAGGAGGAGCCTGATCTGGTTAGTGCCATTTATGGCCGAGGGATAGCCTATGGAAAGAAGGGCCTACATGTGAGTATGGAATAGTCGCGCCTGCGTAGTGCCTGCACGGCCAGGGTGGACGGAACGCGGGCTGCCCAGAGAGCAGGGAGCAGGAGGCAGGAGAGGATTGGCTGGAGAGCCGGTGGCCGGGAGGAGGGACCTGGGGGTGTCTGCCCAGGTCTCTGGAGGTCCATTCTGCCATATTGTCTCCTTCACAAGGGCAGGCTTGGCCAGCCCGCACGTGAACTGGGCATAGACCAGCAAAGCGGGCGACCGAAACGGATTCCTGAGGCACATCCCTGGTGCGGGCAGCAGCAGCGCAGGAGGCTCCAAATTGGAGCTCCTTTCCCCGTGGGTTTTGTTTTTAAATATATTTTATTGATTTTTTTTACAGAGAGGACGGGAGAGGGATAGAGAGTTAGAAACATCGATGAGAGAGAAACAACCATCAGCTGCCTCCTGCACACCCCTCACTGGGGATGTGCCCGCAACCAAGGTCCATGCCCTTGGCCGGAATCGAACCTGGGACCCTTCAGTCTGCAGGCCGACGCTCTATCCACTGAGCCAAACCGGTCAGGGCAATTGTGTTTTTTTCTTTTCTTTTTCTTTCTTTTTTTTTTTACATATATATATGTTATTGATTTCAGAGAGGAAGGGAGAGAGAGAAACATCCATGATTAGAGAGAATCACTGATCAGTTGCCTCCTGCATTTGCCGCCCTTCCCCTTCCCCCAAACTGACCTCCCGCTGGGGACCGAGCCTACAACCTGGGCATGTGCCCTGACCAGGAATTGAGCCATGACCTCCTGGTTCATAGGTCGACGCACACCCACTGAGCCACACTGGCTGGGCCCTGGGCGTATTTTAAAGAGAACCTACCTGGACTTCCTGTTGTGTAGGCTGCTCAGGGGTTTGATTGACACCAACTTGGCCCCTTCGCTTCCCACAATGCCGCTGGTCAGCAGCGTCCTCTGCCCGCTGGTGTCCACCTGCTCATCCCTTGAGATGCTTTGCTTCGGGGTGGAACTGGATTCAGTTTAGAAACGATTCTGCCATCTGTGGAACTGGGATAGAGTCGGGTCCAGCGTGCTGTCGATGAGCGGGTAGTCAGAGTGAGCTGAATCCTGGTACTTGGACTCATTTGACTTAGAGATGCTAAGTTGGAATTTGCTTCTAAATCAGTAGTTCTGTCATTGCTGAGTTGTTATTGCAGACACCTTGAGTAATCTCACACTGAGCTGCTGCCTTTTCAAGGACATTAAGAATGCCGAACTTGCTCTGTTCGAGCTGAGCCGGGTCATTTCCCTGGAGCCAGACCGCCCAGAGGTATTTGAGCAGCGAGCCGAAGTGAGTGCTTTCTTTTCCCCTGCCCTTCCCGAAGTAGTTTAGTCTCACGTTTCTTTTCTATTATCTCATCACTTGTCAACTTTAAAGCTCCCTATGCCTGCTCTGTCTTCCTCCTCGGTACTTAATGCTTTCAAACAACTGTGGGCCGGTGATACTCCTGACTTAGCATGTAATAGCAATATTTAATAATAAAACACGATACTCCTGACTTAGCATGTAATAGTAATATTTAGTAATAAAACACGATACTCCTGACTTAGCATGTAATAGCAATATTTAGTAATAAAACACGATACTCCTGACTTAGCATATAATAATAATATTTAGTATTAAAACATGATACTCCTGACTTAGCATATAATAGTAATATTTAGTAATAAAACACGATACTCCTGACTTAGCATATAATAGTAATATTTAGTAATAAAACACGATACTCCTGACTTAGCATATAATAGTAATATTTAGTATTAAAACATGATACTCCTGACTTAGCATATAATAGTAATATTTAGTAATAAAACACGATACTCCTGACTTAGCATATAATAGTAATATTTAGTAATAAAACACGATACTCCTGACTTAGCATATAATAGTTATATTTAGTAATAAAACATGATACTCCTGACTTAGCATATAATAGTAATATTTAGTATTAAAACACGATACTCCTGACTTAGCATATAATAGTTATATTTAGTAATAAAACACGATACTCCTGACTTAGCATATAATAGTAATATTTAGTAATAAAACACGATACTCCTGACTTAGCATATAATAGTTATATTTAGTAATAAAACACGATACTCCTGACTTAACATATAATAGTAATATTTAGTATTAAAACACGATACTCCTGACTTAGCATATAATAGTTATATTTAGTAATAAAACATGATACTCCTGACTTAGCATATAATAGTAATATTTAGTATTAAAACACGATACTCCTGACTTAGCATATAATAGTTATATTTAGTAATAAAACACGATACTCCTGACTTAGCATATAATAGTAATATTTAGTAATAAAACACGATACTCCTGACTTAGCATATAATAGTTATATTTAGTAATAAAACACGATACTCCTGAGTTAGCATATAATAGTAATATTTAGTATTAAAACATGATCCTCCTGACTTAGCATATAATAGTAATATTTAGTAATAAAACACGATACTCCTGATTTAACACATAATGGTAATATTTATATTTACGACAAGTACTACTGTCAGTGTTCATGGAAAAGTATAATATTGTCTCTATGACATATCTTAGCAAAACGTAATATGACGGTGTGGTCAAAGTGAAACGTGTCGCCTTTAGAAGCGTGTGTGTGAGTGTGTGCGCCTGTGTGTGTGTGCGTGTATGCACATGTTTATCTGTAATTCCTGTGAGACACACCTGCCCACGTGGAGACGGCTCAGGGCAGCGTGCCTGTCCCCAGACCGTGAGGGAACGCTAGGGGAGCAGGAGGCCACGTGAGGTGGAAACCCCAGGCCATCATGAGAGCAGACGTGAGGGTGCTTTCTCAGGAGCCGGGCGGTGTGGCCTCGGCCCCCAGCGTCCCCTGCGAGGTTGGCAAGGGGTGGGCCGGGGCCAGCTTCACAAGGCGCAGGCCTCGCCCTCACGGGAGGAGATCTGAGGCGGGTCAGATCTCCTGGGGAACAACACAGGGGAGGGGGTGCAGATCAGAGAAAGGATGTGTGCGAAGACACTCACTTTCAGTGTTTTTTAATGAAATGTGTTCACTTTACCGTTTTCAGAAGATGGTAGCGAACACCCACATTTCCCGTTGTGTATATTTTACTGCACACGTAGCATGTGGAATGCTTAGAGTTTATGTTAATGTGTTTAACCAGAATAAAACGTACCTTTAGTCATCTGATCAGGTGCAATGTCATAGTTGAACTTCTTTTTCCTCTTTGGGGAGAGAAAACTTAGCAAGGAAGCACTAAGCATCTTATTTTATTTTTAATATGTTTTTATTGGGAGAGGGAGAGAGAGAGAGAAACACCAACGATGAGAGAGAATCATGGATGGGCTGCCTCCTGCACGCCCCCTGCTGGGGATCGAGCCCGCAACCCGGGCCTGTGCCCTGACTGGTTCATAGGTTGACACTCAACCACCGACCCACACCGGCCATATTTTAGTAATTTCAAACTATTTGTGATGTTTTTGTTCTCTAAATTATAGCCTCTTAAATTAGAGTTCAGTTTCTTAAAGGGAATTTTGTGTTTTATTGGGGATTTTTTTTTTACAGAGAGGAAGAGAGAGGGACAGAGAATTAGAAACATCAATGGGAGAGAATCATCAATCAGCTGCCTCCTGAACACCCCCAACTGGGGATGTGCCTGCAACCAAGGTCCATGCCCTTGACTGGAATCGAACCCGGGCCTTTCAGTCCGCAGGCCGACGCTCGATATCTACTGAGCCAAACCGGTTTTGGCCAGAATTCAGCATTTTTAGTTGTTCGGGTCATTGTTCTGCCTGTTGGTCATGGTTCTGTACCGAGGGATGCTTTTCCTTCCAAAGAGAAGCCCCGCCCACCCTGCCTTTGGGGTTCTCAGGCCTGCGCTCTCTCGCTGAGCCAGCCAGCATTCCTGCCGCCGGCCACATGCCCGCCCGGATCCTCTCTGCTTTGCTGGTTGGCAGCTTCTGCAGAACAGGCGGCCCGTTAGTAAAACTTGATCAAAACAACGACCTATCCTGTAAGGAGAAAGCCCTCCCTAACTCAGGAACCCTTGCCGAGGAGAACATGCTTGAGCTGGACGCGTGCCTGCTGACACCCACGTGGGGTCTCTCACGCCTTCTCGGTGCGCTTGTGCCGTCTGAGCGTCTGAGCTGCCTTCTGCGTCGTCCCGTCGCCTGGACACGCTGGTCGCCGGGTCAGCAGAGCTCTCCATTCGGGCTTGCCGCTGTGTCTCTCCCCACGTGGCGGCTCATGACCGTCGAGTTAAGAATGAACCCAGCCGAAGCCGGTTTGGCTTAGTGGTAGAGCGTCGGTCTGTGGACTGAAAAGTCCCGGGTTCGATTCCGGTCAAGGGCATGGACCTTGGTTGCGGGCACATCCCCAGTAGGGGGTGTACAGGAGGCAGCTGGCCGATGTTTCTCTCTGATCGACGTTTCTCGCTCTCTATCTCTCTCCCTTCCTCTCTGTAAAAAAAATCAATAAAATATATTAAAAAAGAAAGAAAGAAAGAAAGAAAGAAAAAGAATGAACCCACCAGGGCTTACAGAAACCCCAAGACCTTAGAAATAGCCACTCCGCACTTCCTGCCCAAGGTCGTGGGGGGCTCCCTCTGTGCCCAGCCATTTCTCTGCCTCGATGGTTCCCCGTTTTCTTTCCGGTTGATTCGGGCACGCCCCATTTGGGTGTGAAAGAGTCATTGCAGGTTGAGGGGGAAATGTTCCCATTTCTAGAAAAAGCAACGTTCGTGCTCACCCACACTGTGGAGCAAGCACCGGGCCAGGGCTGCAGTCCCAGCTGACCTTGGACCTCACTGCCCAGTGCCTGGGGTCCGGGACTGCGGTCTGCGGAGAGAAGAATGCTCAGCGTGGAGCGTGCTGACGTGTAACTGAACACGGGGGCCGTGTTAGGGTTGGTCATTGGGAGTTTTCTCTCCTGACCCCCTTTTCGGGTTTGTAGATTCTCTCCCCTCTGGGACGAATTAATGAGGCCGTGAGCGACCTGACGAAGGCGATCCAGCTGCAGCCATCCGCGCGCCTGTACCGCCACCGGGGGACCCTGCACTTCATCTCCGAGGTGCGTGCTGTCTGCCCACAAGCACGTCCTTTTGCGACGATAAACATCGAGTTCACTTCTCCTCCTGCCTCGGGAAGGTTCGGGGCTGTATAGTAACATGTTGGTGATACAAGACCATGAGTTATATAAGAGCGTTTTTATTTCATTTCTGTCGCTGAAATAGAACGCATAGAGAAATAGCAAGTACCAAGAATAGACTTCTTGCTTGAACTGTCAGTAGGAACTCACTCTGGCGAGGGGCGGAGCGGGGAGGGCGAGAGAGAAGCAGAAGGGAAATTGGGCTCCTGGCTTACACTACAGTCTTTCTCGCAGAGATCCGCGTAGGGAAGCAGGTGGCCGCTGCCAGTGTGATTGTTAAACTCGGAAAGACAGTTTGAATTCCTCTGGGCATCAACCCAAGAGCCATGACCTGGGCTAACGTGGCTCCCCAGGCCGCAGGTTTCCTGTGGGCGACCCCAGTCTAGCAGGCCGGTCTTCTGTCATCACAGCGGCATTCCTGATTGGCCCAGTTCCCTTTTGTGGGTTTTTGTGATTTTTATAATAATTTTAAAAAATATATATTTTATTGATTTTTTACAGAGAGGAAGGGAGAGAGACAGCTAGAAACGTCGATGAGAGAGAAACATCGACCAGCTGCCTCCTGCACACCCCCCACCGGGGATGTGCCCGCAACCAAGGTACATGCCCTTGACCGGAATCGAACCCAGGATCTTTCAGTCCGCAGACCAACGCTCTACCACTGAGCCAAACCGGTTTCGGCATGATTTTTATAATAATTTTTAATGCAAGAACTATACACATTTTTTAAATCTTAGCACAATACATTTGAAGTTTGTGAACTGTTTTAGAAGTACTTAATATAATAACCTCTTGGTACCAGAAAGCAAATTTTATCTAACAGGTTATGATTTGAGTATTACTGAAAGTAATATTCTCTTAATAGTTGAAACAGCATACTTATATTAAACCTTGGACATTTCCCCCACCAATTTCCTAAAAAAAAAAAAAAAATCAACTATTTTATTAGTCTAAGAATTCCAGTTATTTTAAAAAAATATATCTTATTGACTTTTTTACACAGAGGAAGGGAGAGGGCGAGAGAGTTAGAAACATCAATGAGGGAGAAACGTCCATCAGCTGCTTCCTGCACACCTCCCACTGGGGATGTGCCCGCAACCAAGGTACATGCCCTTGACCGGAATCGAACCTGGGACCCTTCAGCCCGCAGGCCGACGCTCTATCCACTGAGCCACACCGGTTAGGACAGAACTCCACTTATTTATGGTCCTGAAATGTTCCCTCTCAGGCTCAAAGGGCGCAGAATAAGTGGTTTTCTTCTCTCCCGGCCAGATGTAGGGCATGCCCGGATGTCCGGCGGGTCCCGCTCATTCTGTCCGCTCTCCCTACAGGACTACGCCACGGCCCACGAAGACTTCCAGCAGTCCCTGGAGCTGAACAGGAACCAGCCCATCGCCATGCTGTACAAGGGGCTGACCTTCTTCCACCGAGGCCTGCTCAAGGTGACCGCGGTGGGCGGCGCGGGCGCGGTCTGCGGACTCCGCCTTCGCCGCGCAGCGGGGAGGGTGCCGTGGCGCTGAGCTTGGCACGGAGGGAAACCGAGTCAGTGGTGAAAGGCCTTCACTCGATGAACCAGACTTAATTCAGATTGTCCCTGGAGAAGGGTTCCTCCAGGCCAACAGCCGTTCAGAAATCCAGGAAGTGGGTGACGGGCGATCCCTCATTCACATCATAACCTAGCCCAGGGGTTGGCAATCTGCGGCTCGCGAGCCACATGCGGCCCCTTGGCCCCTTGAGCGTGGCCCTTTCACAAAATCCACACAGTGCGACTGGAACCTCGTGGCCCACGCGCAGACGCCGGCTTCCGTCCTGTTGACATTCGGCTCTGCTGGCTAATGAGTTTGCCGACCACTGGGGCTGACCCGTTAGAAGTCTGCCGGGCAGCGTTGCACGGCAGACGGCACAGCTGTCCGGTGCACAGCTGTACCAGACGTGGGGTTTTCCTGTTGGGTTCTCTCTGCTGTATCTGTGTTTCAAGGATCCCTAAGAAACTGTATGTTCTGAGCACGTATTCCGGTCGGCCTTGACCCCGAGGGTTCCCTGAGGTGGTGCCGCGGCCGGGGTCGGGGCGGGGGGGAGAGCCGGCCGCCCCCCTCCGCCACCAGCCCGGAGCCGGCTGACGCGCACCCATTGAGGCTGACGCACTCGAACGCCGTTTCTTTGTTCCCAGTGGCTTCACATCTTGATTCTGCTATGTCCCCTCTTTGGCAGAATGAGGTAGAGAGCTGTGCAGTCATTAGACAGGAACCCCGAAAACCAAAGCCTCTTAAAAGCTGAAGAGAAATCAGACATTGAAGATGTGTGGCGTCCGAGCAAGCTGTAAGTGCAGTGGGCAGCCGGCGGCCCTGGGCACCTGCCTCCCCAGACGCCCACAGCCACCCAGACGGACCCTCCCCTCCCCCCCTCCCGCCTCTGTCCTTCCTCCCGCCCTGCTCCCAATGGGTAGTGCTTCTCCCACCCAGGCTCTCAGCTGAGAAGCGCCCTAACTCCTTGTCCCTACACCCACACATCCGCCGGCGCCTCTTAGTTTGCTCTTAGGGCGTCTCCCGGATCGGACCCTTCCTTTCTTTCCCTGAGACACTGTCTCCGTCGAGCCCCTCCTCCTGTGCCCCCATCTCTCCCCTCTCCAGTCTGTCCGCTCTGCTGTGCTCAGCCGGGACCCCGTCCAGAGCCCAAACGTAGGTCACCCCCCCACCTGCAGCCCCCAGCCCTGACACCGGCCTGGTCCCCGGCTCTCCCGGCTCCACCACGCCCACCCCCCCTGAGCTGCCCGCACTCCTGCTGACCCCTTCCTACCCCCCCTCCCCCAATTCTGAGCACCCTGTGCCCTGCTCCGCCCCTTCCCGTCCACCCAGTTCCTTCCCCAGTTCCTCTCTGTCCTTCCCCAGTTACCCTCCTTCACGTCCTCTGAGGCCCGGCTCCTCCCCACCGCCTCCCCCGGGAGCCTGTGCCGTCCCCGGCCAGGTCGCCGTGCCCCCTCTGCCCGCAGGACGCGGGCTCGCGCCCCTGTCGTAGTTCTTAGCGCGGATTCTAATAACCTGGGTAGATCCTAGCTTCTAACGCCACTGAATGCTTGGAGGTCAGAGGTCGTGACCCGCTCACCTCTGCCTCCCCGTGCCTCACACTGCCCTGCACGTAGTAGGCGCTCAATACGTGTTTGTTGAAGGGAAGATAGAGTTGCAAAATTTAAAAAAAAATCAAATTACGTCATAACGGGAAGCTTAGGTTACAGTGGTCTCTGACATT
Organism: Nyctalus aviator; assembly: GCA_036971965.1. Lineage (NCBI taxonomy): Eukaryota > Metazoa > Chordata > Mammalia > Chiroptera > Vespertilionidae > Nyctalus > Nyctalus aviator. The sequence goes on along the minus strand of CM072940.1, from coordinate 2,664,359 downwards.
TCTTAAACATCGAATTTCCCTGTTCTCTTTCTACCAAACAGCATTCGGTTGAATTCCTTCAAGTGCAGGTGGTCCCGATGTTGCCTTGCAAGAATTTTTAAAAGCCAGCCTCTCGCCCCTAAGGAAATCCAGAAGCGGGGGATGCATAACTTTAAAAAAAAAAGAAAAAAAAAGAATTAGGATCGTACTGCTTTTGCAGAATTACCTGTGTGCCTTCCGGATCATTCAGTATTTATCGAGTGCCTACCATGTGCAGGGCGTGCGACCTCTCTCATAGTTTCCTGCTCTGAGCTATCTCATGAGGATGCAGTGATGATCGCAGAAGCTGTCACATCTTTCTCCTTAAAGCATGAGACTCTGTAGCCATCCACTTCAGCGAGACACTTCTTTTCCCGGGCAAATGTGTAAAATAATCTCTTATCACCGTCCCCGATCCCATCAGAATGAAAAAGACACTGGTGCCGGTGTGAGCCTGGGGTGTCGGTTCTGAAATAGAAGGGTCCTCCCGGCGGGCCCCCCCTTCACCCCCCCCAGCCACAGACCTGCCACAGTGCTGCCAGGAGCCGGGCCCCACATTCAAGGTTTCTGTCTTAGTTTGTGCCCCTCTTCCTGTTTCCTGTAGACCACGAGGATCCTTCAGACGGCCCGCCGGGGAGCCTTTTTCTGGCTTTGTGAACAGTTTCCCCGTGGGCTTGCTTTCCCCGCTCTTTGTCGGGCCTGTTTTTTTGCTGCTGGTTGTGAGCGTCTGCGTTATCGCCACAGCCGGTGGGCTCTGTGGTTCCAGAGGCTTCCATGCGTGAAGGAAGCGGTAGTGACTCGCCGGAAGGTGGGAGCTTGAGGCTGAGCGTCCTGAGGAAAGGCAGGGAGAGGCTGTGGTTCCTGGGGAGGCAGCTGTGGACGGAAGCACACCCTCCAGGTTCAGAGGCTGCACTTCCTCCCTCCCTCTCTCTCTCTCTCTTTGAAGTCCTCTAGTCAGAAAGTCGCTCAGAGACCGTGCGTAACGGACAGTCAGATGCTTTAGCGATTTAAGCAAAACCCAAGTTGAGCTGTGATGCGAGTGAAACAAGGATGCCTGTGCTTTTCGCAGGAAGCGATCGAATCCTTCAAAGAAGCGCTGAAGCAGAAGGTTGACTTCATCGATGCGTACAAAAGCCTGGGGCAGGCCTACAGGTGAGGGGAGCAGCGCCGGGGGGAGGGAAGCAGGCGGGTGGCGAGTGGGAAGCCAGAGCCTCAAGAGAGCAGTGGTCTCTCAGCGACTTACTCAGAGGTCCTGAAAAAGTTAGGAAAGGAAGACAGCAACAGAGAGTCTTCAAAACTCTGAGGGCCTGGTGGGCGGGGCTCAGGGGTTGAGCATCCGCCGATGAACCCAGAGGTCACGGTTCGATTCCCCGTCAGGCCCAGGCGGGCTCCATCCCCAGTGCGGGGCGAACAGGAGGAGGCAGCCGATCCACGAGCCTGTCTCGTCATGGATGTTTCTCTCTCTCTCTCCCCCTCTCCCTTCCTCTCCGACATCCATAAAAGTAAAAAGGGAACACCCATGCCACGCTGTCTGATCCCCAGATCAGACCTTCACTCTGCGGACGGCTCGCTGAGTGTGTGAACTGACGTGTCTGTACCGTGTGCGTGACCCCTAGAGAGCTGGGCAACTTCGAGGCGGCCGCCGAGAGCTTCCAGAAGGCCCTGCTGCTCAACCAGAACCACGTGCAGACCCTGCAGCTCCGCGGCCTGATGCTCTACCACCACGGCAGCCTGCAGGAGGCGCTGAAGAACTTCAAGGTGAGCGGCGAGCGGCCTGCGGGGTGTGCGTGTGTGTGTGTGTGTGTGTGTGTGTGTGTGTCTCCCCGGGGAAGTCGTGGGGTCCGATTGCACCTGGAGGGGCAGCTCGCCCAGTTCCAGATGGAAGGACAATGCCCGGAGCGTTGCCTTAAACCGCACTGACACTAACGGCGCCCCCCCCACCCCCCCACCCCCCGCCGCCCAGCGGTGTCTGCAGCTGGAGCCCTACAACGAGGTGTGCCAGTACATGAGGGGCCTCAGCCACGTGGCCATGGGCCAGTTCTACGAGGGCATCAAGGCGCAGACCAAGGTCATGCTCAGCGACCCGCTGCCCGGCCAGAAGGCCAGCCCCGAGTATCTGAAGGTGAAGTACCTTCGCGGTGAGTCCCCCCCGGCGGGCGTCCGCTCCGATGCCGACGGCATCCTCTGGTCTCCCACGTTCCCTGTGAGCACCGGCATCAGAGGTTCCGGGGCATTCCCTCCCTGTCCTCCCATCCCTCCCTGTCCTCCCATCCCTCCCTGTCCTCCCATCCCTCCCTGTCCTCCCCGCCCTTCCCTTTCCTCCCATCCCTTCCCTTTCCTCCCATTCCTTCCCCTTCCTCCCATCCCTTCCCCTTCTTCCCATCCCTTCCCCTTCCCTCCCATCCCCCCCTTCCCTCCCATCCCCCCTTCCCTCCCATCCCTCCCTGTCCTCCCATCCCTCCCTGTCCTCCCATCCCTCCCTTCCCTCCATCCCTCCCTTTCCTCCCATCCCTCCCTTCCCTCCATCCCTCCCTTCCCTCCATCCCTCCCTTTCCTCCCATCCCTCCCCTTCCCATCCCATTCCCATGGGAGGGAAACGGGACTTAATTAAATCTGGAGTCTCCAGTTAGGATTTAAAAAAAATGTGTGCATATATATATATATATATATATATATGTATTTATATATTTGATTTTTAAAAAAAATATATTTTATTGATTTTTCACAGAGAGGAAGAGAGAGGGATAGAGAGTTAGAAACACTGATGAGAGAGAAACATCCATCAGCTGCCTCTTGCACACCCCCCACCAGGGATGCGCCCGCAACCAAGGTACATGCCTTTGACTGGAATCGAACCCAGGACCTTTCAGTCCGCAGGCCGACGCTCTATCCACTGAGCCAAACCGGTCCCGGCTATATTTGATTTTTTACAGAGAGGAAGGGAGAGGGATAGAGAGCCAGAAACATCGATGAGAGAGAAACATCCATCAGCTGTCTCCCGCACACCTCCTACCGGGGATGTGCCCGCAACCAGGGTCCATGCCCTTGACCGGAATTGAAACCCAGGACCCTTCAGTCCGCAGGCCGACGCTCTATCCACCGAGCCACACCGGTCAGGGCTAGGATTTTTTTTTTTTTTTTAAACTTATCTTTATTGTTGAAAGTATTACAGATGTCTCTTTTTCCCCATGGACCTTCCCTCCCCCTCCCTCGCTCCCACCTCCTCAGGAGGCAGGCACCGCGTTATTGTCCTGTACACAAGCATAAAAGTTCCCTGGTTAATCTCTTCCCACCCACCCCCGCCTCCCCGCCGGGTCTGTTTCGTTCCTTTGAGATCGTGTGATGCTTGTCTTCCTCGGGCTGGCTGCTCCCCGTTGGGCGGGATGCTCCCCGCTCAGAGTAACCGTCATTAAGTAACGCTGTCCGGAAGCGCGTGCGCGCAGCCCGCCGTCACAGGCGCTCCCTCGGCGGTGGGCGGTGAGTGAGCGCCCCCTTCCGCCCGCAGAGTACTCCCGGTACCTCCACTCGCACCTGGACACGCCCCTCACCGAGTACAACGTGGACGCCGACCTCCCCGGGAGCTTCAAGGACCACTGGGCCAAGAGCCTGCCCTTCCTCATCGAGGGCTACGAGGAGCAGCCGGGCCTGCAGCCCCACATCAGGTGAGCGCCCTGAGCCAGCGGCCCCCCGTCTGCAAACACACACACACACACACGTATGATAGCCTGGCCGGTGTGGCTCAGTGGATAGAGCGTCGGCCTGTGAACTGAAGGGTCCCAGGTTTGATTCCAGTCAAGGGCACCTGCCTGGGTTGCGGGCTCCATCCCCAGTAGGGGGACTTGCAGGAGGCAGCCGATCCACGATTCTCTCTCATCATGGATGTTTCTATCGCTCCCTCTCCCTTCCTCTCTAAAGATCAATAACAATATGTTAAAATAAAATAAAGAAATTTTAAAAAGCATGCTGGAGGCACAGGCAGGAGGGCTTGGCTGAGCCGGGAAGGGCTGCACGGACCCCATAGGGGAGGGGAGGGGAGGGGAGGGGAGGGGAGGGGAGGGGAGGGAGGCGCTCCTGGGGTCTCACCGGAAGCAGGCGCAGGTGCCGCCGAGGAAGAACCCGGTGTGGGTTCGGGCCCCGCGCCCCACGGAGCCGGATGGTTGAGGCGGCTGGCTCTCGGTGGTGGAGGCGGCGGCCGCTCCCCCGGGGGAATCCGACGGCCCGGTGCCCATCGCCAAAGTCCTCACGGTGTGCGGACGGTTCCTTCCAGGGACGTGCTGCACCAGAACTTCCAGAGCTACAGGCCCGAGGTGCGGGAGCTCCTGTGCGTGGCGGACCGCCTGGGCTCGCTGATGCAGTACGAGACGCCCGGCTTCCTGCCCAACCGGAGGATCCACAGAGGTACGCCGAGCGCTGCGAACACGGGACGTTCCAGAGCGAGGAGCGAGGATTGCTAGACCACGCTGTGCTTTTTTTTTTTTTAAAAAAAAAACAAAAAACAAAACACACACCAGCATTTGTTGTGCTCATTACTCAACGTCCCCGCGGGGTCATCACACAAACGTGGGGGTTCAATTCACCGGCATTCCGAAGGGGCACCGCCTCCTGCCCCAGCCCCGTGCGGTCCCCGCGGGCTCAGGCCGCCGTATGTCTCCCGCAGCCATGGGCCTGGCCGCGCTGGAGGTCATGCAGGCCGTGCAGCGGACCTGGACCAGCTCGAAGGTGCGCATGAACGGGAAGACGCGGCTGATGCAGTGGAGGGACATGTTCGACATCGCGGTGAAGTGGAGACGGTAACCAGCGTCGGCGTGACAAGACGGCGGGGTCTCTTCCCTCGCCCTGGCCGGTGTGGCTCAGTGGCTAGAGCCTCGGCCTGCCTTCAGACCGAGGGGTCCTGGGTTCCATTCCTGTCGAGGGCACATACCCCGGTTGCAGGCTTCTCCCCCGCCCGGGCCCTGGTCAGAGGCAACTTCCTCAATGTGTGTCTCTCTCACATCGATATCTCTGCTCGCAGGATCGCCGACCCGGACCAGCCGGTGCTGTGGTTAGACCAGATGCCGGCACGCAGTCTGAGCAGAGGTTTTAACAACCACATCAATTTAATCAGGTAGGACCCCCCGCATCTCTGCTGTCCTCGTCCGGGTTTATCCTACAGCGGGCGCCCGGAGCCCAGGAGAGACCCGTGGCTCCTCTCCTGGTGACCTTTCCCCCCGGAACCGGCACCTTCACCCCCAGAACCGGCACCTTTCCCCCCAGAACCGGCACCTTTCCCCCCAGAACCGGCACCTTTCCCCCCAGAACTGGCACCTTTCCCCCCAGAACCGGCACCTTCACCCCCAGAACCGGCACCTTCACCCCCAGAACCGGCACCTTTCCCCCCAGAACCGGCACCTTCACCCCCAGAACCGGCACCTTCACCCCCAGAACCGGCACCTTCACCCCCAGAACTGGCACCTTCACCCCCAGAACCGGCACCTTTCCCCCCAGAACCGGCACCTTTCCCCCCAGAACCGGCACCTTCACCCCCAGAACCGGCACCTTCCCCCCAGAACCGGCACCTTTCCCCCCAGAACCGGCACCTTCACCCCCAGAACCGGCACCTTTCCCCCCAGAACCGGCACCTTTCCCCCCAGAACCGGCACCTTCACCCCCAGAACCAGCACCTTTCCCCCCAGAACCGGCACCTTTCCCCCCAGAACCGGCACCTTTCCCCCCAGAACCGGCACCTTCACCCCCAGAACCGGCACCTTTCCCCCCAGAACCGGCACCTTCACCCCCAGAACCGGCACCTTTCCCCCCAGAACCGGCACCTTCACCCCCAGAACCGGCACCTTTCCCCCCAGAACCGGCACCTTCCCCCCCAGAACCGGCACCTTCACCCCCAGACCCGGCACCTTTCCCCCCAGAACCGGCACCTGCACCCCCAGAACCGGCTCCTTTCCCCCCAGAACCGGCACCTTCACCCCAGAACCGGCACCTTCACCCCCAGAACCGGCACCTTCACCCCCAGAACCGGCACCTTTCCCCCCAGAACCGGCACCTTTCCCCCCAGAACTGGCACCTTTCCCCCCAGAACCGGCACCTTTCCCCCCAGAACTGGCACCTTTCCCCCCAGAACCGGCACCTTTCCCCCCAGAACCGGCACCTTTCCCCCCAGAACCGGCTCCTCGAGCTGACCAGCAGTCCTCGCCTCTCCGTGCCTTGGTTGCGAACGAGTGAATTCCCTGTAGGTGTGGCCGCATCATCCCATTCGCTTTCTCACTGTCCTCTGACCTTAACTGGGACACCCCGTGTTGTTTGGAATCTCCTCCTTTGTGAAAACTCCCAATGGTCTCTTTCAGGGGCCAGGTGATAAACATGCGATACCTGGAGTACTTCGAGAAGATTCTTCATTTCATTAAAGACAGAATTCTTATTTATCACGGGTAATCCTTTACATTCTTTTTCGTCGTCATGGGTTCGGCTTCACGTATGTGCTGTGTTTACGAAGCTTGAAAACCAAGCCTACTGACAGAGTAGTAAAGGAAGCGCGTTAAATGTTTACATCACGTTTGGAATCCTAAAGCCTCTCACGGTGACCTCTCAGCCTTCCTCATAACCCAACAGGCTCCACGGAGCTCTTGTTGTGGCTTTTCTAGTCTCCTCCTTCTCAAAGGCAGGCTGCCCCTCTGGCCTTCTCTGCCAGGGACGTCAGCCTCCGCATCCATCCCTCCCCCCCGAGAGGCAGGGAGATGTACAGCTATAGACATAACAGTGAACAGAACACTGGAGAGAAAAAAAATCTGACTTAGTCATTATCACCAAGGAAATATAAAGCTGATATAAAAGCCTAACAGGGAAATAAAAAATTAAAAAAAAAACACACACACACACACAGAAAACCTAGCAGTGTACTTCCGTGTGAGCAAAGAAAAAAGCATTCGCCTCTAATTTCAGCATTGGACTCAGCGAATGAGGTTTTATGGCCAAACAGGGTGCTCGTCCAATCTGCTGCTCCCTGTTTCCCCATCTGGATGGGCCCCTCCTGCTTCCTCCATTCTCATCTGCGGGCTAAACTCACTTGGATTAAACCTTCCCGTTATTTAGGAACTTACGCCGTGGCCCAGCGGGAGGTAGCCACGCAATCACCCGTTCCTGTGTTGATGGTAGTTCGTTCTCTCTCTCTCCCTCTCTCTCTCTCAGCGCCAACAACCCCAAAGGCCTGCTGGAGGTGAGGGAGGCCCTGGAGAAGGTGCATAAGGTGGAGGACCTGCTCCCCATCATGAAGGTAAGCTCGCCGTCCCTGCGCGGCTCACGTTCGGGGACCAGGTAAAGGGCCGCCTTCCTCGGGCTGCTAACGGCCACGTCCGTTAAGATCCCCGCCGTCGGCGGCGGCGGTGTAAAGTTTATAAAGCTGCTGCCCGAAAACCCTGGCATACCCACCCGACGTAGTAACTAGAATAAAACAAAACACCGCACCGCGCTAAGGCATAGAAGGAAGCCCGTGAGGAGGCGGTGGGTGTGGGAGACAGGAGGAAAGTGAAAAATACCGACAGGTGAGTCCAGCTTCCAGCGCGTGGTGCCTCGGGGCTCACCAGTGCCCAGGCCAGGGGGCCAGGGTTCTCTGAGACGGTAAACCACGCTCGGGGAAGTTCCAACAGTACGGGGTACACCGTGCTCTGCCCCTGTTGGCCGGGCTGTGCCCCGGGCACCTCTGTGGCCTCCAGGGAGCCCGGCGAGTGGTCGGCCCGCACAGCGGCCGGCGGGGGTGGACAGTGACGTGCACACGAGTGACGTGCACACGAGTGACGTGCTTTTCCTTCCCCCCGAAAGCAGTTCAACACGAAGACCAAGGACGGCTTCACCGTGAACACCAAGGTGCCCAGCCTCAAGGACCAGGGCAAGGAGTACGACGGCTTCACCATCACCATCACGGGGGACAAGTACGTGCGCGGCCGTGGGTTCTCGGGCCGCTTCGCCTTTGCTATGCATAGACGTCTGAAATCCAGACTTAAAAAATAAATAAATAAATAAAATAAAATAAAGTCCAGACTTCCTCGGGAGCCTCATGCCCCCCGGAATGGCAGTGTCAGATCCTAGCAGTTCCTGCCTCACTCCTGCCGCCTCCCTCAAACACCTGTGGCGCCAAATGACATCCTCCCAGCCCTGGCCTGGAGCTGTGCCTGCAGCAGAGGCTTAAAGAAGGGAGAGGAGCCTACACCGGTGTGGCTCAGTGGATAGAGCGGCGTCGGCCTGCCGACTGAAAGGTCCCAGGTTCGATTCCGGTCAAGGGCATGCATGTGCCTAGGTTGCGGGCACATCCCCAGTGGGAGGTGTGCAGGAGGCAGCTGGTCGATGTTCCTCTCTCATCAATGTTTCTAACTCTCTGTCCCTCTCTCTCTTCCTCTCTGTAAAAAAAAAAAAAAAAAATCAATAAAATATATTAATAAAAAAAGAAATTAAAAAGGAAGGAAAGGAAGCTGGTGTCCCTGAGCTTTCTGACGCCCTGAGCCCCGATCACACCGGGGGGGCTGTTCCTGGGCGTTTAGACGCCCTCTCTGCCATGGGTAGCTGTTTGCCCCCGTATTCGCTTAAGCTCCTAGAATAGATGCGTGTGGTTAGGCCGAGCCAGCTACCGTGTTGTGAGCAGACGGCATCCTGCGGCCCAGCCCCGTCCCTGCGGTCGGAAAGGCGGGGCCCGCCGTCCGCGGGGCCTGTGCCCCACCAGTGAGCCTTTGGCTTCCCGTTTCACTGGCCGTGTTTGGCTCCGGGCTGCGGAGCACCCGCCTCTGACACGCGCTCTTGTATCCTTAGGGTCGGCAACATCCTGTTTTCTGTGGAGACTCAGACCACGGAGGAGAGGACGCAGCTATATCACGCGGAAATCGACGCCCTCTACAGAGACCTGACGGCCAAAGGCAAAGTGCTCATCCTCTCGTCCGAGTTCGGGGTGGGTGTGTGTCCCTCGCGTCCACGCCGCCTGCGCTTCTCTGTCCCCTCCTGGGAATTGTACGTTTCGTGCTTGAAATCAGCTTTTAAATGTTCTTATCAAAACCTCCCCACCCTCAGGAACTGCAGTCATTGGGGAAGGGAAATGAATTTATTATTTGCTGTTTCGTCATACATTCTGGCTTTGTCACGACTGATGAAAAAATTCGGTCCCTGATCAAAGTGACCTTTCCTGGTCTGTGACCTTGTCCCTCCACTGCCCACCCCAACGCCATGGGGCTCCCCGGAGGGGGGCCTGGCTGGTCCCCGGATGCCTGCGCTGCCCCTGGGCAGAGAGGCTGAGGCTCCATCCACGTCTGCAGGCACCTACTTTCTCTCTCATTTTTAATCAAATCCTTCACATAAGCATCAAGTTTTATACATAATTAAGCATATTTACCACCTACATCTCTGTGCAGAGGGGGGCTTACCAGAGTCTCTTGAGGGAGAGAGGCTTGTAAAAGGCATAATCCATACCAGTAAGTGCCTTATCTTCATCTCCATGTGTGCTTTGACCTCGCAAATAACATCAGAGCAGATAGAGATTTGTGTGCTTAACAGAAATGTTTGCAGATGTCAAAACAGCTGGGAAGGTAGGTGCTAACCTGGACCGTGCACACTTTTTTTTTTTTAGCAAAACTACGGAAAGTGCCAGGTGTCAGGAGGGGGAGCAGCTGTGGGAGGAGGGAGGTGACCTAGCTCCCAGTGTGTTCTGTCCCCCGATAAAGACTCCGTCTGACATCGAGGGGTGAGCTCACAGGCGTGTCTCTTTTTTCCTAGGAGGCTGACGCTGTTTGCAACTTAATCTTATCCTTAGTTTATTACTTCTATAACTTGATGCCGCTCTCTCGAGGATCCAGGTGAGTGCCGGCCTGTCCTGTAAAAGGTTTTACGTGGAGAGAGATGTTCTTTTCTTTGCTTACACCTCCTTCTGTGGGTGTGGGTACGAAAGTTTTTAATGCTGAGCCGATGGGATCCGCCTGGATCTGCAGAGCGTATTGCTGATGGGCACGTTACGGGCAGCTGTTCGATAGAAACAGACATACTTTCTAATTCATTGTCCCGGGAACGGAGCACCTGAGGGAAGGGACGTCCTAATTACAAGCCGGCTTTTATTGCTCAGAAGCAGAGTGTTCTTGGTCACATGGGCCCTTCCGCTTTTGCGGTGAATCAGTAAGTGCTCTCTAGGCCCCAGGAGGCAGTCTTAGGTTTAATGTCCAGAGGGCTTTAAGGGAAGGGAACTGCCGTCTTTGACGACGGGCAGCCCGGAGCCGGGGACTGACCCTGCCTCCTCTCACAGCGTGATCGCGTACTCGGTGATCGTGGGGGCGCTGATGGCCAGCGGCAAGGAGGTGGCCGGCAAGATCCCCAAGGGCAAGGTAGGCAGCAGCCGGGGCGGTGGCCGTGCCAGCGGGCGGCGGGCGGCGAGGCCCCAGGAAGGACCCCGGGAAGGACCCCGGGAGGGACCGGGTGCCCCTGAGAGCCGCTCCTCGTGTCTGACCCCCTCCCTGATGCTCCTTCCATCTCAGCTGGTTGACTTCGAAGCCATGACAGCCCCCGGCTCCGAGGCCTTCAGCAAAGCAGCCAGGAGCTGGATGAACTTGAAAAGGTGGGTCTCCCGGGGCCCGCAGAGGGGAGAGGGGGTCGTGCGGACGGGGGAGGAGGGATGGACGGAGAGAGGGTGACGGCGGGAAGGAACACAGCATAAGCCTCGCTGTCTCGCTCTGCACAGCCCTGAGGCCGCTCACCCTCCTGTGTCTCCCTTCCAGCATCCCGCCTTCCTACAAGGCCCTGCCCTCCGTGTCGGAGACCTTCCCCACGCTGCGGTCCATGATCGAGGCCCTCAACGCCGAGGCCTCGCCGCGCTGCCTGCAGCAGCTCTAGCCCCGCCTCGGGGTCTCTCCACCAGAGGGCCGGACTCTTGCTCCTTAAGTTATTTTTTAAAACGTGGAATTACAGAGAAATTGGGTCCTTTATTACTTTTGATACCAACTTTTGATAGGGATCGAATACTTGAAATCGCTTCCTGTACGGCCGGCACGGGAACGGCAATCATGCGAGGATCTGGGGGAGGGGAGGAGGGGGTTCGCCAGGGGCCCGCTGGCTCCTCCCCCCTCTGCCCTCCCTCCCAGCGAACGTTTACTTCACAACCGAAAGCTCACGGCGGGGAAGGGGCAGAAGCAACACGGCGGGCGTGCCTGCATCCCCGCCCGGGATTTACTTTATGACATCACGTCCCAGGTTTTATGTTATGACGTCATTCTGGTCCGCCTCCCGTGGGGGGCTCCCCGCTGGGAAAAATAAACAGGGCGGTGTCTCCGGCTCCCTGGTCTCAGACACTGGATCATGTATGCTTTTTCATTTTGTGAACCGGCTTCCCCTCAGGCCTGAGAGCGTTTGGGAAAGCACGGGTCACCCTCCGCAGACAGGGTACGCGAGCGGCGTGAGACGGGCTCATTAAACCAGTGCCATTTCCAGTCGTCTGCCTGTCCTCTGCTTTCGGTGAAAGCGCGAACCGGCCCCCTGACCCGTTACCGTGTTTACGTCGGGCCTCGCTGAGGGTCCGGGCTCCCGGGATGTAATCGCTGGACGACAGCCCGTGACCCGCCAGGCTCCGCAGGGCACGGCCGACCCGTCGGGTGGGGGTCCCCCCCTTGGGACAGACGTCCGTCTAGCCACCGGACGCGAGGATGCTCGGGAAGCCGCCCGGGGCCAGGAAACGGGGTGACCATGGAGTGCTGACCCCAGTCAGGTGACAGCACCGAGCCTGGGGCTTCTGCCTCCGCCATGGCTGCACTCGCCGCCGTTGACAGGAACCTGGTTTAAATTAGTCCGGGAAATTACCGGCCTCGGCCGCGGCACGGAAAATTCCACTTGTACCCGGCCCTGTGCCTGCACACGTCAGCCGTGACGGCAGCGGGCGCCCGTACGCGCAGGCCGGGCCCCGTGACACCTCGCCAGCGTGTCTGCGTGCCTCGTGCCCCTGCACAGCTCTCTAGCATGGGCGTGGGCTTGCTTCCCAGCAAGAGCTCTGTCCATTCAGAGCCTCTGTACCAGATTCCAGAAGCCTCCAGCCCATCCGTGTGGCCCAGGAGGTCACGGTTCGATTCCCAGTCCGGGCACATGCCTGGGTTCGGGGTTCGATTCCCAGTGTGGGGCGTGCAGGAGGCAGCTGATCAGCGATTCTCATCATTGATGATTCTATCTCTCCCTCTTCCAATCTGAAATCAATACAAATATATATATATATATATATATATATATATGTAAAAGAATGATATCAGAGGACAGAAGGGCCCTGTTTTGGGTCCTGCGGCTTTGCCCGGAGAAGGCGGTTCTGTTCCTTAGACATGGGTGCCTCGCCCCTGCTCGGACTTGGTGACGGACTATGATTCCCTCAAAACATTCACATTTCTGCCGAGAGTGAATCTGTCAGGTCCTCCCGTCCTTCCCTTCCTCCTCGTCTCAGTCCTGAACTCAGCCCTCCAACCACACCATGCACCGGCTGGTCTATATCCACCAGGTTCGCTCTGGCCAGTGTAGCTCAGTGGGTAGAGCGTCGGCCTGCAGACTGAAGAGGCACGGGTCCCACTCTGGTCCAGGGCGTGTACCTCAGGTGCAGGCACCATGTGTCTCTCTCACATGGATATTTCTCTGTCTCTCTCCCCTCTTTTTCCACTCCACAAATCAATAGGGAATTATCCTCAGGCGAGGGGATGAACCACACCAAAAAAATAAGCCAGGCTCACCCGCACCCGCACCCTCACCCCCCGCAATTCCTCTCCGGGGGTGGGAGTGGAGCGCCGAGCCCAGGCCGGGCGGCAACCGGAATAACCAGTCACAGATGCCGGATGAGTCACCGTCCTCGGGGGCCGCCCGCATCCCAACAGAAAGCGTCTGTAAGGAAGGTGGAAACTGGGAAAACAAATTCATTCCCCAGACATTTCTCTGTGTGTGTGTGTGTGTGTGAATATACTTTTATTGATCTCAGAGGGGAGAGGAGAGGGAGAGGGAGAGAAACATCAATGACCAGAATCATTGTTCAGCTGCCTCCTGTTCAGCTGATCTCCCACTGGAGATCCTTGGGAGGGAGCCCGCAACCAGGGCCTGTGCCCGGACCAGGAATCGAGGGGTGACCTCTGGTTCATGGGTGGATGCTCCACCACCGAGCCGTGTGGGCCAGGCCATTCCCCGGACACCTGTCCTAACAGCCTCACAACAGGTGGCTGGCGTGCGGCTGGCGTTGGCTCTCGTTGGGATGGGCATTGGAGAGGAAGATAACCGTCCTGGAATGGCCCTTCAGAACATGACATGTGGTTGAACGTGACACATACAGCACATGCACCATCTTCCCCAGAAGTTACTGCCTTCATCCCCTTCTTTTTGCTTTTTTTTAAAAAAAATATTTTTATTGATTTCAAAGAAGAAGGGAGAGGGAGAGAGCGATAGAAACAATGATGAGAGAGAATCGTTGATGGGCTGCCTCCTGCACGCCCCACACTGGGGATGGAGCCCCCACAACCCCAGGCCTGTGCCCTGACCGGGAATCGAACCCTGACCTCCTGGTTCATAGGTCGATGCTCAACCACTGAGCCACCCCAGCCGGCCTATCATCTTATTTAGATTAATGGATCACCGTGGTACGAACACACAGGAAGTAGCACCCTTTGGGCGCGGCCGGTGTGGCTCAGTGGGCTGAGCACAGGTCCGTGGGCCCAGAGGTCACTAATTTGATTCCCCTGTGAAGGCACATGCCCGGGGTGCTGGCTCGATCCCCAGCAGGGAGCGTGCAGGAGACAGCCAATGGATCTTTCTCTCTCCCTTCCCCGCTCTCTCTAGAAAAACGGCTCTGTTTATATGAATTTTTACAATTCTTACACTGGAGCCGCCATCCCCCTAGTTTACCTTATTACACATTTGGCATTTGCCTATTTTTATTACGCCCCTGGAGTGCAGGGCTATGTATATTCACTCCCCACCAGTTCCAGCCACGTTCTTTAATTCCCTGAGGTTCCTTTTAGCTGCTGCCCCTGATCTTCCAGACTGTGGACCTGACATACTTTTTGGCTGACGGCCTTAAATTGGGTCTGTCAGGCCATCTTTATTTATATCACGACTTCTCAGGCAATAACTTACACCTGGTTTGAAAAAAGGTAACTGGGTCGTGCTTTTTTTTTGAAAGCGACATTCGTTTGTGGCAGCTGCTCTAAAAACCAGAGGAGTTTCTGGTAGCAGCGAACATTTCCCATGCGAATTTCAAAGCAAGTGCCAAGATGTCAATGAACTCTTGAGGAACACAGGTTTCTCTGCTCCCCTCCCTACTAACCAAGGATCCCCGGGAGAAATCCGTGAGGCTCAGGTTAGGGTACCTGACCTATGTGGCTACTGAAACCCTATAGTCTTCCCCAAACTGTGCCATGCAGGCTCCGCCTGGTGGCTGTGCCCAGGATATCATGCTGATGACATTGTTGATAACAGCAATCTTGTATGATAGAGCCGGCCACATTCACGACATTCTAAAAATGTTTTCTTAGACTTTCTGGGCCAGACTGTGGTAAGGCCATCTCGAATTTTAAAACAGAACTTTGGCCCTGGCTGATGTGGCTCAGTGGATAGAGTGTCAGCCTGCAGGCTGAAGGGTCCCGGCGCCTCTCACCGGGACAAGGGCCCAGTGTCCTGGGCTCAGAGGAAAGCAGAAGAACCGGGTGGTGTGGCTCCGTGGTTGAACGTGGACCTATGGACCAGGAGACCCTGGTGGTTTCAGGTCCCCAGAGTGGGGGGAGCAGGAGGCAGCGGATCCACGGTTCTCTCTCATCATGGATGTTTCCATCTTTATCCCTCTCCCTTCCTCTCTGAAATCAATTTTAAAAATCTTTAAAAACACCAAAGACGGTTTGGCTCAGTGGATAGAGCGTTGGCCTGTGGATTGAGGGGTCCCGGGTTCGATTCCGGTTAAGGGCATGTGCCTTGGTTGCGGGCACATCCCCAATGGGGGGTGCAGGAGGCAGCTGAGCAGGAGGCAGAAATGTCTCTCACTGACATTTCTAGCTCTCTATCCCTCTCCCTTCCTCTCTGTAAAAAATTAATAACATATATCTTTAAAAAAATAAAAATATATATTTAAAAAATATTAAGACTCTTTAAAAACAGAAGCAGAAGACGCTCATGGGGCAGGGACGGGAGGAACGGGCGGTGGCGGGTACATTTCTGGGCGGAAAAGTTTCCTTTGTCAAACGGTGGCCACGTGGCGCCACGGCGGCTCCGCGGGCCGCTGGGGCCGGACCGGGACCAGGGGGCGCGCCGCCAGCCGCCTCCGGAGCTGGCCTGGCGGGGGGGGGGGCACCCCGGAGGGCGGACCCGGACCCCGGGCCACCCCGGGACCTGCGGGTGTCATCGGGGGACAAACACGGAGGCGGGGGACGGGGTTCCGGGGGGCGGGGGTCGCGGAGGATGGGATCCCGGGGAGCGGAGACAAGGGGGACGGGATCCTGGGGTTAGGGGTGCGGTGGACAGACTCTGGGGGGGGGGGCCGCGGGGGCGGGGCTTCTGGGCGGAAGGGCGCGCGGGGAGGGGCGGGGGCTCCGGGCGGGGAGGGGCGCGGGGCGGGGAGGAGGGCGCACGGGGCGGGGAGGAGGGGCGCGGGGCGGGGAGGAGGGCGCACGGGGCGGGGAGGAGGGGCTCCGGGGCGGGGAGGAGGGAGGCGGGGAGGAGGGGCGCGGGGCGGGGAGGAGGGCACACGGGGCGGGGAGGAGGGGCCCGGGAGGGGGGGGCGGGGAGGAGGGGCGCGGGGCGGGGAGGAGGGGCGCGGGGCGGGGAGGAGGGCGCGGGGCGGGGAGGAGGGCGCGGGGCGGGGAGGAGGGGCGCGGGGCGGGGAGGAGGGGCCCGGGAGGGGCGCGGGGCGGGGAGGAGGGGCGCGGGGCGGGGAGGAGGGGCGCGGGGCGGGGAGGAGGGGCGCGGGGCGGGGAGGAGGGGCGCGGGGCGGGGAGGAGGGGCGCGGGGCGGGGAGGAGGGGCCCGGGGAGGGCGCGGGGCGGGGAGGAGGGGCGCGGGGCGGGGAGGAGGGGCGCGGGGCGGGGAGGAGGGCGCGGGGCGGGGAGGAGGGGCGCGGGGCGGGGAGGAGGGGCGCGGGGCGGGGAGGAGGGGCCCGGGGAGGGCGCGGGGCGGGCGGGGAGGGGCGCACCGGGCGGGGCGGCGGCGGCGGCGGCGGCGGGGCATGGCGTCCATGGCGGCGGCGATCGCGGCCTCGCGCTCGGTCGTCATGAGCGGGAACCGGCCGCTGGACGAGCGCGAGCGGCAGCGCCTGTCGTACCTGGCCTCGCTGAGCCCCATGGCGCGGAAGATCATGCAGGACAAGGAGCGCGTCCGCCAGCGCTACGGGCCCGAGTGGGCGCGGCTGCCGCCCGCGCAGCAGGACGCGATCATCGACCGCTGCCTGGTGGGGCCGCCCGCGCCCGGGGCCCCCGGGGAGCCGCCCGGCCCGCGCGCGCCGCCCGGCCAGAAGCTGGTGCGCTTCGGCGACGAGGTAGGCGCCGGGCCGGGCCGGGCCGGGACCGGACCGGGACCCCCCTCCCCGCGCCGCCGGCCCGGCCAGGATGGGGGCGGGGGAGGGAAAGGGGGCGCCTCCCCGCGCGGAGCCGCCCCGGGATGGAGGGGAGAGGGCGGTCCGGGGGCCGAGGGTCGGCGCGGGGGGCTCCCCGGAGTTTGGGGGGCTCCCCGGAGTTTGGGGGGCTCCCCGGGAGTTTGGGGGGCTCCCCGCAGTTTGGGGAGCTCCCCGGAGTTTGGGGGGCTCCCCGGAGTGTGGGGGGCTCCCCGGAGTGTGGGGGGCTCCCCGGAGTTTGGGGGGGCTCCCCGGAGTGTGGGGGGGCTCCCCAGAGCAGGAGGAGGTCCCCAAAGACCCCTCCTGCCCACCGCGGGGCCGCCCCGGATGCTGTTGCTCGAAGCGGACACAGCGGGGGGGGGGGGTCCGAGCCGGACCAGCGGGTTCCGATCCGCGCGCCCCCGCGGGGCAAACCCGCTCCGCGCCCCCGGGGGGCGCCCCGAAAGCTCCAGAGCCAGCGGGTGCCCGGCGAGGGGCCCCTGGAACCGCTGGGCACGGTCAGGGGCGGAAGCGGCGCCCTCGGAGATAAGGGGGCGTCCCCGGGGGAGCTGGGCTGTGGGGGTGAGCGCGGCGGCCTGTGTCCCCGGGAAACACGGAGGGGCGCGCCCGCGGGTCTCGGTCCGTTTCTAAGGGGGGGGGGCCCTGGGGACTGAGGGGGACACGGACTCTGCGAGGAAAACTTGGGGCGCCCCACACCCCGTCCTGCGCTGCCCAGAAGCCTGTTTTTGTTGTTTTTTTTTCATTTTTTCTTGGAAATTTGTGGACCCGAAGCCTGCCTGCTGCCCTTAGGCTTAGCATGGGGATTTTTTTTTTTTTGGGGGGGGGAGCCCTTTGAAACTCAACTTTTGCCAGAAGGAACGAGGGGTGTAAAAAGGAGGTCCCCACGGGCTGGTGGCCAAGGCTGTGGGTGCCAGTGGCGAACACGGACCGTAAAAGCCTAATTTGCAAATTATGGGGGTGCCAGGGAGCAGCAGGAGGAGGCTCCTGGCTGGGGGCAGGTTTTCCAAGGAAGCTGGGGGCGGTGGGAGGGGTTGGAGCTGGGAAGGCCCTTTGCATCCGAGCCCCAGGCCTGGGCCTGCGGAGACATTGGTGAACAAAAGGTCTGTGGTCCTGAGCCCAGGCCGATGCCCGGGGGACGCGGGGTGGACTGAAATGGGAAATGGGCGGCCGATGGGGATTCATTCTGATGGGGATTCATTCTGAGCGCGTCCCAGCTTCTCTCTCTCTCACCACGGAGGTTTCTGCCTCCCCTCTCCCCTCCTCTCTGACGTCCATAAACATATCGTTAAAAATAAAGAAAGAAGTAAAAATGCATTCCTCTGGAGCTGGCGAAGGGCCGGCACCAGCTCAGTGGCTCCGTGGCTGAGCATCGCCCTGGGAACCAGGAGGTCGAGGCGGTTCGATTCCTGGTCTGGCCATGAGCCCCGGTTTTGCGGGCTCCATGCCCAGGGCGGGGGCGTGCAGGAGGCAGCGGGTCCGCGATGCTCTCTCATCACGGATATGTCTGTCTCTCTGTCCCTCTCCCATCCTCTCTGGAATCAATAAAAATATATTTACGGGGTGGGGGCGGGGGCGGGGAAACAAGAGTCTACATTAGACACGGACTTCTGGACCGCTTTGCCAGGAAAAAGAGGGTGCGGTCGGCCGGAGGGATGACAGTAAAGGTCGAAAATGTATTCCCGGAGCAGCGGAGACCTTGTTAGAGCGAAAGAATGCATCTCGCTCTCGATGGTCCAGAGGAGGCTGGAGGGGATGGGGGTGGGTGTGGGGGGGAAGTGCCGGCCGCTCCTCCGGAAAAGCCATAAAGAAGTAAAGAGGAGAAGGAGTCGGCCTGTAAGTGCTGTACTTACAGTGACGCTGGGCAGTGCCAGGCGGCGTGGCTCGGGGGTGGAGCGTTGACCTGTGATGAACCAGGGGGCTCACGGTTCGATTCCCGGTCAGGGCACAAGCCCAGGTTGGGCTGGATCCCCAGGGGTGGGGCGTGCAGGAGGCTGCCGATCCGTGATTCTCTTTCATCAATGATATTTCTTTCTCTTTTTCTCTCCCTTCCTCTCTGAAATTAATAAAAAAATATTTTTTTTAAAAAAACAAAACAAACCACACACACACAAAAAAAACCCCCCAAATGTTGGTGAGTGACTGTCAGTTTCCCTTAGTTTGGGGTCTGGCTGAGAATATCCACAGGGCCCACTGGTGGATGATAGAGCGTCGGCCTGCGGACTGAAGGGTCCCGGGTTCGATTCCGGTCAAGGGCATGGACCTTGGTAGCGGGCACATCCCCAGAAGGGGCTGTGCAGGAGGCAACTGACCGATGTTTCTCTCTCATCGACGTTTCTAGCTCTCTATCCCTCTCCCTTCTTCCTCTCTGTAAAAAATCAATAAAATATATATATATATATTTAAAAACACAAATAAAGAATACCCACGGGCCTGCTCACCATCACAAAGCCCGGGCCAGACAAGTTCCCAGGGTCCCTGATGAGGAAGCTGTGGCCACGGTCACTCAGGACTTGTCTTTCCTGGACCCGGTGCCAGGCCGAGGCCTATGTGCGTGCGCACATCCATGTGATTTCAAAACAAGACTGGTACGGCCCTACCTGCGGGCGCTTCCAGACCAAACCGGCCCTGCGTGTCCGCCTTGGGCTGTGCCGGACGGGCCGGGAGCGGGCGGCCGAGGCCCTGCCCCCGCTCAGCACAGACACAGACACACACAGACACAGACACGTCTTTCTGCCTGCACTGGCCGTGGTTTCGGGGCGCCATGGAATTTAAAATGCATCCCCCAGCCCGGCCGAGTGGCTCAGGAGTTGAGCTGTGACCCGTGAGCCGGGAGGTCAGGGTTCGATTCCCGGTCAGGGCACAGGCCCCGGGTTGTGGGCTGCATCCTTTGAGTGGGGCGTACAGGAGGCAGCTGGTCCGTGATTCTCTCTCATCATGGATGTTTCTAGCTCTCTCCCCATCTCCCTTCCTCTCTGACATCGATAAAAATATATTTAAAAAATAAGGAAGTCAATAAAAACGCATCCCCTAGAGCTGGCGAGAGGTCGGCATCAGAGCGGAGACGGCGGTGGTCCAGTCTCCAGGAGGACGGCCGTTTGTTAATGAGGAGAGAGAATCCTGGACCGGCCGCCGCCTGCACGCCCCGCCCTGGGGATGGAGCCTGCAACCCGGGCCTGTGCCCTGACCGGGAATCGAACCCTGACCTCCTGGTTCATGGGTCACCCACCACTCATCCCCTGAGCCACGCGGGCCGGGCCCCATTTATGAGAGGAGGGGGAGAGAGAGAAGGAGAGAAGCATCAGTGTGAGAGAGAGACATGGATTGGTTGCACCCTGCTCGAGCCCCGACCCTGAGCCCTGGATCGAACCTGCAACCCAGGTGCTTGCCCTCCCTCGGCCGGGAATCAAACCGCGACCCTTCAGTCCGCGGGCAGCCGCCGCTCTAACCACTGAGCCAACCCGGCTAGGGCCGCCTCTGGCAGAAAACGCAAAAGGGAAATCTGAGAGTTGCTTTTCAGCATCCCGGACTTGCTGAGTTTGTTTTTTTTTTTTTTTTTTTTTTTTTTTTTTTTTTTTTTAAGAATGTGGACGTGTCATTATGGTCCCCACCGCGTTCGCCTGGCAGAGCTGTGGGTTTCTTAGAAAAGATGACAGGCTGGTGTGTGGCTCTGCGGCCCTGCCCTGCTGGCGTCCTGGGCCCTGGCACAAGCTGAGGGCGTGGCCACGAGTCCAGAGCCAGGGGCACAAGCTGCCCTGCAGATGGCGGGGGGAGGGGCGGGGGGGGAGAGAATGGGGGGGTTCCTCTACCCAGGGCAGCACCTGGCAGGTACCTGCCCCGGGGGCTCCCGGGAGAAAAGCCGGTGACCCAGCTGAGTCCTGTGAGTCCTGGGAGGGAGCCGCGGCTCCCGGCTCCCCGGGAACAGGTTTGGGGAGAAATGAAACGGCTGGTTCCCGTCAGGCAGGGAGGGGACCGCCGAGACCACGTGGCTGGCCCGGAGTCCCCATTTGACTGGCAGGAGTCACCTGTACACTCTGAGCAAAGGATTCCCTCAGAACCAGGCGAAATAGCATTTTATTTTTTAAAACATATTTTATTAATTTTTTACAGAGAGGAAAGGAGAGGGATAGAGAGTCAGAAACATCGATGAGAGAGAATCATCCATCAGCTGCCTCCTGCACACCCCCCATGGGGATGTGCCCGCAACCAAGGTCCATGCCCTTGACCGGAATGGAACCTGGGACCCTTGAGTCCGCAGGCCGAAGCTCTATCCACCGAGCCAAACCGGTTTCGGCAAACAAAATTTTTTTTAAAAATCGTAGTCAGTCAGCCCTAGCCGATGTGGCTCAGTGGCTAGAGCATTGGCCTTCGGACTGAAGGGTCCCAGGTTTGATTCCGGTCAGGGCACAGGCCCAGGTTGCGGGCTCCATCCCCAGTGTGGGGCGGGCAGGAAGCAGCCGATCCATGATTCTCTCTCATCACGGATGTTTCTATCTTCCTCTCTCCCTCTCCCTTCCTCTCTGAAATCAATAAAAATACATTTTAAAACAAATCGCAGCCAGTGATAGAGTTACTCGCAACCAAAGAATCTCAAAAGCGAAATACCCAGGCTCTTTAGACATCGAGTCTCAGAAATGACATTTCGTGTGGGGTGTGGAGCGTTGGCTGCAGGGAGGGGTGTTCGGGGGGTGGGCACGGTAGCCCCATCCAGGCCCCCGGCGACACCCGGAATCAGGGCCGTGGGGGGGCCCATCCCCCGCTGCTGGGCGCCGGGGGCCGGAGCGCTGACAGCACTCAGAGCCCCGGCCGCATTTTTGTGCGGTGTGTTTATTTTTGTCCGGCACTCTGTCATTTTTTTTATGAGCTCAGAATGGCAGCCATCTCCGGAATGTGCCCCTTGACTCGGTTTCTCGCGGGAGCAAACAGCAGGCTATCCGGCTTGACACCAAATTGGGGAGAAATCGCGGCGAGACGCCCTCCCCGGCTGACCCCCGCCGGCTGTGACCGGAGCCCCAGGCCGAGGGCTTGGTGCTGAGCGCCCCGGACTCATTCCCCCCGGGACCGGACGGCTGAGGGGTCCCGGCCGCCTGTCCCGGCCGGAGCCGGTTCAGCGGAGGGATGAGAGCTGCATGGTTGATGTTTAGGAGGGAGAACATATCCCACGAGGAGGGATTGATTTTTTTTTTTACAGAGAGGAAGGGAGAGGGATAGAGAGCCAGAAACATCGATGAGAGAGAAACATCCATCAGCTGCCTCCTGCACACCCCCCACCGGGGATGTGCCCGCAACCAAGGCACATGCCCTTGACGGGAATCGAACCCGGGACCCTTCAGTCCGCAGGCCAACGGCTCTATCCACTGAGCCACACCGGTTTCGGCCAACAAGGTTCCTCCTGTTCCATGGTTTCTGAGATCTTAGCACTGTAGGACCGTCAGGTCATATGGCTCAACTGCACTAACCCCCCACCAGCTTCTCTCTCCCCCCATCACCCCCACTCCCACCCCCCCGCAGGGGGACGGACCTCGGGCGCCCGCAGCTGCAGGCAGACGCCCGGTCCCAGAGGCTGGCTGACCGGCATTCCTCCGGCAGCCCGTGGCCTTTGAGGAGGGAAAGGCGTTTGTAAATGGAAATAACTCGGACGTTCCCCACGGGAGGGCCCACCCACGCTCCCTCTCGTTTTTATTATTTTTACAAACTTGGTTATAAATATATTTCTATTGATGTCAGCGAGGAAGGGAGAGGGGAAGAGAAACAGCCATGATGAGAGAGAATCCTGGATCGGCCGCCTCCTGCACGCCCCCCATTAGGGATGGAGCCCGCCACCTGGGCGTGAGCATTGACCTGTGAACCAGGAGGTCAGGGTTCGATTCCCCGTCAGGGCACAGGCCCGGCGGGATGCAGGCTCCATCCCCAGTGAGGGGCGTGCGGGAGGCGGCCCATCCGTCCGTGATTCTCTCTCCTCATCGATGTTTCTCTCTCTCGTCGATGTTTTTCTCTCTTTGCTGTTTCTCTCTCTCATCAATGTTCCTCTCCCTCCCTCTCTGACATCGGTAAAGAGTACACGAGAAAAGAAATAGGAGCCCGGTAGGAGCTGGGCGCAGACGGGACGCCCCCTGGGGGGGAACGGCGGGCGGGGTGGCGGGGAGGCCCCGGAGCGCGCACAGTGGGTCCGCGGCCCAGGCGGACGGCTGGCCGGGGAGGCGATCGGGCTCGGGCTCAGGTGTCTTCTCGAACTTTCCTTTCAGGACATAACGTGGCAGGACGAGCACTCGGCCCCCTTCTCCTGGGAGACGCGGGTGAGTGGGATGGAGTCTGGGTTTGCATGTGTGTGTGCGTGCGTGTGTATGGGTGTGTGTGTGTGTGTGTGTACATGTGTCGTGTGTGTATGGGTGTGTGTGTGTATGGGTGTGTGTGTGTGTGTGTGTATGGGGGGTGTGTGTGTATGGGTGTGTGTGTGTGTTTATGGGTGTGTGTGGGTGTGACCGTGTGTGTGTGAGCTGGGGGGAGGAGGAGGAGGGGGGGGGAAGGGGGAGGGCTGGGGAGGAGTTAGCCCCCCTCTGGCTGCCTGGGGTGTGGCAGGCGCTTGCTCTGTGGGGCGAGCTGTGATTGGAGCTTCAGTGACGAGAGGGAATCAGGGACCGGCTGCCTCCCACCCTGGGGATCCAGCCTGCAACCCAGGCCTGTGCCCTGAGCGGGAATCGAACCCTGACCTCCTGGCTCCTGGGTCAGCCCTCACCCCCAGAGTGATGCCAGCCAGGCCCGTTCGGTCTGCTTTCCCCTGGATGAGGATTGGGGGCTCTGGTTCTGACTCCTCCATCGCAGAGGGGGCTGGGAGGGGCTCAGCAGGAGGCTGCGGGCCCAGCTGGGGTGGGGGTGGTCAGACCAGCGTCCTCTCACTCCCGTCCGCCTGGCAGGCGAGCGAGCGGGGGCGGGAGGGTGCCCCTGGGACCGCGGTGGATGCCTCTCTCAGGCTCCTGGTATTTCGAGAGGAAAAACCCAGCAGCGGGTGGAATGCTCCCGGGAGGGGGGAGGGGGGAGGGGGGAGGGGGGAGGGGGAAGGATTCTTGGCATTCCTGCGTCTGGGCTGGTCCCTCACCCCCCCGCAGCCCCACTGTGCTTTCCATCCCCAAGGTGTCTGGACTTTGCCTTTTTAAAAATGACATGTATTTTCTTTATTGATTTCAGAGAAGAAGGGAGAGGGAGAGAGAGAGAGAGAGAGAGAGGAGCATCCACGATGAGAGAGAGTCACAGACCGGCGGCCTCCTGCACGCCCCCACACTGGGGATCCAGCCACAACCCGGCCTGTGCCCTGGACCGGGCCTCGAACCCTGACCTGCTGGTTCACAGGTCGACGCTCAGCCACTGCGAGGGCCCCGTTTCCCCCTCTCCTCCGCCCTCTCCCCTCTCGGAGGGACGGTGGAGAGCGCGGACGTTCAGCGGTTCGTGGTTTTTTTGGGATTTGCTCCAGAAAACTCGCCCCCCCGCCCCGGCGTCGCTGCAGCCGCTGGTCGGCGTCCAGCGCGGCCGAGACCGCCAAGCCAAACAGTTGGCCCGGCCGCCCGGCCCGGGACCTCACATTCCTCGGGCTGCGCGGACACAGAAATAGGCGCTGGGCCCCTTGCGGTCTTTCTGTCTTTAGAACGGATGTGGCCGGCTGAGCCCCGGTCCCCCCCTGGGGTCACTGACACCCTGTCCCGGACGGACCGACGCCCTCCCCCCACCACCACCCCCCCCTACACCCGCCCGGGCCGGCTCTGCCTCATCTCTCCTCTCACACAGCCAAGGCCAGCCCCGGCCCGTGTGGCTCAGCGGATAGAGCGCCGGCCTGCGGGCTGAAGGGTTCCGGGTTCAAGTCCAGCCAAGGGCCCGTGCCCGGGTTGCGGGTTCGATCCCCCAGTGTGGCGGGGCGTGCAGGAGGCAGCCGACCCGTGATTCTCTCCCTTCCTCTCTGAAATCAATTAAGAATAAAGAAAGAGCCCTCCCCGGTGTGGCTCAGTGGATAGAGCGCGGCCTGCGGGCTGAAGGGTCCTGGGTTCGATTCCGGTCAAGGGCATGTGCCTGGGTTGTGGGCACGTCCCCAGTGGGGAGGGTGCAGGAGGCAGCTGATGGATGTTTCTCTCTGATCGGTGTTTCTGACTCTCTATCCCTCTCCCTTCCTCTCCGTAAAAAATCAATAAAATGTGTATATATATATATATATATATATATATTTTAAAACGATGGAGGGCTTCCTGGACCTCCTACCCACCTGCTCACCCATCCGTCTTCCCCGCCGTGGCCCTGCTCCACGTGGCCCTGCTCAGTGGCCTGGCTCCATGTGGCCCGGCTCCACGTGGCTCTGCTCCGTGGCCTGGGGCAGGGTCACCTCCCCCGAGGATGCTCTCTCCACGCCGGGAAAACGGATTCTCTTCTCAGAAATGAGAACACACCCCCTGGAGCTCGATGGTCTCTCACCACGGGGTGCAGAGTGTCCCCCACCAGGGCTGCCCCCCTCCTGCCCGCCCCCGGGCCGGGGGCCCCGCCCGTCAGAGCCTGCCCAGCGGCGTGACCCTCAGAGGCAGGTCGGAGGTGGAGGTCACAGCCCCTGGCAGGCCCGGACCCGCTCCTCCGTCGGGGCATGCCGGGGCCCTGAGGCCGAGGGAGACGAGATCGAACAGGAGAAAAGACCTGTCTCCCTCTCTCCCCCTTCCTCCGGGGCCTTCCCGGCAGGGGGAGAGGGGGGGGGCGCTAAACACGAAAAACAAACCCCTCGATCTGGGGGAGCCTGTGGGAGGAGAGCAAGCACCCCCAGGGTGGGCCAAGGAGGACTGTTTTCCAAGCATCTGTTGTTTTATTTCAGAGAGGAGAGGGGAGAGAGGGAGAGAAACATCCGTGATGAGAATCATGGACCGGCTGCCTCCTGCACGCCCCCCACTGGGGATGGAGCCTGCAACCCAGGCCTGTGCCCTGACCGGGAATCGAACCCTGACCTCCTGCTTCAGAGGTTGATGCTCAGCCCCTGAGCCGTGCAGGCCAGGGGCCTGTTTTTTGTTTTGTTTTGTTTTGTTTAAAAAATATATTTTATTGATTTTTTTTACAGAGAGGAAGGGAGAGAGAGAGCTAGAAACACCGATGAGAGAGAAACATCGGCCAGCTGCCTCCTGCACACCTCCCTCTGGGGATGTGCCCACCACCAAGGTCCATGCCCCCGACCGGAATCGAACCCGGGACCCTTGAATCCGCAGGCCGACGCTCTATCCACTGAACCACACCGGTTTCGGCAAGGGGGCTGTTTTTAAGAGGAGAGTGTAGTCCTCCTTATTTGCAGGACAGAAAACACCACCTAGGGGCAGGACTGACGGGTTTTCCTCCCGGAAGCTCTGGTTTTCCTCCATCTTCTCCCCAAAGCGCCTAGACCCGGTCAGCCTCACAGCCCTCTCTGCTCGCCAGGGGACGCCCCCCCTCCCCGCCCCCCCGGAGGAGCGGGGACCGGTCTCTGTGTGGCCGAGGGGCCGAGGGAGCAGGGCTGTCCCCGCTGGAGGAGGCACACCCAGCCCAGTGCTGCCTGCGAGTCCCTTACACCCGCCCCAGGCAGCCCGGGCCTCTGCCTGAGCCTCTGGCCCGGTCCCCTCCCCTCCCCTCCCCTCCCCTCCCCTCCCCTCCCCTCCCCTCCCCTCCCCTCCCCTCCCCTCCCCTCCCCTCCCCTCCCCTCCCCTCCCCTCCCCTCCTGCAGGCAAACAGCCTGGCTTTCCGGAGGCTTCTCGCAGGATCCCCACGGGAGGCACTGCTGCTCCCAAAAAAGCCCGGGGTGGGGGGAGGGGGGGGGGCTTGACAGAGGCCTCGCTGTCCT
This sequence comes from Nyctalus aviator, assembly GCA_036971965.1. Taxonomy (NCBI): domain Eukaryota; kingdom Metazoa; phylum Chordata; class Mammalia; order Chiroptera; family Vespertilionidae; genus Nyctalus; species Nyctalus aviator. The sequence goes on along the minus strand of CM072940.1, from coordinate 2,637,955 downwards.
CCTCACCCTGCAATTTCCACATCAGAGTCGGCTCTGTTTCTTTGTTGTTGTTGTTTTGTAGTTTTTTGTTTTTTTAGCCGTTGGCTTATTTAAAGAAACCATCCTCTCTGTGTCTGTCCTGGAAAGACGCCGGGTGCAGATGGCTGACGCAGACACAGGCTTTTAGCCCCGGCCGGCGCGGCTCCGGGGCTGAGCGCTGATCTGTGAACCAGGAGGTCAGGGTTCGATTCCCGGTCAGGGCACAGGTCCGGGTGGCGGGCTCCATCCCCAGGGTGGGGCGTGCGGGAGGCAGCCGGTCCACGACTCTCTCTCATCATGGATGTTTCTATCACTCTCTCTCTCTCCTTCTCCCTTCCTCTCTGATATATTTTAAAGAGAGAGAGAGAGCCGAAACCAGCTTGGCTCAGTGCATAGAGCGTCAGCCTGCGCACTGGAAGGTCCCGGGTTCGATTCTGGTCAAGGGCATGGACCTTGGTGGTGGGCACATCCCCAGGAGGGGGTGTGCAGGAGGCAGCTGGTCGATGTTTCTCTCTCATCGATGTTTCTAGCTCTCTATCCTCTCCCTTCCTCTCTGTAAAAAAATCAATAAAATATTTTTTTTTTAAAAGAGAGAGAGAGAGAGAGAGAGAGAGAGAGAGATATTTAGAAAATGGACAGCAGAGCCTGGTTCTCGCTGGGGCTGAGGCCGTGTGGTCCGCGGGTTCTAAGGGTCCTCTCTGTTCTCTCCCCCCACCCCGCGCCCCCGGCAGAGCCAGATGGAGTTCAGCATCTCCTCCTTGTCCATCCAGGAGCCCGGCGGGGAGCCACGCCCGCAGGCCCCCCGGCCGGCCCCGGGGGGCAAGTCCTGCGGCCCGGACGAGGAGGCGGCCTTCTGGAAGATCAACGCCGAGCGGGCCCGCGGGGAGGGCCCCGAGGCCGAGTTCCCCTCGCTCACCCCGAGCCAGATCAAGTCCATGGAGAAGGGCGAGAAGGTGCTGCCGGCCGGCTGCCGGCCGGAGCCCGCCCCGAGGGAGCGGGAGGCCCCGGCCGAGCGGCCCAGCCTCCAGCCCCCGGGGCCCGTCCAGGCCGGCTGCACTGGGGAGGGCGCCCCCTCAGAGCCCGTGGCCAAGCCGCTGGCCCCCGAGGCCGGCCCAATGGACGGGGAGGCGGTGACAGACGAGCTGTTCCCCGAACCCAGCGCTGCCCAGGTGGGTGGTGGTCTCGCTGCTGGGGGGGGGGGTCCCTCCTCTGGGGGGGACGTGGGATTCCCCCCTCGGGGATGCTGTGAATCCTGAGCACATACCTGTTGGAGGTCCTGCTTTCATTTGTTTTTTTTTAAAAATATATTTTATTGATTTTTTTACAGAGAGGAAGGGAGAGAGACAGAGAGTGAGAAACATCGATGAGAGAGAAACATCAATCAGCTGCCTCCCGCATTACACACACTCCCCCCCTCCCCCCCGGGGATCAAACCCACAACCCGGGCCTGTGCCCTGACTGCTCAACCCCGGAGCCATGCTGGCTGCCTCTCAGTACTTTTTATTCTTTCAGCTTTGCAAGGGGTGTGTTTGTGTGTGTGTGTGTGTGTGTGTGTGTGTGGTGTGTGTGTTTATGTGCATGTGTGTGGATGTGTGTGTGGTGTATGTGTGCATGGGTGTGTGGTGTGTGGGTGTGTGGTGTATGTGCGTGTATGTGCGTATGTGTGTGTGTGGTGTGTGTTCATGTGGGGGTGGGGGTGGTGTATGTATGTGGGTGTGTGGTGTGTGTGGGTGTGGTGTGGTGTGTTGTGTGGTGTGTGTGTTCATGTGCATGTGTGTGCGTGTGGGGGGGGTGTGGTGGGGGTGTGTGTGGTGTATGTGTGCATGGGTGTGTGGTGTGTGTGTGTGTGTGGTGGGTGTGGTGTGGTGTGTTGTGTGGTGTGTGTGTTCATGTGCATGTGTGTGCGTGTGGGGGGGGTGTGGGGGGGTGTGGAGGTGGGGGTGTGTGTGGTGTATGTGTGCATGGGTGTGTGGTGTGTGTGTGTGTGTGGTGTGTGTGGTGTATGTGTGTGTGTGGTATATGTGTGTGTGGTGTATATGCGTGTGCGTGTATGTGTGTGGTGTGTGGGTGTGTGCGTGTGATGTGCGCGTGTTACATCAGAAAGACTACTTGTCGCGTGTTCTCTTATTCCGTGGTGACGACGTGTGCACATGCCTGTCTTTGCTGTGTCGGTTGGTATGGCAGCTGCTCACAGCCATGCCTGGGGACGGAGAGGAGAGTGTGGATTCGGGCCGAGTGTAGCTAGCATTGAATTTGATTTTTTAAAAAATGTTTATTGTCGATCGCGTACAGATATCTCGCCTTCCCCCCACCCCCCTCTCCTGGCCCCTCCCCCCTGGCCCCACCCCATGGCCCGTGTCCACAGGCCGTGCCTGTAGGTGCACACGTCCCCCCAACCCGACCCCGAGGCAGGCCGGTCACGCTGCGCCTGGCCTTCGAACGTCCCGGTTCCCGGCGCCGAGGCCCGTGGCGGTGGCGGGGGGCGGGGGGCGGGGGGGGGGCCTGGCCCGCGGGAGCGGCTCCCTCATTTGGGTCCTTTTGAACGAGACGCTGTTTTTAGGTTAACGCGGCGCTCACGCCGGTTCCCGTCCCTCCCCCCGCAGGTCAGCGGCAGCAATGTCATCCTGAAGACGGGGTTCGACTTCCTGGACAACTGGTAAACCGAGGCAGACACAGACACACCCGCCCCGCGGAGAGCCGAGGACCCCCTCCTCCCGGGCTCTGGACACAGTTTTTTGTTGTTTTTTTTTAATCTTTTGGAAACTAGTCAAGAATCGCCGAGTCCAGATTTCCAGCTCTCCCCCCTTTTTTTGCTAAGACCCGGCGCCCCTGCTGTTTTCCACGATGGGACAACCCAGGTTTCGCGTTTGGGATGCTCAGAGACGGCTGGGCATTCCCGTGGGGCGTCCTGGGACTCCAGCGTCTGTCTGTCTGTCCCAGCCACAGGGTTTCCCCTCCTCCGAGACAGGGCTCTCTGTCCACCAGGCACAGAAGTGACAAATCGGGCTCCCTCCGTCCCCGCCGTCTCCTTCATCCCCCCATCCCCGTGCCCCCTTTTCCTCCTGGTGCGTTTCCGTGGCCGGGTGACCTCGGCTCACCTTGGGCGGGTGGCTGTGGGCGGCGGCCTCGGCACACCGGCTGTGATGGTGGGAAGATCTGTTCCCCACGTGCCCGCCCCCCTGCACCCCCCACCCCGGCTCCCGGCCGCCCCGGGCTCCCCTCGCCAACCCCACCCTTCGAGGGCCCCAGTGCGTTGGGTTCACGTCTCACGGCGGCCAGTCCGGACCCAGCGGCGGTAGGGCTGCCCTTCTGCTTGGCGTCTGCACCGTTTTCCTCCTGGGCGTGGCTCTTCGCTGCTTCTGTGGCCCGTGGGGTGTCCACGTCCCCCTCACCCTCACCCCTACCCTCCCGCCCCGGGAGGGCGGCGGGCAGGGTCACCCGAGGACTAGGCCCTTCTGATCGGTTGTGAGACCTTCCGGCCCGACCCCGGCTGGGGCTCCTTCACCCCCCCCCCGGGCAGGTGCCGCCGGGCAACATAGATCCCGGAGACCTCTGTCGTCATAGCAACCCTGGAGACCTCTGTCGTCATAGCAACAGCATCTCCTGGAGAAGGACCTCAAGGCCCCCCTGATGCTCCAGTGGGTGCGGCCCCTGCACCTGCCTCTGCCCCGGGGAGGGAGGAGTGGGCCCGCCCCCCATCTCCATCCCCACCCCCACGGCCCAGAGCTGGGTGAACCCCAGGAACCTGCACCCCAGGATTCACCCCAGCGTGATGGACACGCGCCTCTCACTGTGCCCCGCTCACCGACGCCTTAACCCCCGCCCGTCCTGCCAGCCGGCACCTGTGTTTTTGGGTGTGTGTGTGGGTTTTTTATTTTTGTTATTTTAAGAAACTCGCCTCTTTGTTCCCCGGGAACAGATCGGAGCCACCTCCCCGAATATTTTCTCTGGCTCCGAGGGGAGCCCCCGGCCACGCTCCGCTGTCGTTCTCTCCAGGAGCGCCCCTGCCAAAGCCGCCGCCCGGCCCCCGCGGGCTCGGCTCCCTCCCGCCGGCCGCCCGCGTCCTGAACCTCCCCCGGCCCCCTGGGTCCCGGGTGCGACCCTCCTCCTTCTGCTGAGTCTGTCATTTTTAAAAAAGAGTATGTTTGTATTGATTTCAGAGAGAGGAAGGGAGAGGGAGATAGAAACACCAGTGATGGGAGAGAACCATGGACCGGCTGCCTCCCGCATGCCCCCCACCGGGGATGGAACCCGCCCCCCGGGCCTGCGCCCCGCCTGGGAATCGGACCCGGACCTCCTGGTTCACGGGAAGACGCTCAATCCCTGAGCCGCACGGGCCGGCCGGGCTGCTGACATCTTTATTGCGGCAGACACGGGCTCTTCCTGTGCCGTGTAGATGGAATTTAACTAAGCACGGGCAGAGTCTTTCCAGCGAGCTGTGAGCCTGAGGTCCCCCCGCCCCGGGAGCAGTGCGGGGAGGGGGGTCCAGACCCCGGCTTCCCTGCGGCCCTGACGGGGGCACCCAGCACTCTCAGGCCCCAGCCCGGGAAGGGGGGACCCTTAAGAACCCCGAGACCTGCAGGCATGCATTTGCGTCGTCGTGTCCCCCCCCCACGTGTGGGGAACAGGATAGAAAGATCCATGTCCTGGGACCATTCCCACGAGGTGATGTCTCTGTCTGTCTGTCTGTCGGTCTGTCCATGGAGATGATGAGAATCTCTCTCCCCTTTCTCACAGAGCCCCTTCGCGGCCTCCTGGGAACCCCCAGAGGGGGTCCCCGAGTCCCGTCCCCGCCCCCCTCCCCGGTTGCTTTGCTCCACTTGGAAGGAAGGGAACCTGAGAGGGAAGAGCCGAGGTCCAAGGCCTGCACCCCGCCCGGCCTGGGGGGTCCTCGGACCCGCAGCAGCCAGTGCCTCCAAACTGGGGGAGATTAAGCTCTTGTGCCAGCCTCCTTTTTTACCCCCACTGGGTGTCGGGACGGAGCTTTTAAAATAAGGTGGCCAGGCGTCCCGCTTTTGGCGGGGCAGCCCCGAATGTTAACCATTTGCCCCGCGTCCCTCTTTTGAAAAGGACGCGGGGCAAATGGTTAACAATCGGGCAATCGTCTGGTCACACTTATTATAAAACTAGGAGTTTCTGTTGTTTATTATTATTATTATTATTATTTTAAATATACACCCTTTTCAGCGGAAGCCTGATGTGTTGGGGTTCACCGCCCCCCACGACCCCCCAAGCCCCAGATTCAGCTCAAGGATCCAGCGTTCTGCTCCGGGTGACTGTCTGGCCTGAGTCCTCTCCCCCCGCCCCCCGTGACCTCTGCCCTCCTGGTCTTTCCCCCCAAACTCCGGATCCGGGGGTGGCGCCTCCTTTTCTTAGATCCTCTCCTCCTTTGATACACAGTTCTCCAAGACGGACGTTCTTACCGACTCCTTGTAACCCGGTGGTCTTTTCTACGAATAGCCTTTAATAAAACCGTTTCAGAGAGTCCCGAGCCGTCTGTGGGGGCCCCTGGGGGAGGGACGGGGGGAGGAGTGGGGGCCTGTGAGGACGCATCTGGTTCCCCGAAGCCCCCGGCCAGAGACCCACCCGTCCGTGGGCCTGTGTACCCAGGTGAAGGTGCGGGAGGGCGTGCAAACCACTGAGCCACACCGGCCAGGCCTGGCTGCAGGTTCTCACGCAGATGGAGGGCTTGTCCAAATGCAGCCTGAACAATGTGACTCTGAGGGCACAGGAGGGGGTGGGGGTTGTTCCTTGGGGGGGGGCAGGTATAGGGAGACTGTGCTCTGAGGGAGCTGGGATTGGGGCAGGAGGAGCGGGGAGGACTCCTGAGTCGGACTTGTAGTTCTCCTCTGCACGTGGTAGCCAGCACACTCCGCCACGTGCCCTGTTCTCCCCGTAATTGGACACAGATGTGCCTCGTCTGCAGGCTCCGGGCAGACGGCCGCCTCCCCGCGCCCCCCCCCCCCGCCCTCCCTGGTTCTGGGTCTGAGCTGGCAGGGTGTGTGCACCCCACGTTGGGGGGGGGGGGAAGAGAGACCCCGGCCCCCTAAGTCCCTCTAGCTTTTATTTTATTTATTATTTCTTCATCCTCACCCGAGGGTATTTTCCCCACTGATTTGTAGAGAGAGGGAAAGACGGGAGTGCCGATGTGAGAGAAACACGTTGACCTGCTGCCTCCTGCACGCCCCCCACGCTGGAGCCCGGCGTGTGCCCTGGCCGGGAATCGAACCGTGACCTCCTTGTTTACAGGGACCGGCCCGGCTAGGGGCCATCCCCTAACGGTCCCCTGGGAGGGACACAGAGGCCAGGCCAGGCTCACGTGCAGAAGCCCAGCTCTGCCGAGCGCAGACCATGAAGGCGCCGAGCAGGTGGGGATGCTGAGGGGAAGGAGGCGGAGGATTCCCGAGAGGCTCGGCCCTGCCGCCACCCACACGGGGCCCCTGAGGACGGTCCCATCTCCTCCAGGCCTGGAGCCTGGAGCCGTCTGGGGACCTGAGCCATGACGGGCGCCCCCCGCCCCCCACGGCCTCTCCCTCCGCCCAGCCAGGCAGGACGCAGCCGCACGGGACGCCAGAGCAGGAACCCTAAGGGCACAGAGCGAGGCGGCCCCGTCAGGGCCAGGGCTACGAGGGAGGAGGTCCCACAGGGCTCCAGGCTCAAGTCCAAGGCCAGCGGTCACGCACTGGCTCCTTGTGGTTCCGTCGCCCAAAGCTGTGGCCACAGGCGGCTCCTGGGCCCGCAGAGTGTGGCTCTTCCACGCAACACCACGGCCTTCGGCGAGTCTGTGTGGAAGACGCGGCGTTAAGAGGAAGCTTACGTTTGCAAAACGTGGCTCTCCAGAGACACGTCCGCCGTGGCGCTGTGGATCGTGGGCTCCGTGGGCGGATGCGTGTGCCGACCCCTGGCCTAAAGGAAGAGGGATTTTTTCCCTCCTGGCGGAGCTCTGCGGATGGTGAGCGGACCAACCGTGATGATGAGAGAGCATCCCTGATGGGCGGCCTTCCACCCCCGGGGGGAGGGGGGCCGTGCAGGTCCAAGGGGGGGTCTCTCTCCCCCTTTCTCCATCCTCCCCGCCCTCTCTTTCTCCCTCCCTCCCCGCCCTCTTCCGTCCCCCAGCCCCGGCCCCTTCTGGGAAAGTGCCCCCGGCGGGCGGGCATCGGTAGCAAAGCACCGCCTGCTGCCAGCTCACAGCTGCGGAGCCCCACGAGGCCTTCACCCCGGGCTTGGCAGGCGGCCCTGTCTCCCGGGACAATGGCGCTTTGTTACCGCAGGCGAGCCGGCGTGTGAACCGGGCTGGCACGGTGACCCCGGCCGCCCTGCCAGCCCTGCCAGCCGGGCCACGTGCTCTGGGGGTTGGTGCCCCGGAGCTCGGCACCAAACCCAGGTCCTCGGTCCAAGCCCCCGGCGCCGTCCAAGGAGGGCGCATGGGCCCACGGGGCCCCTGTCCTGTCCCAGGCCCAGGAGGGCGATCGGAGGTAAATCAGCCGCACACAGTGGTTCCCCCCTAACTGTCCCCATCGCCTGGCCAGCGTGGCCGGGTGGCTGAGCGTTGACCTAGGAACCAGGAGGTCAGGGTTCGATTCCCGGTCAGGGCACAGGCCCGGATTGCAGGCTCCATTCCCAGGGTGGGGCGTGTGGGAGGAAGCCGATCCAGGATTCTCTCTCATCATTGATGTTTCTCTCCCTCTCTCCCTCTCCCTCCCTCTCAGAAATCAAATATATATATTTATAAAATATATATATATATTTTTTAAATAGATTTTATTGGTTTTTTTTACAGAGAGGAAGGAAGAGGGATAGAGAGTTAGAAACATCAATGAGAGAAAAACATCCATCAGCTGCCTCTTGCACAACCCCTACCGGGGATGTGCCCACAACCAAGGTCCGTGCCCTTGACTGGAATCGAACCTGGGACCCTTCAGTCCTCAGGTTGACACTCTATCCACTGAGCCACACTGGTTTCGGCTATAAATATATTTCAAAGTCCACGTGGTTGTTTAATATTTGACTCTCACCCTGGCGTTGGGGAAGGGAGCATAAGCTGTCTCGGTACAGACATATTTCCCCCCCAACCCAGCCGATGTCTCTATTACTAAACAATGGAAAATTAATAGACAGACTTAGACGGGCTGAAGCTCAGCTCGGATTGCGTTTTGTTGAACAGATGGCCGGGAGATCAGTAACGAGGGGAGGTGGGGGGAGGAGAGGGAGGAATGGTGGAGGGGAGGCCTGGACCCGGGGTGCCATCCCCGGGCAGCGGTGTCACACAGGAGCAGCATGAACTCGGGCAGCAGAGCGAGGCCACGTTAGTCTCCCCAGATCAGGTGGCGTGGGGGCTGTGGGGGCGGACAGGGTTCGACAGCGGGCAGAGAGAGAGTGTCCGATCCCAAATGGGCCGGCTGGGTCACCTCGGCGAAGCCTCAGATGTTCATTGTCAGGTAGAGGAACTGGGAAGAGAGAGAGAGAGAGAGGAACCGGTGAGTCCTCCACCTCCCCACCCACCCGCCTCAGGAGCGGCCCCGTGGGCTCAGGCCCTGGAGCTCCGCCCTCTGGTCACCCTCCAGGTGCAACATGCAAAGTCCATACGTGGAACATGCTAGGTCCAGGCGCTCAGCAGCTGTGAAGGCTATGGCCCCGCGGCTGCCTCTAGTCGCTGCATCTCTAACCGCCTCCCCTAGGGGGCGCCCACGCTGCTGGCTGTGGGACCCCTCGGGGAAAGCTGGGAGGGGACAATGCACAGCCCCAGGCCTCTTCCCAGCCCCGAACCCCCTTCCTGCCCTTCCCTCCATCATATTTGCTGTCATCAGCCAATGCAACTGGGTATTTTGAGGAGTTTGCACGTGTGTGTACCTTCCTACGTGAGCACGTATGCATGCACACACACACACACACACACACACACATGCCAGGAACCACGAGACCCCTGGGATGACAGGAGCCAGGCGGGGCCTGGCAGGCAGGCTGAGGAGCCCTCGTGGCCGCAGGAAGAGGAGGAGGAGAAGGCGGGGCTTGCTAGCTCCCTGCTCCCCGCTCCCCGGGGACCCAAAAAATATCTCTATGCCTCAGTTTCCACTTCTGCAAAATGGGGAGACTCTTTGCCCCCAGCTCGGGGGGGCCTCCGGTGACCATCCCGTGGGCGGCTATGGGCCCCGGACACGAGCGTAGCAGCCGTGTGCGTGTTGCTGTTTTTGCCCCAAAAGCTAAACGTTAGCCCTCCTGCATTCTGGGTCCCTGAGCCCGAGGCCTGGCTGGGCCGTACCTCGTTGATGTTGAGATGAAGGAACTCTTTGTTCTCGGTGCTGAGGGCCTGGAACACGCCTGATGGGGAGGCGGAGAGAGGCGTCCATGTGGGGATGGGTCCTTCCACAGGCTCAGGGCACCGCCCCCACCCCCACCTTCACCCCCACCCCAAGGCTGCAGAGGAGCTGCTCCCCCTGGTGGTGGGCACGGGTATTGCAAGGCCTGACTACGCCCGCTGATGGGATTTTGCTCAGAGGGGGTGGGGAATTCAGGTGACTGTGGGAGCCGGTGGCCTTAGCCCCTGAGGGTGTGTGTGGGGGGTGGGGGGGTATGTGTTGTCACCCCACAATATCCAGCCGGCCCCCGGGTCCCAAACATCTCCTGATCTGAGCTGTTGGGGGCGCTCAGACCCCTTGCAGCCCACGCCCCTCCCCGCAGGGCGAACGGGCAGCAGGTGGAGGTTTGCAGGCCTGGGAGTCCCTTAGGAGAGGGGAGCCTGCGGGTGCTCCCGCGCGGGGAGGAGCCGGGAGCGGCTGTGCTCCCTCAGCCTCGGTTTCCCTCAGTCCAGGTGGTCCAGCCCGTGTCCCCCTCCTCCCCCTGGCTGCCCCTGACGGTCAGCGGGGCCTGGGGGCTCCGTGGCTGAGCGGCGGCCTGTGCACCGGGCGGTCCCGTCTTGGCACCCCGCTCTGGTGGGTCTGTCTGTCCCTGGTCCCGGGGGGTGGCCGAGGGGGCCGAGGGGACACGCCGGACGGGACACTCACGGCTGGCGTTCTCCAGCCGCACCAGGCAGGTGAGGAAGTCGTCGAAGCCGAGCTGCAGGTCCGGGTCCGAGTACCGCAGCACCACCAGCTGCAGGAGGCGGCCGCTCAGCTGGAAGCCTGCGGGCGGGCGGGGGCGCTGAGTCCCAGGGCAGGCAGGGAGGGCAGGGTGGGCAGAGCCCCAGGGCAGGCAGGGTGGGCAGAGCCCCAGGGCGGGCAGGGCGGGCTGAGGAGTCCCCGGGCGGGCAGCAGGGAGCTGCTGACGGGGCTCCCCGACCCGGTCTGAATTCTGAATGCAGTTGGCAGTGTGTGTGTGTGTGTGTGTGTGTGTCTGTGTCTGTGTCTATGTCTGTGTGTTTGTGTGTATGTGTTTGTGTGTGTATGTCTGTGTGTATGCACGTGCCTGTGTGTGTCTCTGTCTCTGTATGTGTCTGTGTGTATGCGTGTGTCTCTGTGTGTCTGTATGTGTGTCTCTGTGTCTGTGTGTGCGTGTCTACGTCTCTGTGTGTGTGTGTGTGTATCTGTGTCTCTCTGTATGTGGGTGTGCGTGTGTCTATGCCTGTGTGTGTTTGTGTGATTCTCTCTGTGTGTCTGTTTGTTTCTGTACATGTGTGTGCATGTGTCTCTGTGTCTGTTTCTGTACGTGTGTGTGCATGTGTCTATGTGTCTTCGTGTTTCTGTACGTGTGTGCATGTGTCTGTGTGTCTGTGTGTTTCTGTACGTGTGTGCATGTGTCTCTGTGTGTTTGTGTGTGTGTGCGTGTGTGTGCATGTGTCTCTGTGTGTTTGTGTGTGTGTGTGTGTGTGTGTGTGTGTGAAGAGTTGCCCGCCTGGCATGGCTCAGTGATCACGGTTCCATTGGATTCCCGGTGAGGGCACCTCCGTGTGAGCTGGGGGCCGGGGGAGGGGAAGTCACAGCTGTCCCTTCAGAGTTCAATGAGCTCATGGCCTTAGCTGTTTTTTGTTTTCATTTTTAAAGATGCATTTTTACTGATTTTAGAGAGAGGAAGGGAGAGGGAGAGAGAGATAGGAACATCCATGATGAGAGAGAATCACGGATCGGCTGCCTCCTGTGCGCCCCCCACTGGGGATCGAGCACGCAACCCCGGCCTGTGCCCTGACGGGGAATCGAACCGGCGCCTCCTGGTTCGCAGGCCGATGCTCCACCACGGAGCCACACCAGCCGGGCTCTGTGCCCTGAGGGAGCACCAGCCCGGGAGGTCAGAGACCAGCCCCTCCTAGGGCGTGAGACGCCGGGCCACCCTGCTGGCCGCTGGCTGGCCCTCCCTAGAGCTCCCCCTATCTCCCCCCCCATCGGCCGTGTCCCCGTGCCAGGCTCTCTCACCTGCAGCTCTCAGTGCGGTCCGCAGCTCATAGGAGGACATGGTGCCGGACTTGTCAGCGTCGAACCGAAGGAAAAGGTTCTGGGGAGCACGGAGACCGTGTGGACCACAGACCCCTGCCCGGCTGCACCCTCTGAGCACAAACCCTGGGCCAGCTGCATTTTGGCCTTTTAAAACCCCCCTCTGGCCCAAACCGGTGTGGTTCAATGGATAGAGCGTCGTCGGCCTGCGGACTGAAGGGTCCCAGGTTCGATTCCGGTCAGGGGCATGGACCTTGGTTGCGGGCACATCCCCAGTAAGGGGGCGTGCAGGAGGCAGCTGATCTATGATTCTCTCTCATCGACGTTTCTAACTATCCCTCTCTCTTCCTCTCTGTAAAAAAAATCAATGAAATATATTTTTAAAAAATAAACATAAATAAATAAGAATAAAAAAAATAAAACCCCCTCTGGCCTGGCCCAGCGTGGCTCCCTGGTTGAGCATCGACCTATGAACCAGGAGATTATGGTTCATTCCCAGTCAGGGCACAGGCCCGGTGGGGGGCAAACAGGAGGCAGCGGATCCATGATTCTCTCTCACCATGGATGTCTCTCTCTCTCTCTCTCCCTCTCCCTCTCCCTTCCTCTCCGGAAGCAATAAAAAATATATTAGCCCCTGGGACACAACCAGATGCGGTGGGCGCCAGGACAGATGCCTTAGATTCCTTCGTTATCATGTTCCTGAGCGCACGCCCATCATTGTACTTTTTTATCCAATCCCGCTTTGCTTTCTCCCACCTCCTTACTCCGTCATCAGTGGATTTCGTGGAACCCACCTATGTCCCTCCTTTGATGTCAGTGTATAAATAGAGAGATGTAACCCGCCATTCTCTGGAGCGTTATCTCAATCTCTTGAGGTTCTGCTTCCCGGCATATGTCGACAGTAAGGCTCAAATAAACTCACACACACACACACACACACACACACACACACAAATATATATATATTCAAAACCTAGAGCCCCCTCTCCTCTGGGTTTTTTTTTGGGTCGGGGGGCAGGCTGGAGGCCACACGGACCCCAGGGCACATACTGTCCATGCCTTCAGCTTCTCCCAGAACACCTTGAATTCATCGAACTCCAGCTTCCCGTTGCCGCTGGTCTGGGCCGAGCGCGTGAAGGAAGACACGCATGTGTTCCCACCGAGGCTCCTGGGGGACCTCCCGCCTGGGGCTAGGGAGGGAGGGGCAGGGGCTGGCCTACGTGGTCTGGGAGACACAGTCTCAGCTGGGAGGGAGGTGGTTTCTCTCTCTCTCTCCTGCTCCCTTCCTCTCTAAAATCAATAAAATATATATATATATTTCAGCCCTAGCCAGTTTGGCTCAGTGGATAGAGCGTCGGCCTGCAGACTGAAGGGTCCTGGGTTCGATTTCAGTCAAAGGCATGGACCTTGATGGCAGGCACATCCCCAGTAAGGGGTGTGCAGGAGGCAGCTGGTCCATGATTCTCTCTCATCGATGTTTCTGGCTCTCTATCCCTCTCCCTTCCTCTCTGTAAAAAAAAAATAAAAAAATCAATACAATATTATCCGCTGGGGAGGATACGTCCATCAGAGAAACGATGTTCTTACAGCAGATCAGGCTCAGCTTCTCGAATCGGATGCCCTTTTCTGAAATCACACAGACAGCAGGATTCAGGTCACCCCGGACAGGACGCCTGCTGCCATCTGCCGGAGCCTGCTGTGGGGTCAGCTCTGGGGCGGGGCCCGGAGTGGCGTGTCCCTCTCCGAGGGTGGTGCTGGGAGAAGCTGACACGGCCTTTCGGGAGGGAAACTTGCCAAAGGGGGGGATGGGGGGGGGAGCCTTAAAAATGGGGCTATCCTTTCCTCCCATGGATTCGAGGTTTAAGAAGGCCAAGGGGCCGAAACTGGTGTGGCTCAGTGGATAGAGTGTTGGTCTGCGGACTGAAAGGTCCCGGGTTCGATTCCGGTCAAGGGCATGTACGTTGGTTGTGGGCACATCCCCGGTGGGGGGGGCGTGCAGGAGGCAGCTGGTCGATGCTTCTCTCTCATTGATGTTTCTAGCTCTCTATCCCTCTCTCTTCCTCTCTGTAAAAAAAAAAAAATATATATATATATATATATGTATATATATATACATATATATATATATATGAAGGCCAAGGAAAGTATTCCCAAGCGAGACTTTTCTCATCTCCCTGGCTGGTGTGGCTCAGTGGATAGAGCGTCGGCCTGTAGGCTGAAGGGTCCTGGGGCACACGCCCCGGGGTTGTGGGCTCGATCCCCAGTAGAGGGCGTGCAGGAGGCAGCTGATCCATGATGCTCTCTCTCTCTCATCACTGATGTTTCTAGCTCCTTCTCCCTCTCTGAAATCAGTATGTGTGTGTGTGTGTGTATTTTTTTCTCATCAGATTCTTTATGGTGGAAAACATCTAGAAACGAGGCAGTAAGTGATGCCCGCATTAGATTATTGCAGGGCAGCAGGCCTGTGGCTCTGAGCAGCAGGGCCGGGGAGCCGGCCCCTGGCGGGGGGTGGGGGGCACTCACTCTTGCTCAGCACGGCGTTTAAGACGTGCTGCAGCTCCTCTGGGGTCACCTCCATGTCCTGCGAGAGTGGAGACGTGGCTCGCCACCCCTCCGCGCCTCCTCCGGGGTTCTGGAGGCCGTCCGGAGGGCTCTCGGGGACCGGGGCTGGTCTCCCTGGGCACCCAGCCCCGCTAGGCCCGGGCACCGCGCCGGGCACCGCGCCTGGGCAGCCTCCGCCACGCTCACCTCCCCGGCCACGCGTGCAAACAGGGCCCTGAACTGCCGCTCCTCCTCTGTCTCCTGGTCCCGCGGCATCGGCTTCGAGGGCTGTAAGCGAACCAGAGGAGCCGCACTGGGGCCACACAGAGCCCACCGGCATCTGCTGGCCCGGGGCTGAGCCTCCCCCTGGGAACCGGGAGGTCAGGGTTCGATTCCCGGTCAGGGCACAGGCCCGGGTTGGAGGCTCCATCCCCAGTGTGGGGCATGCAGGAGGCGGCCCATCAGGGTGAAATATATAAATGTAATTTTTTAAAAGGCAGAGCCCTATTCTCCAGGAGCTTAGGATCAACAGTCAATGCAATTCAGTGGTTTCTGATATGTTCATAAAGGCAGGCAACCATCACCACAATCTATTGTATTTTTAATATATATTTTTATTGATTTCAGAGTAGAAGAGAGAGAGAGAAAAAGAGAGAGAGAGAGAGAGAGAGAGAGAGAGAGAGAGAGAGAGAGAGAGAAACATCCGTGATGAGAGAGGATCACGGTCCGGCTGCCTCCTGCACGCCCCACGCTGGGGATGGAGCCCGCCCCCCGGGCCTGTGCCCTGACGGGGAATCGAACCCTGACCTCCTGGTTCCCAGGTCGACGCTGAGCCCCTGCGCACAGGTAACCCTTCCCCGAACTCCCGTTCTATGTGAACACGGTGACAAGCCCCCTCGGCCCCGAGGACCGGGCTCACCTCGGGCAGGTCGATGGCCACGTGTCCATCCAGGTCCCTGCGGGGGCGGGAAACACGTCTTAACGGCTCGTCTGGAGCGGGGGGGCGGGGGTGGGAGGTGGGGAGAGGGGCAGAGCTCAAACGGAACTGCATCCCGCTTTGTGGGATGGGTTAAGCACTGCCCCCTGGCCCGGCTGGCAGAGCTCAGGGGTTGAGCATCGACCTGTGAACCAGGAGGTCCCGGTTCGATTCCCGGTCAGGGCTCATCGACCTATGAACCAGGAGGCAGCGGATCCATGACTCTCTCTCATCACTGATGTTTCTCTCTCTTTCTCTCTCCCTCTCCCTTCCTCTCTGCAATAAAAAAAGAAGATCCTGTGCCCATTTCACAGGTGCATCGTGGGAAAGGGGGTCCCGGTGCCGTGGTCCCTCGGTCCCGCGGTGACTCCCCGGGGAAGTCACCGTCGGGGGGGACGGGACTGGGGGGAACGGGCCTCGGACCCGGGACTCACCGGCTGGTGGTTTTCTTGTCCGAGAAGATCCTCAGGCAGAAGTCGGCCTCCTGGTGCGGCTCGAAGGTGCTGGGGATGAGGACGTAGTCCCCGGGGGGCAGCCGGAACCGGTCGGAGACCTCCCTCAGGTTGATGAAGGACTTGCTGCGGGCCTGGGAGGCGTGGAGCCGGAAGAAGTCCTTGTCCAGGCGGCCCTCCTTCCCGGGACTCTGCGGGGAGGGGAGGGGCGAGGCTGCCGGTCTCCGCTATCGGTTATTTTGTGGTTTTGGTTTTTTTAAATTTTTTAATTTTATTATTATTTTTTATTGATTATGGTATCACATAATTGTCCTCATCCCCCCATTCCCATCCCAAACCCCTCCCCACCTACGCCCCCACCCCCGCCCCCATTGTCCAAGGCCACTGGCTAGGCCCATAGGCACGCACACAGGTCCTTTGGTTGATCTCTCCCCCTTAACCCCACCCTCCCCTACTTTCCCTCTATTTGTTATTTTTTTAAAAAATATATATATTTTTATTGATGTCAGAGAGGAAGGGAGAGGGAGAGGGAGAGAGGGAGAGAGAGAGAGAGAGAGAGAGAGAGAGAGAGAAGCATCCACGAGGAGAGAGAATCATGGATCGGCTGCCTCCTGCAAGCCCCCCTACTGGGGATGGAGCCTGCAACCCGGGCACGTGCCCTTGGCCGGATATGTGAATGCATGATTGAGTGAATGAATGAATGAATGAGTGGATGAATATATGAGTGCATGAAGGAGTGACTGAGCACACGAATGCGTGAAGGAGTGATTGAACACATGGATGCATGGCTGAGTGAATGAATGAATGAGTGAATGACTGAGTGGATGAACATATGAGTGCATGAAGGAGTGATTGAACACATGAATGCCTGGGACCTTTCCGTCCGCAGGCCGACGCTCTACCCACTGAGCAACACTGGCTGAGGCCTTCACTATTTGTTTTTATTATGTTCTAATCCTCACCCGGGGATATTTTCCCCGGGGATTTCTCAGAGAGAGTGGCAGAGAGAGGGAAAGACGGGGGGAGAGAGAGAGAGAGAGAGAGAGAGAGCGAGAGCGAGCATGGGTGTGAGGGAGACCCGGCGCTGGGCTGCCCCCCGCGCGGCCCCCACCCGGTAGATGGCGTAGCCGATGGTCAGCACGTCGGCGCCGAAGCGCTTGAGCCTCCGGCGGTCCTTCTGCATCAGCGCCACGAGCAGCGTGCACGCCTCCTGCCCCTCGTCCCGCTCCGCCAGGGACAGCCTGATCTGCGGGTTGGTCCAGAAGGTGTCTGCGGGGGACAGGCACACTGCTTTTCCTCCTTTTTTTATTTAAAAAATATATATTTTATTCTTTTTTTTTTTTTACAGAGAGGAAGGGAGAGGGAGAGAGAGCTAGAAACATCCATGTGAAAGAAACATCCATCAGCTGCCTCCTGCACACCACCCCACACGGGGGATGTGCCCGCAACCAAGGTACGTGCCCTTGACCGGAATCGAACCCGGGACCTTTCAGTCCTCAGGCCAATGCTCTATCCATTGGGCTACACCGGTCTCGGCTGTTTTTTTCCTCCTTTTAAAAAGCATGAGGGACACACACACACGTGCACGCAGGACTGCGTGTGTTGTGTTTTCTGTCCCTTGGATTGGAAATTAACCCAGTGGCCAAACCAGGGCGCTTCCCCGAGCAATTCTTTTTTTTTTTTTAATATATTTTATTTTATGTATTTATTAAATATATTTTACTGATTTTTTTTTTTTTTTACAGAGAGGAAGGGAGAGGGATAGAGAGCTAGAAACACCGATGAGAGAGAAACATCCATCAGCTGCCTCCTGCACACCCCCTACTGGGGATGTGCCCGCCACCAAGGTACACGCCCTTGACCGGAATCGAGCCCGGGACCCTTCAGTCCGCAGGCCGACGCCCTATCCACTGAGCCACACCGGTCAGGGCCCCGTGCGGTTCTTGGCCAGCACCCTGCCAGGTGGCCCCTCGTCCTCCTTCCTCACCCATCCCGGAAACCCTCCGGCCTGAGCCCGCGGCTCAGGCTTCCGCTTGGGTGCTGGCCCCGACCCCCGAGGCCCCGGGGTGGGCCGGACACGTGGGGAGGAGGAGGGAGGGGGGGGAGGGGAGAGGGGGGAGGGCGGCGGATACGCACCCAGGAAGTTGCGGCAGCCCCCGGCCGTGGAGCCCCGCACCCAGCTGCCCTGGTGCACCGTCACCTCCCACTTGTGCGGCGCGCCCTCCTCCAGGGCGTCCGGCGTCAGGTTGCAGACCTCCACCTTGTCGAAGTGGGCCCGGAAGTCGCCGAGCGCCATCCTGCCACGGAGCGGACAGGGGCGTGGGCCGGGCGGGGACCGCGACTCACCCCTCATCCGTCCCTTCACTCAGCCACTCGTCCGCTCGTTCACGCCTTCGTGTGCTCAGTCACTCCTTCATGCACTCATATATTCATCCACTCAGTCATCCACTCATTCATTCATTCACTCAACCATGCATTCACGTGTTCAATCACTCCATTCATTCATTCTCTCGTTCACGCATCCATGTGTTCAATCACTCCTTCATGCACTCATATGTTCATCCACTCAGTCATTCACTCATTCATTCATTCACTTAGCCATGCATCCATGTGTTCAATCACTCCTTCACGCCTTCGTGTGCTCAGTCACTCCTTCATGCACTCATATATTCATCCACTCAGTCATTCACTCATTCATTCATTCACTCAACCATGCATTCATGTGTTCAATCACTCCTTCATGCACTCATATATTCATCCACTCAGTCATTCACTCATTCATTCATTCACTCAACCATGCATTCATGTGTTCAATCACTCCTTCATGCACTCATATATTCATCCACTCAGTCATTCACTCATTCATTCATTCACTCAGCCATGCATCCAGGTGTTCAATCACTCCTTCATGCACTCATATATTCATCCACTCAGTCATCCACTCATTCATTCATTCACTCAACCATGCATTCATGTGTTCAATCACTCCTTCATGCACTCATATATTCATCCACTCAGTCATCCACTCATTCATTCATTCACTCAACCATGCATTCATGTGTTCAATCACTCCTTCATGCACTCATATATTCATCCACTCAGTCATCCACTCATTCATTCATTCACTCAACCATGCATTCATGTGTTCAATCACTCCTTCATGCACTCATATATTCATCCACTCAGTCATTCACTCATTCATTCATTCACTCAACCATGCATTCATGTGTTCAATCACTCCTTCATGCACTCATATATTCATCCACTCAGTCATTCACTCATTCATTCATTCACTCAGCCATGCATCCAGGTGTTCAATCACTCCTTCATGCACTCATATATTCATCCACTCAGTCATCCACTCATTCATTCATTCACTCAACCATGCATTCATGTGTTCAATCACTCCATTCATTCATTCTCTCATTCACGCATCCATGTGTTCAATCACTCCTTCATGCACTCATATATTCATCCACTCATTCATTCATTCACTCAATCATGCATTCATGTGTTCAGTCACTCCTTCATGCACTCATATATTCATCCACTCAGTCATTCACTCATTCATTCATTCACTCAGCCATGCATTCACGTGTTCAATCACTCCTTCGTGCATCCATGTGTTCAATCACTCCTTCATGCACTCATATATTCATCCACTCATTCATTCATTCACTCAATCATGCATTCATGTGTTCAATCACTCCTTCATGCACTCATATATTCATTCACTGGTTCCTCCCTTTATTTATTCACTCACTTATTCTCATTCCCTCACTCATTCATTTATGCACTCGCTCATGCATTCATGCATTCAACCAGTCATTCATTCATTCATTCATCCACTCCTTCCTTCCTTCATTTATTTATTTTTAAAATATATATATTTTATTGATTTTTTACAGAGAGGAAGGAGAGGGCTCAGAGTGAAGGAGGAGGCGCAGAGAGGAAGGAGGAGGCTCAAAGAGGAAGGAGGGGGCGCCATCGGTACCAGAACTCCCCGTCGTCCAGGGCAGCGTGGCTCAGGCGCTGCTGCTCGGCGGGGCCCACGGCCTGCCACTCGGAGGAGCTGGGAGCGGACACGTGTGCGTTAGGACCCGGTCCCCAGGGGGCGGCGTGTGCCAGGCGCGGGGACTGGGTCCCGATCGTGAGAGCTCACTGGGTCCGGCGAGGTGCCAGGGCCCCGGGGCCGGCGGGCAGGGAAAGGCCCTCGGGACCTCGGACAGGCGGCCCCCCGCCAGCCTGGCCTCCGTGTGCCGTGGCTGTGGCCGTGGCCGCTGAGGGGGGCACCCGCTGCAGGGACGGGCGGACCCACCTGTCGCTCCAGGCGCCGTTCCACTCCACCTGCCCCCACGGGTTGCGGACCCGGATGAGCTCGGTGTCCCGGCCTCGGAAGCGGACCTGGGAGGCGGTGAGAGGGACACGGGAGGTGACAGGTGCACTGGGAGCTCTGCCTCTGGGCCACGACACGCTAACGACACGCCAGAACTCCTCCACGCGCCCTGAGCGGTGCGGCTCGCACCCGCCACCAAGGTCCGTGCCCTTGACCGGAATCGAACCCGGGACCCTTCCGTCCGCAGGCCGGCGCTCTACCCACCGAGCCGCACCTGTTAAGGTGGCTTTACTCTTTTTTATTTATTTATTTTTTTAATAGATACTTATTGCTTTCAGAGAGGAAGGGAGAGGGAAAGGGAGAAACATCCATGATGAGAGAGAATCGCCTCCTGCACGCCCCACACTGGGGATGGAATCGAACCCGGGACCCCTCTGTAAGGCACTAAGTCAGCACAGGGGACCGGCATTGGTGAGGCTGTCCCTGTACCTCACCCGCCCGCCCGCCTGTCACCTACCCGGTCAACTCCCGTCACGGTGTAGGCATGACCCTTAATGAGACCAGAGGGCGTCCGGGCTTCTGACTCCGCAGAGTTTTTTATCTGAAACAGGAGAGGGTGTGAGGCAGGCGGAGCCTGGGCCGCCAGGCCAGACCCAGCTCCGTGCCCGGCCCAGCTCCGTGCCCGGCCTGGCTCCGTGCCCGGCCAGACCCAGCTCCGTGCCCGGCCCAGCTCCGTGCCCGGCCTGGCTCCGTGCCCGGCCAGACCCAGCTCCGTGCCCGGCCCGGCTCTGGGCCCGGCCCAGCCGCTCCTGCCCGGGAGGGATGGGGACGGTCAGGCGGTTCTGTTTGGAGGCAGGAGAGTGAGCTGACCGCGGGCATCCTAGCCGGGCGCGGGGTCTCCTGACGTGGTGGACGTCCCCGCTCGCCGCCCTCGGGTGTCCTGGGCACCCCTTTCACGTGCCCAGACACAGAGTCCACCGCTCCGGGGGACAGGTTCCCCGGCCCGGATGGGGGTGCGAGCAGGAGGCAACCCATTGGCGTGTCTCTCTCCCATCCCTGTGTCTCTGTCTCTCTCCCTCTCTCTTCCATGCCTTCTAAAAACTACTGGGAGCTGAAACCGGGGTGGCTCGGTGGGTAGAGCGTCGGCCTGCGGACGGAAGGGTCCCAGGTTCGATTCCGGTCAAGGGCATGGACCTTGGCTGCGGGCACATCCCCAGTGGGGGGCAGCTGGTTGATGATTGTCTCTCATTGACGTTTCTAACTCCCTATCCCTCTCCCTTCCTCTCTGTAAAAAATCAATAAAATATATTTTTAAAAAACAAACAAACAAAAATACCCAAAAACCTTTAAACAAAAGCTTTCGCTTTCATTAAAATAAATGAACATCTAATTAGAACGAGCACCTCCCCCCCGCCCCCGCCCCCGCTGGAAGTCCTGTTCCCGGGGGCCCGGGCCGGGACAGGCCGGGACGGGAGCCACTCACGTCGATGGAGCAGCCCACCAGCGAGCCCCGCTGCAGCGCCTTCCCCAGGATCTCGTGGAAGTTGGCGGGCGCCTCCTTGGTGGCGAAGGTCTCCGCCACGCCCCCCGTGAAGTCCTCCATGGCCTCCACGGCGCTGCCCCCCTTCAGCGCCTCGTAGCTCCCGTTCAGCCTGGAAGGGCAGGGAGGGCAGCGTGGGGCCCGGCCTGTGTGGCTCAGTGGTGAGCGTCGATCTAGCGACCAGGAGGTCACAGGCTCGATTCCTGGCCTAGGCCATGTGCCTGGGTTGTGGGCTCGATCCCCAGGGTGGGGAACCCGAGCTGAGTTTCCCCGCTGCTCCATGGAAAGGGCAGGGGGAGGCCAGGAGGGGGCAGGGGGAGGCGGGAGGGGGGAGGGGGAGGCGGGAGGGGGCAGGAGCAGGCGGGAGGGGGCAGGGGCGGCTGGGTGGGGGCAGGAGGAGGCAGGAGGGGGCAGGGGGAGGCAGGAGGGGGCAGGGGCAGCCGGGAGGGGCGGCAGGGAAGGGCGGCCCCCGGGGAAGCCGGCGCCCTCACTTGGCATAGGCCTTCTCCAGCAGGGCGCTCCAGAACTCGTTGTGGTCGGCCGAGTGCAGGAAGATCAGCCGGTCCCGGAAGGTGGGCAGCCGGTCATCCACCACCACGTCCAGCCACTCGCTGTGCTGCCAGAACTGCGGGCGGTGGGGACGGACAGACAGACAGACAGACGGATGGAGGGACATTGGTGGGCTCGATCCCCAGGGTGGGGTGTGCAGGAAGCAGCTGGTCCATGATCTCTCTCATCATGGATGTTTCTCTCTCTCTCTCTCCCCATTCCTGTCTGAAATCAATATATATATATATATATATATATATATATATATATATATATATATATTTTTTTTTTTTTTTTTTTTTAAGAGCCCTAACCAGTTTGGCTCAGTGGATAGAGCGTCGGCCTGCGGACTGAAAGGTCCCAGGTTCGATTCCGGTCAAGGGCATGGACCTTGGTTGCAGGCACATCCCCAACGGGGGGTGTGCAGGAGGCAGCTAATCAAAAATGTTTCTCTCTCATCGATGTTTCTAACTCTCTATCCCTCTCCCTTCTTCTCTGTAAAAAAATCAATAAAATATGTTTTAAAACAATAAATAAAATAAAATAAAATAAAAAAGAATTTCCCAAAGTCAAAGCTCTTAACACGGGGACCTTTACCGTAGATTTGCCAAAACATCTCTTTCTCTCTTTCTTTAAATCCTCCCGAGGACATGGTCAGAGAGAGGAAGGGACAGAGAGAGACATGTGGATGTGAGAGAGAAACATCCACCCGTCACCTTGAGGTGCCCCGGCCGGGGATGGAGCCTGACACCTGGGCTGGAGGCCTGACGGGGCATCGAACCCGGGACGTTCTGGTGGCCAGGACGGCGCCCGCTTACCTGGAAGTGGAAAATCCCGGCATACCCGGGCCCGAAGCTCTGGTCCTGGGGCACCACCCTCGCCAGCGCCTTCTCGTTGAGGGTGAGGGCGGCGATGGCCGCCAGCAGCCAGCAGTCGCCTGCAGAGGGGAAGCCGGAGATGCTGGTTCCGTCCCCGAGCGCAGCAGCTGGGGACAGGCCGGGCCGGGAGAGGTGGGCGCTCCGGGCGTGGGCACGGCCTCTCAGCACTGAGAACGGACAGCTCCATCCCCAATAGGGGGCGTGCAGGAGGCCGCCGATCCATGATTCTCTCTCATCATGGATGTTTCTCCCTCCCTCTCCCATCTTCTTTGAAATCAATAAAAATATGTTGGGGGGAAAAATAAACCCCAAAAAAACGAAGTCAAATATCAGACAGTCTTTTCTTTTTTCTTCTTTCCAATATATTTCTGGATTGATTTCAGAGTGGCAGGGAGAAGGAGAGAGAGAGAGAAACATCCGTGATGAGAGTCATTCATGGATCGAGCCCGCAACCCGGGCATGTGCCCTCTGCCGGAATCGAACCCGGGACCCTTCCGTCCGCAGGCAGTAGCTCTATCCACTGAGCCACGCCGGCTGGGGCTAGACAGTATTTTCTGTGTCATTCCAGACATCCCCCCCCCCCACATTGCAGCCATGGGTCCCCAACCCCAGACACGTGCACCCCAGGGACCCAGAGCCCTGGGGTCCCTCCATCGGAGCAGCCTGGCGGGCCCAGGGGAAAAGGGTCTGTCCCACCGGCCGCCCCTGCTCCCTCCGCTCACTCTCACCGAGCTCCCCCTGGCAGATGTCCGTCCTGGTGGCCCCTCCGAGGATGAACTCTGGCTTCTCCACGATCTCCTGGACGAGCGAGATGCTCTCTGAAATCGGAACTCACCCCGGACCCCTCAGGCTGGGACGTCCCGTCCCAGACCAGCCCCGACCCACTCAGGCCCACAGCCCCTCCCCGAGGCCGGGTGCAGCCCAGGCCCATGGGGAGAGCCTGTCCCCCGCCCCCCACCCCCCAGGCCAGGCCCCTGGGACATCCGCCTCGCCCCAGGCTCCCTGGAGGGCCGGGCTGGCTGCCCCCCACCCTGCGATGTCCCCGGACATGTCTGATTCCGGCGGCCACTCCCCGCCCCGAGCTCAGCCGTGTTTGACAAGCGGGCGGTGCTGGGAGCACACGGACCCAGCAGGACACGCACCACAGGCGTGTGGAGCAGACACGCAAGACGCGCAGACACACTGGAGCCACAGAGGCCGGGGGAGCGGAGGGGAGGGCGGGGGGGGGACCTGACCATTTCCCAGCTGCCCCCGCGGCCCCCCACCAGGTGCCTGAGCTCCGTCCTGCAAGCGGAACCCCGATCCCCACCCCACACCTTGTCCCCGTTCCCCAGTCTGTAGGGACGATACAAAGCCCCAGCCTCCCTCCCCCAGCCCCACCCCCGGATAGGACACTGTGTCCGGGCAGGAGCTGTGTGTGTGTCGAGCTTTGACCTCGGAGAAATGCCAGTTTTGACCAAGACCTGAAGCCGGGCTGGTGGGTGGGACACGAGGGACCCTCCCGGCTCCGAGCGCCCCGTGCCCCTGGCTGACCCCGGCACGGGGGCCACCCCACAACCCACGGTCCCCCCTGCCCAGCCCCGCCCCTTGCCTCCTGCAGGTGCTGGCCCCAAGGGCCCCCCTGAGAAAACTGCCCACGCCCCGCAGGCTGACTCTGCCTGGGTGCCAGGGAGAGGTGGTCTAGCCGCCTGTGCTCCCCTTGGGACCAGCCCTGGCACTGCCCTGCCCTCGCCCTGGGTGGCGTGGGTCCCTGGGCTCTGTTTGAGATGAGGCGATTCAGAGTAATCCTGGCCAACGGGGAATGTTGCCCTGGCCATCGTAACCATCGGCTGTTGCCATAGTGACCACTGGCAGTTGCCATAGTGACCACTGGCTGTTGCCATAGTGACCACTGGCAGTTGCCATAGTGACCACTGGCAGTTGCCATAGTGGCCACTGGCAGTTGTCATCGTGACCACTGGCAGTTGTCATCGTGACCATCGGCTGTTGCCACGGTAGCTGTGAACGGTTTGCATAGCAACCGTTGGCTGTTGCCACGGTAACAGCTGTAACTGTGCCGGACGGTGTGAGCGGTTGAGGGCTCAGTGGGGCTCGGGACACAGGCATGCGGGCTGGGGGGACGGGTGCTGTGTGAGGAGGCGCAGGGGCGCAGGGCAGCGGGCAGGGGAGGGGCGGGGGGATCCCTGCCTCATTCCCAGGCTAGGCTGAGCCCCCCAGGGCGCTGGGCAGGGCTGGCAGGAGCCCGGGAGGTAGGGGAGGGCAGAGTCAGGCAGGAGGCAGGGAGACCCGTTAGGAGGGGAGGAAGCTGCTGGGATCCCGCAGAAGCCGTGGTCGGCAAACGGCGGCCCTCGAGCCACAGGCGGCTCTCTGGCCCCTTGCGTGCGGCTCTTCCACAAAACACCACGGCCTGGGCGAGTCTGTGTGGAAGACGTGCATTAGAAGTTTATGTTTAAAACAGGTGGCTCTCCAAAGACATGTCCGTTGTGGTGCTGTTGGTATTTGGCTCTGCGGGATAATGAGTTTGCGCTGCTCAGAAGAAAAGCTCAGCCGTCCCAGGGCAGCCCTGACAGGCCCAGGGAGACGCCAGAGAACCGGAAGCAGCTTGCAAGGTACCCGGCAGGATGGCGTGTTGGCGAGCACATCACACACGCACACACATGCACACACACATACACATGCATGCACACGCACTTGCACGCAAGCACAAAGTACACACGCACACCCATGCACACACGTGCAAGCATATACATCCACACCCATGCTCATGCGTGCACACACGTGCACACACACATGCACACACTCTGCCTCCACCAGGAAATAGCAATACAGAGCTTACGTCCACAGTGTGTGTGTGTGCCCTCTGGGCCGGGCCTGAGAGCCCCGAGGTGGTTGTGTGAAATGGACACAGACGTAGGGAGCTCAGGAGGTCCCCCCGTGAGACGAGGCTCAGCTGACGCTGGAGCCGATGCCGCGGGGAAGAGCCCGGCGAGAACATCATCGCTGATGGGGAGCGCCTGTGCCGGGCCCTGGGCCGGCCCGGGTCCTCACCGGCCCACCTCACAGGTGGGAAGACTGAGGCCCGGGCGGTCACAGGGCAGGTGAGTGGGACCGGCACTCAGCTCCCACCGTTGGGGTCCCCCCTCTTTGTCCACGGCGACCTGTCCCCCCGGGGAGCCGCCCCCAGGCCAGTCCCCACCCCGAGGGAGTGAGCCGGCCGGCGCTGCCGGGCAGAGGGTGGCCCTGACTCTCCAGCCTGGCAAATATTGACTCCCGGGCACCAGCCTGCGGCCCTCGGGCCCTCCGGCTGCTGGGCGGGGCGGGATGGACGCTGGCTCCCTTGGGGCACGCAGGCTGCTGGCTGGGAGTGAACCTGACTCGTGGTCTCCCTCCCTCCCACCGGTACTGGCACCCGGGCACTCCTCACACCCACCCGGCATTGGTGCCCGTGGCGGGGGGTAGCGGGGGGCTCTGAGTGGCCCCCACCATCTACAGCTTCACCCTC
Source organism: Nyctalus aviator (assembly GCA_036971965.1). Taxonomy (NCBI): domain Eukaryota; kingdom Metazoa; phylum Chordata; class Mammalia; order Chiroptera; family Vespertilionidae; genus Nyctalus; species Nyctalus aviator. The sequence goes on along the minus strand of CM072940.1, from coordinate 2,611,803 downwards.
GATGCGTCCCCTCCGTCTTGTCCCGCAGAAACCTGTGGCCCCGCTGGCTCTCCGCCCCCTGGGCGTGGGTGGGAGGGAGGCAGAGAGCTGGGGGTGGGGGGCAACCACCCAGGGGCCCGGGGTACCAGCCCCTGCGGCCCGACCCGCTGGCATGTGTCCCTGCACATCCCTCTGCCGGGGGCAGGAATAGGACAGCGGGGCCAGCTGCCCGGGACACGGCGCTCACGTCGGAATGCAGTCCATCCTCACGGACAGACAGACAGCCCTGAGGCCCACACACCACCCAGCCCCAGAGGCACCCGCTCTCTACGCACAGCCTACGCACAAAGCCCCAGCCGCCCCTGCGGCGGGAGCCTGGCCCCAGGGTGCCCGGCGGCGCCCACCCCCCCCTCCCTCTGCCCCCCTCCCCGCCCGCACGCACGGCCCGCAGCCGGTGAGGAGGCTCCGTGCGTCATGCCCACGTCCGTCATTCCTGCATCCTCACGTCCACCTCGTCCTCCCGCCCCATATAGGCAGCTGGCTTAAGCGGGGCAGAGCGGACGTCGGTGGACGCCCTGCTGCTCTCCTCGCAGGACCGGGACACACGCTTCCCCTGGGCCTCCGCCCCCGTCTCTGCTGAATTGGCTCCAGCGACAGGCAGACCGGACCCCTGGGTTCTGGGGTTTGAGCTCCTGTGCCCCCCCGAGCATCTGTGCAGGAGCCACAGCAGGTGAGCCAGCCATGGGTGGGCACCCCTCCGGCCCCCTCCTGTCCTTGCTGCCCCTCCCAGGAGTGCCCCCCGCCCCCCTTCCCTGTCTCTCCCCCGCCCCGTGCTCACCCCCGGCCGCTTCCACACGAAGGGGATCGGCGGCCTCTCGCTGTAGAAAAGGGAGGCGCTGGTGGCCGGGAAGTCGGGGTCCTCGAACAGGACCCCCTTCCGCAGGCACTCCCGCCGCAGCTGCTCGAAGCTCTGGCCGGAGGAGTGGGTGCCGCGGGCATCCCTGGGTGTGGGGTGCCCCTGGGGCTCGGGGGCCAGGCGGAGGGAAGGCATGGCTGGTCCCGGCGAGGGGCGGGAAGGAAGGAGCGAGACGCAGCGAGTGAGTGCCGGGCGGGACCCAGGCCCTGGCTCTGCCTTCTTTGCCCGGGAGCCTCCCTGCCCTCGGAGGTGGGGCACGCCCGGATGGCAAACGCCAGGGAGAGGCCTCTGCCCACAGGGCGCGGGAGGCCGGCCAGGGCGAAGGTGGGGCAGGACCCGCTGCCGAATGTGCTGGGGAGACCCAGTGGGGCCGGCGGGGAGAGGTGGGAGGCGGAGATGGTTTCACGGGGCGAGAGCAGGAGCCACACTGGGCCCGGAGGGGGTGGCCAGGACCCGGAGAGGGCGTTGCTCAGGACGAGGGCAGGTCCTGAGTCGGAAAACGGTGGTGCTGCCCTGGAGAGGGGGCCCAGGAATAGAACCTGTCACTAAGAAATGGCACCTGTCACGGCCGTTACTGACGGCCACGGCCTGCAGGCCAGGGACAGAGCTCGCTCCCGGGGCCTCGTTTTTATTCAGAGGAGGGGCTGGCAGACCCTTTCTGTAAAGAGCCAGCCCTATCCGGTGTGGCTCAGTGGATAGAGCGTCGGCCTGCGGACTCAAAGGTCCCGGGTTCGATCCCGGTCGGGGGCATGTACCTTGGTTGCGGGCACATCCCCAGTGGGGGGTGTGCAGGAGGCAGATGATGGATGTTTCTCTCTCATTGGTGTTTCTCTCTATCCCTCTCCCTCTTTGTAAAAAAAATCAATAAAATATATATATATATATTTAAAATAAATATAATGTATTTTTTTAAAAAATTGATTTTAGTGAGGAAGGCAGAGGGGGACAGAGATAGAAACATCCATGGGGAGAGAGAATCACGGACCCGCTGCCCCCTGAGCGCCCCACCCTGGGGACCGAGCCCGCCACCCGGGCCTGTGCCCTGACCTCCTGGTTTCTAGGTCGACGCTCACCACTGAGCCACACCGGCCGGGTGTGCTCTGACTGACCAGGGCACTTGCTCAGGTGCCCTCGGTGTGCTTTAGGGCCCTCTCCTCGTCCGGGAAACCGGACACGGGAAGCACAAGGCCATAACCCACGCTCCAGGGAGGCTCCTCAGGCTGGCGCCCCCGCCCGCGGGCGGCGGAGCTCCGTGTTTGCCTTGGCGCCGGTCCCGGGGAAGCGCCCGCAGAGGGCAGTTCCGCGCACCAGGCGGCGAGCGAGATAAGGATCGGCTGCCCGGATGGAAACATGCAGCCTGACACTCTGTCACTGGCCTGACAGACGTGCTGTCCTGGGGGCCCGAGGGGCTAGCTCTCGCAACAACCCAGCTCCGGGGAAAAAAAACACACAACAATATTTACTTAGCGATCAGCTCTTCCGCCACGGAAAACATTGCGGAGACGCTTAGGGGAAGCAGGCCGGCCGGCGTGGCTCCGTGGTGGAGCCACGGCCTGTGAACCGGGAGGTCCCTGGTGGATGGCCAGTCGGGGCCCATGCCCGCGGCTGCCCGCGGAGGCAGCCGGTCCATGATTCTCTCTCCTCATTGGTGTTTCTCTCTCTCTCTCCCTCTCCCTTCCTCTCTGACATCAACACAAATAGCTGGCTCTTTGTTAAAAAAAAAAAAAATATATATATATATATATATATATATATATAATTATATATATATAATTGATATTTTACAGAGAGGAAGGGAGAGGGATAGAGAGCTAGAAACATCCATGAGAGAGAAACATCCATCAGCTGACTCCTGCACACCTCCTACTGGACTCGCTCATGCCCGCAACCAAGGTACAAGCCCTTGACCAGGATCGAACCTGGGACCCTTGAGTCCGCAGGCCGACGCTCTATCCACTGAGCCACACCGGTGAGGGGGGAAAAAAATAAAAATTAAAAAAAAAGGAAAGAAACAGTGACCCCAGACCTTGAGGGGCACGTTCTCGGGCCGAGGCGCCACACACACACACACACACACACACACACAGGATGGCCTCCCGGGAAGTCCAGTGAATGTGTAACTGGGCCGTGTTCCGTTGTGTTCAGCAGCGGGCGCATCGATCAGCCCGCTTCCTGGAAGCCGTTCCAGCAGGAGTCCCTCTGGCTCCCGTCCAACCCCCTCAGCGGCCCCCCCGGCTGCTGGGCCCTCCCCCTCCGTGATGTAACCCCCCTCCCCAGCGGGGCACAGGCCAGCCCGGGCCCGGCTCCATCCCCGCCCCTCACTTATAAAGAGGGCCCGGGCCGGCCGGGGGAAGAGCTGACCTGATCCAGGGGACAGAACAGTGTGTGCTGGTCTCAGGGACAGAAGCAGAAGGTCCTGTTTTTTGGGAGACAGAAGCAGAAGGTCCTGTTTTTGGGGGACAGAAGCAGAAGGTCTTGGTGTTGGGAGCAGACGCAGAGGGTGCTGGGCTTGGGGCTGACGCAGACGGTCGGTAAGCCGGGGGTCCCTCTTCACACACCACCCGAACCAGGCGCTCCCAGGACAGCTGAGCCGTCTGCTGGGCCCAGAAGGTGGGGTGGGGGCTGGGATGGGGGGCAGAGCGGCTGGAGGGTGGTAGCTAACCTGCAGCCAGGGCCCAGGGCCCAGGGGCCAGGGGCCTGGGGACAGGGGCCAGGGGGCAGTGGTGACCTGCACTGCAGGCGACTTGACCACTGAAGACCCAGGAAATGTGCTGCCCTCCCGTCAAGCCAGCCGTGCAGACCTGGGCCGTCTCCCCTCGGCCTCAGTCTGGGCCCTGCCAGAGACCTGGTCCTCTCCCAAGCGTCACCATGGCCGGTCCACCCCTTCACCCCAGGTTCATGGTGGCCAGGAGTCCACTGGGTCCTCTCGCAGCCAGAGGGACTGGGCAGCTTGCGGTGCAGGCAGAGGGGGTGGTGGTGGGGCATCTGGGGAGCAGAGGGGCCAGGCTCAGGGGGCCCAGGGCTGAGTCTCTGAACCCCTTTTGAGCAGATCTGTGTCCCTCCGGTCCTGGGCTCACGGCCTGGGTCCGTGGGGTCGAGCTCATCGCCGTCGCCCCGAGCCTCGGTCTGCTCACCTGTGAACGGGGCCTCCCTTGCTGGTGGCCTAGGGCCGTGGTCGGCAGCCCGGGGCTCTTTGGCCCCTGGAGCGTGGTGGCTCTTCCACAAAACACCACGGCCTGGCCGAGTCTATTTTTTGAAGAAGTCTCTTTTGGCTCAGCGGATGGAGCGTCAGCCTGCAGACTGAAGGGTCCCGGGTTCAGTTCCTGCTGGGGACATATGCCAGGGCAGCGGGCATGTGGGAGGCGGCCGATCCATGAATCTCTCTCCTCATGGAGGTTTCTCTCTCTCCCTTTCCCTTATTCCCCCCCCCCCCGCTAAATTATACATTTTTATAAAATATATTTATACATCTTTATTGATCTCAGAGAGGAAGGGAGAGGGAGAGAGAGGAGAGAGAGAGAGAGAGAGAGAGAAACATCCCTGAGGAGAGAGAGAATCATGGATCACGCCGGCCGGGCTACGATGTTTTCTGGGGACCCTGACTCCATTTCTTCCGGGAAGCTCACATACATGAAGGGTTTGTACTAGGCTAGCCCTCAGCAAACGGTGGCGCTAGGGCCTCACGCGGCTCTTCGGCCCCGTGAGCGTGGCTCTCCCACAAAAGACCGCGGCCCCGGGCGAGTCTGCGTTGAAGGCGCGGCGTTAGGAGACGTTTTTTTACGTTTAAAAAAAAAACAACAAAAAACGTGGCTCTCCCAAGACATGTCCGTCGTGGCGCTGTTGGTGTTTGGCTCTGTGGACGGATGAGTTTGCCGACCGCCGCCCTAGGCCCATCGGCAGCCAATCGGGCTCCAGGGCCCTCCGTAACCTTTCACCCTCCACCTTTCACCTTCCAGACGCGCCATGAGCCCCTCCGGCGTGGGCCTCCGGGCGGCCGTGCTCTGCCTCCTGGCCTGGGCCGGCCTGCCGGCCGCCGACCGGCTGTACATCCACCCCTTCCACATGCTGGTCTACAACCAGAGCGTCTGCGAGCAGCTGGAGAGGCCGAGCGAGGCGCCGGGCCCCGGCCCCGCCTTCACGGCGGCGCCCCTGCAGGCCAAGGCGGGCCCCATGGACGAGGAGTTGCTGCGGGCGCGGCTGGCGGCCGCCGCCCGGGGGCTGCAGGGCGCGGACAAGGCGCGGGCGGCCACGGTGGGCATGCTGCTCAACTTCCTGGGCCTCCGCCTGTACCGGACGCTGGCCGAGACCCAGGCCCCCGCGGCGCCCGCCCTGCTCTCCCCGACCGCCCTCTTTGGCACCCTCACCGCCTTCTACCTGGGGGCCCGGGACCCCACGGCCGGCCGGCTGCAGGCCTTCCTGGGCGTCCCCGGGGAGAACCAGGGCTGCACCTCCCGGCTGGACGGCCGCAAGGTGCTGTCCGCGCTGCAGGCCATCCAGGGCCTCCTGGTGCTGCAGGGCGGGGCGGCCGGCCAGGCCCGCCTGCGGGCGGCCACGGTGCTGGGCCTGTTCACGGCGCCCGGCCTGCGCCTCAAGCAGCCCTTCGTGGGCGGCCTGGCCCCCTTCGCCCCCGTGACCCTCCCGCGCTCCCTCGACCTGGCCGCCGACCCCCGGCTGGCCGCCGAGAGGATCAACAGGTTCATGCAGGCCGTGACCGGCTGGAAGACCGGCAGCCCGCTGCGGGAGGTCAGCCCGGACAGCAACCTGGTCTTCAGCGCCCTCGTCCGCTTCCAAGGTGAGCGGCGCTCCGTCTCTCCACGGCCCGACCTCGCCCTGGCTGGCGGGTGTGGCCCAGTGGTTAGAGCGCCCGCGTGTGCAGCAGAGGGTCCCGCGTGTGATTCCTGGTCAAGGGCGTGTTACCGGGGTTCGCAGGTCCAACCCTCACCCCACCCCCAATCAGAACCTGTGTGGGAGGCTCTGTCTCTCTCGCAGCCACGTGTCTCTCCTCTCCCCTCCTCCCTTCGCCTCCGTCCTAAAAATAGTAATAGCGTGACATCCCGTTACGAGGGCCTCCGGGCACAGCTGGACGTCCCTCCTATGGGCTCCGGCCGCCCTTTGCCCAGCTCCGCTGACCACTCCCCCCGCGGCCTCCCCCCGCCCCCCCCCGGCCCCCGGTGCTGGCCCTGGCAGATTCCGCCACATCCGTTGACTTAACCCGGAGAGATGGACTTAACCTCCGGGCGAGGAGGGAGCCTGCAGGGGGGCGGAGGGAGCGGCGGGCGGATTCCAGCGTCTGCTTGGTTCCATTCGTTGGTGGGGAAAGCTGAGTCCTTTTCCTCCCTCTCTCTCTAAACGCAGAAGCCTCCTGCGGGGCCGGGGGAGGTCACCAACGCTTCTTTAATAAAAAAATTATTGAGCCGAAACCGGTGTGGCTCAATGGATAGAGCGTTGACTTGGGGACAGAAGGGTCCCGGGTTCGATTCCGGTCAGGGGCATGTACCTTGGTTGCGGGCACATCCCCAGTAGGGGGTGTGCAGGAGGCAGCTGATCGATGACTCTCTCTCATCGATGTTTCTAATTCTCTATCTCTCTCCCTTCCTCTCTATGTAAAATCAATAAAATACATTTTTTTAAAAAAATTATTGATTTCAGAGAGGAAGGGGGAGAGAGAGAGAGACACATCCATGATTAGAGAGAATTATGCATCCGCTGCCTCCTGCACGCCCCACCCTGGGGATGGATCCTGAGACCCGGGCCTGTGCCCTGACCAGGAATTGAACTGTGACCTCCTGGTTCACAGGTCGATGCTTAACCACTGAGCCACATTGGCTGGGCAGAAGCGTCTTTTTTTTTTTTTTTTTTTTTTTAAGTGGGATGTGAGGTGTGTTTTCTTTTCTTCATCTCTTCACCTTTTTCACCCAACCCCTCCCACCTGACTGACAGCTGTCCGGCTGCTCTCGGTCTCTGTTTCATTGGTTAGTCATGGTGGGCATTAGATCTCCCACGTGAGTGACACCCGTGGGTGCTTGTCTTTCTCTGCCTGGCTCATCAGAGTCGGGGGTGGCGAGTGGGGGCGGGGGGAGTCCCAGGCACACAAACCTCGGTGCCACCTCTTCATTTTCCCGTAGACATAAGACTGCTCTACAAAAAGTAACTGGAGCCCTGGCCGGTGTGGCTCAGTGGATAGAGCATCCGTCAGCCTGCAGGCTGAGGGGTCCCGGGTTCGATTCCGGTCAAGGGCATGGACCTTGGTTTGCCGGCACATCCCCGGTGGGGGGTGTGCAGGAGGCAGCTGATGGATGTTTCTCTCTCTTCGATGTTTCTAGCTTTCTATCCCTCTCTTTTCCTCTCTGTAAAAAAAATCAATAAAATATATTTTTAAAAAATAAAAAAATAAAAAACAACCACAGAGCCAGCCTGCCAGCCTGCTGGACCTCAGGCTCCGGGCCCGGCCGGTTCTGGGGGGGTTGCCCCGCCGGTTCCTAGTGGGGGAGGCGCCTGAGCTGTGGGGTGCCCAGCGGCACAAGCTCAGGTGCGACCTCGCGTTGGCAGTTCCCTGAGCGGCTCCCGGGCCTGGGCTTCTCAGGAGCAGGACCTGAGGGGGCCCGGTGGGGGGGGAAGCAGAGGCCTTTGGGGCCCCCGTGCACCGGGCCCCTGTGCGGGCACCCCCCTCCCCGTGCCCGCCCCCCCGCCGACGCCCCCTTTCTCCTCCTCCGCCCGCAGGTCGGATGAAGGGCTTCTCGCTGCTGCCGGGGCCGCGGGAGTTCCGTGTGGACAACGCCACGTCCCTGGCCGTGCCCATGCTGACGGGCACGGGCAGCTTCCCGCACTGGAGCGACGCCCGCCGCAACCTCTCGCTGACCCGCGTGCCGCTCAGCGCCAACGTGGGGCTGCTGCTGGTGCAGCCGCACGACCCCGCGGGCCTGGCCGAGGCCGAGGCCCTCACCTTCCAGCACGGCCTGCTGACCTGGACCAAGCACCTGGCTCCCCGGTACGCGCCCCCACACCGCACCCCGGGGAGGGACCGCTCAGGGGGCGGGGGGAGGCCAGCGCCCCCCCCCCACCGCACCCCGGGGAGGGACCGGCTCAGGGGGCGGCGGGAGACCAGCGCCCCACCCCCACTCCGCACCCCGGGGAGGGACCGGCTCAGGGTGCCGGGGGAGGCCAGCGCCCTACACACACCGCACCCCGGGGAGGGACCGGCTCAGGGGGCGGGGGGAGGCCAGCGCCCCCCCACACCGCACCCCGGGGAGGGACCGCTCAGGGGAGACCAGCGCCCTACACACACCGCACCCCGGGGAGGGACCGGCTCAGGGGGCGGGGGGAGGCCAGCGCCCCCCCACACCGCACCCCGGGGAGGGACCGGCTCAGGGGGCGGGGGGAGGCCAGCGCCCCCCACACACCGCACCCCGGGGAGGGACCGGCTCAGGGGGCGGCGGGAGACCAGCGCCCCACCCCCACACCGCACCCCGGGGAGGGACCGCTCAGGGGGCGGGGCGAGGCCAGCGCCCCCCCCCCCCCACCGCCAGCAGGGATGGGCCTCGGGCACCTGCTCCGTGCGGCCCGGCCGCCCAGGGGGAGCCCCCGGGGCCACCTGACCGGGTCCCCTCCGCAGGGCCGTCCGGCTGACGCTGCCCCAGCTGGCGCTGCGAGGCTCCTACGACCTGCAGGACCTGCTGGCCCAGGCCAAGCTGGCCACGCTGCTGGGCGCCGAGGCCAGCCTGGGCGGGATCAGCGAGGACCAGCTCCGCGTCGGACAGGTACCGGGCGGCCCCGCCGGATGGGGCTGTTGGCTCCCGGGGCGGGGGGGTGTCCGTGCAAGCGACACGGAGGAAGCTTCCGGAAGGTGGGGCGGGGCCGGCCGGAGGGGATGCATGGCCGGGGGGGGTGTCCGGGTGGGAGAGACGTGACCCGCGCGTTCTGGGCCTGTGCAGAGGCGGGTGGAGAGGGCAGCCCCTCCCGCCCCGTGCTGGCAGCTCTGGGGTCCAGCCCAGGAAGGTGCCCCCAGCCCCAGGCCGGCCCGCAGCACAGCTCCTGGCTGCCGGGAAGCGCCCCCCAGGGGACAGACGGTCCCGCGGCCACGGGAGACCATGCTCCCCAGCTCAGGCTCGGTGCTCAGTGCCGTGGACACACGGGGTCCCGCCCAGGCCCGGCCTCAGAGCCGGGGGCAGGAGCCGTCTGTGCGCAGTGACTGGGGTCAGGCCTGGCCGGTTCTGCTCAGTGGATAGAGCGCCAGCCCTCGGACTGGAGGGTCCCGGGTTCGACTCCGATCCAGGGCACGGACCTCGGTTGCTGGGTCGCAGCCCCAGCTGGGGCGCTTGCAGGAGGCAAGCAATTGATGTGTGTCTCTCACATCGATGTTTCTCTCTATTTCTCCTGCTCCCTTCTGCTCTCTCTAAAAATCAATGGGAAAATATCCTCGGGTGAGGTTTTAAAAATAAAGAAGTAGCCTTAGTCGGTTCGGCTCAGCGGAGAGAGCGTCGGCCTGCAGACCGAAGGGTTCCGGGTTCGATTCCGGTCAAGGGCACACACCTCGGTTGCCGGCTCCTCCCTGGCCCAGGCCCAGGCCCTGTGTTTCTCTCACATCAATACTTCTCTCCTGTGTGTCCCTCTTTCTTTCACTGCCCCTAAAAACCAATGGGAACATATCCTCGGGTGAGGATTTAAAGAAACAAACAAAAATAAAGAAATAAAAACGAATGGGTGGGATCACAGGGCCTTGTGATCAGCTCGCACCTGCATCACCCACGCACGGGGGGCGGGGGGCCCGCCCGCCGGGACAGCCCGGTGGAAGGTGTGGAGACAGGCGGGTCCGAGCAAACCTCTGCACCCCGACCTCGGGCCCCGGGGGGCTCCCGGGAGCGACCCCAACGCTGGCTGCTTTGCAGGTGCTGAACAGCGTTCTGTTTGAGCTCAAAGCGGAGAAGGGGGAGCAGCCCACGGGGTCGGCCCAGCCTCCCACGGAGTCCGCCGGGGTCCTGGAGGTGACGCTGGACCGGCCCTTCCTGTTCGCCGTCTACGATCGGGACTCGACCGCCCTGCACTTCCTGGGCCGCGTGACCAACCCGCAGAGCATGGTGTGAGGCTGGCCATGGGCCCCCGGGCCCCCCGGCCACCTCCCTGGCCACCCAGCCACCATCCCGGCCACCCAGCCACCACCCCGGCCACCCAGCCACCGTCCCAGCCACCCAGCCACCACCCCGGCCACCCAGCCACCACCCCGGCCACCCAGCCACCTCCCCGGCCCGCAGCAGCACAAGCTTGTCAGCACCGCCTTCCACTTCGTCTCCCCACGAGCCAGCCCGGAGCCCAGAGCAGCCCTCTCTGGACGTCAGATTTAGGGGGGATCTGGGGGAACGGGGCGGGGTGGGGGGCAGGTGAGAACCAGCGTTCGGCTCAGGACGACTGTCCCGGAAAGCGTTTGCCCAGACCAGCCTGTGTGTGGACGCGACCGTCGCTTCCTCTCTCACTGGGAACGGACACCGGGGTTCGGGGTGAGACCCGGGGCGCGGGGGGGGGGGGGGAGAGGGGGTGCAGCGTATGGAAGCGGGGGCCCGTGTCCTTCTTGGTCTCCCCGTGTTCCCGCGGCGCGTGGGGGTTTTGGGAAAACGCCGGCGCCTGAATGCGTTAGCATGTAACCCCGCGGCCGGCGACCCTGCTACTAATAAATCTTATCATAGAAGGCACGAAGGGACGAGTCTCTCCTTCACTGAGCACCACAAATCTATGTCGCTGAGCAGACACACAGGCACTCGGAGTCACATGTGTTTTTTTTCTTTTCTTTTCTCTCTCTTTAAAATGTTTTAAATTGGTGGGATGGGGGAAGAGAGAGAAAGAGAGACTGATTTATTATTCCACTTATTTCTGCATTATTGGTTGATTCTGGTATGTGCCCTGACCGGGGGATCGAACCTGTAACCTTGGTGTATGGGGAGGCTGCTCTAACCACTGAGCAACCCAGCAGGGCTCTGAGCATACCGAGGACGGCATTCCATGGAAGGCAGGGCCTGCACGTAGCCATCCTCAGAAGGAGCTGAAGGCAGTGTTTTCCGGACCTTCCTTCCTACGGGCAGCGGCCGTCTGTGTGCTGGACAGGCGGCCAGCGGGGCTGGGGAGGGGCGGGAGCTGCCTGGGCTGCCACTCGCTGTGCCCACTGCCTTCTGTCTGCGGAGCTACGGAGAGCACTTCCTCCCCCGCTGCCATCCATGCCGACCATCGCGGCCCGGCCCTGCTGGCCCTCCTGGTTCGCGGATTGACACTGGACCCCTGAGCCTCGCCGGCCCGACCCACTGGCTGCACGTTCGGAGGTGCCCGCCCACTGCCCGGCTTTGTGCTGGGCGTGGGGACGCAGCAGCCGGGCGCCCAGTCCCCACCGGGAGGCCGTCCTGAAGTCGCCCCAGGGCACGGAGCACGTGAACGGGCCCCGTCACGGCCGGCTAGCGGGAGGACACGGGCACTCACGGTTCTCTGCTCGGCGGGCGGCTGCGCTTCGGCCGCTGCCAGGAGGAAGACACTGCCAACCACCCGCCGTCTCTGTTCCCAGAATTTCTATGAATGGGATTTGGGTCAGGACGTTCCAAGGATACAAAATCCCAACCGCTCATTCTAAGGGTTTTTCTTTTCCCTTTTTAATTTGTTCAAAAAAAATTGATTTCAGAGAGGAAGGGGGAGGGGATAAGAGAGATAGAAACATCCATGATGAGAATTCACGGATCGGCTGCCTCCTGCAGGCCCCCACGGGGGATGGAGCCCACAGCCCGGGCCTGTGCCCTGACCGGAAATCGAACCCTGACCTCCTGGTTCCTAGGCTGACACGCAACCACTGAGCCACACCGGCCAGGCCCAAGGGTTTTTCTTAAAACATTTCTTCACGGCACCCCAAGTCCTCCTGGGCCGCAGTGTGTGCCCGGCAGGAGAGGCACTTACTCAGCAACTGGTCACCTCATCGGGGATTGGTGGGCAGGAGCCCAGAGGCGGGGCGTCCCGTGGCGCCGAGAACTCTCGAGGCCCCGCACCCCGGACAGCGGGGGCTCCGCGGTAGGTTGGTCCCCTCCTCCCCCGGGGCCAGAGGACCCCGCACGCCCGCTTCCTGTCACCGCGGTGCTGAGGACAGATGCCACCGCTCAGCACACGTGTGCAGGTGTGCGTGTGAGGGTCGGGGTAGCAGACCACCCACACGCTGTGGGTCCTTTCCCAAGATTCCCAGCTCTCAGGCCCTCGGCACCCCACCCCGACCCCCACCGGGGATCGCTCCTCAGGGACCGGCTCCCAGCCATCCGAGGGCCATCTGTGCTGGCCGGGACCCACGGGCACGGGTGGACTCAGAGGAGCTACACGTGCTCTTGGCAGACACTCCTTTTATTTAGAAAATAAAGCCTCCGAGGGCTCTGGCTCTGACGGGTCGGGAAGAGCGGGACGAGCAGCGGCTCCCAGCACCTGTGGGAGAAGGTCCAGCATCTTCCGCGCCTGAGAGCCGAGCCGGGCGCTCACCCCGAGCTGCCGCAGGCCGCCCTGCCCGGGCCAGGCAGAGCCGTCCCGGGTCGTCCATGTACATCCACGTCCACCGTCGATCAGAAGCGAGCGCTTGCTCACCGAGATTCACAATAAAAATAAATCATCTGCTCTGTAAACTGGAGTAGAAAGAGTCACGTGTCTTAAAAAGGGTCTTCCGTACAACGGAAAAGGCGTAGTGTTCTGGGCGGGGGGGTCCTGGCCCAGAGGTGCGGGCGGGTGCCGGGCCCCGAGGCGAGAGCAGAGCCGTCCTGGTGCGTCCGGCTCCTCCGGCTCCGGCCCGGCTCCCGGCTCCCGGGGCCGGGCCTAGGGCTGCTCCGCGGTCGCCTGGTCCCTGGCGGCGGCCACCAGCTCTGCGAGGGCCGGGAAGCTCCTGACGTCCTCGGTGCGCAGGCCCAGCTTCTGTATCTGCAACGGCGCGAGCACGAGCAATGAGACGCTCGGCAGGAGGCGGGAGGCGGGAGGGCCCGAGCCAGGTGGAGCCCCCTCGCCCCGAGCGGAGAGCAGCTCCCCGAGGACACAGAACGCTCGCTCCTTTTTGCCGGGCCGGACGCTTGGCATTTGAGAGCCGGCGTGTGAGTTTGCCTCCACGCACCCGCCCCGGGCCTGCAGGAGGCCTCCGAGGGCTGGAGGCAAGCCCACCCACAGGAGGAGAAGTGAGCTGTTCTCCCAGAGGAGAGGCCTCCACAGGGACAGGCCCTCACTGCTAGCCTGGACAGCCCTTTCTCAAACCTGCTGAATGGGAACCCTGGCACGGCGTCGTCTGCGAATTGCTTGGTAACCGGCGGCACAGCGCGTTCCCATGGGGCTCAGCAACGGGCCCCACACCCTCGGTGAGCTCTGACTTCAAGGATTTGGGGCCGACCCCTTCCCCAGCGCGAGGAACAGCCTCCCAGGCCCCTCGACGGCCGCTCTGGGCCCTCGGGAGCCCCAGCGGGCCTTCGGACGCGGTTACCTGGTCTCCCAGGTGCGTCACGTCCAGGGCCAGCTGCAGCCGGATCTTGTCGTCGTCGCTCATGCCGCCGCCGCCGGAGCCGCCGGGGGTGGCGGGCGAGGACTTCCGGGCCTGCTTGAGCCTCTTCAGGCTCTCCTCCATCTTCTTCACCGAGAGCAGGACGTCCGACACCGTCTCATAGAACCTAGAGCACGAGACACGTTACGGATGCGGCAGGCACCGGCACGGACACAGGCGCACTCCGGCGGTGTGAGCCAAAGACAGAGAAAAACAACTTTTCAGATAAAAATTCACTTCCAATAAAAAAAAATCAAAAAAAATCAGCCGTGGTAAATATTTAATGTGTTTAAGACTGGAAGAAAATCGCCTGCCTAGCACTGCACTCCCTCCGAACTTAAGGGATATGTACGTGGGTTTTATTCAAGATTTCGGTCCTGGCCACTCCGAGGAAGCGCTGCCTGTCTTCCGCGGCGTGAGCATCCGCAGCGCATTCCTCCAAAGAGGCAAGTTCACTCACCATCAGTCTGGGAAGTTCATCTTTTAAAAGCGTTTCAAGATTTTTAATAAAACTCCTTCAAACAGTCTCCATGGTCCGTCCCACTGATGAATGAGTTACATTCAAAGACTTTGTTTACAAGATGATTACTTGGCATTTACACAGAAATCATATTAGAATTCATTGTGATGCTTGAAATGAGCCCACAAATCCACTTAACCGCTAAGCAACTGAAGTAAGTATAATACGATGGGGAAATTAATAACGGAACGAAACTCAACAACAAGACGGAGCCACGGGCCCTGGCGCAGTCCGCGTGGGCTCCTGGGAGGAGCAGGCCGAGGGAGCGACGAGCCGTCCACCCCGTGGCTGAGGCCCCCTCGCCCTGGCACAGGCTGTGGGCACCCCTTTCCTCAGCCCGACAGTCTCCCCACTGCCAGCTCTCTGACCACGTGGCCTTTTGGATCAACAGAGCGAGGAGAGACAGGACCTCCCAGGAAAGCATGTGACGGGACGTACAGAATGACGCCTGCAGGAGATGGTGCCCGGGGCGGGGCAGTGAGCACAGCGCGGTGCCCACTCAGATGGGCAGAGACCAGGCTGCCCTCCTTGGTCCAGAACACAGCCACATAACGGTCTCCCCGCCTGGCCGCCCTCTGGTGGCTCAGCGACCTTGAACGTGGGCTCTCCGGGGAAGCCCAGCGCGGCCCCCACGAGGGTCCTCACCTGTGCGTGCTCTCCGAGAGCGCGCCCTGCAGCCACTGCTGGATCAGCTCGGGCTGGAGCTTGTCCTGGTGCCCGCTGCGCAGCTGGTGGCACGGCCGCAGAGCGCTGTCCACGTAGGAGGAGGCGGCCGTGGGCACCTCCTGGGGTGGAGGCGGTGGGGGGAGCCGTGCACAGAGAAAACGAGAGAGAGGCCGTCGTTCAAACCTCAAGGTCTCCTGCCACCTCCCCCCGCCTCACAACTCTCCGCAGGCAATGGCGCCGACCTTGTTGGTCCTTCGGTAAAGCCGGGGCACCTCCAGGGCGCTCTTCAGGTAACCGAAGCAGGACTCGCTCAGGTCCTGGACGATCCTGGCGCTGAGGGCGGGCACGCAGGCCGACAGGGACAGGCGCGAGTCCTCCAGGGCGGCTGTGACACACAGACTGAGCTCAGCCACCACCCAGGCCGGCGTGACTGTTACTTTAAGTGCTGCCGTGGCATTTAGAGAGCATAACGCATGAAATCAAATGGCCGGCATGAAACCCCACTGCCCACCGAGGGCCGTTATAGTCACATGACAGAGTAACAACCAGGGGTTTATAGCTACAGAGAAGGGGAGCCGAAAAGCACCCCAGCCTCTCAAATTTTATTCCAACTCCTTTCTTACTCACACACGTGCTAAGTCTGAGATTTGTTTTTACCTGAGATGGAAGAGAAATTCTTAAAGCCAATCGTCTCCAGTTTGGGCCTGATGGTCTCCAAGAGTTCCGGGAGCTGAAACAAACGTGCAGTTTAGGCTGCAGCTACTTTTCAAGCAGCAGGCAATCCCCTTTGCATATCAGAGGACATAAACTCAAACTTAGCCCCCAAGTTCTCTTAATAAAAGCAAAAGCATGGGCAGGTGCAGAAACAGAGAGAGAATTAATAGTTCAGGGCTTTCACGGTGGAGCTGAAGAGTGAATGTGACGAAGAAGTATTTGGGTGCTTGAAGGGAAATCATTAAAACCCAGCCCACGCCGATTGGGCCCGCACAGGAAGCTGAGGATGAAAAAGGGCTGGATGCCATCCCAGGAAAATCCGGAGGCAGACCCGGCCGGGAGGGGGCGGAAGAGCGGCCGCCAGGGAAGGCTGGATGAGGGGAGATGCAGGAGGTGGCTCTTGAGGGGCCTGGGCCGTGGTCTGCAACCCTGTGGCTGCTGTCAGTGTCGGCGCGTGGCATTCTGGGACACGGGCTTACCTGCTCCTGCAGCCGGGCCAGGTCGGCGGCCGCGTGCACGAGCTGCGTGCTGGTGACTGAAGCCGGGGGCTTCGCCTCGGAAGGACCACTGCCCGGGTCCTCGCTGTTCCCCTGGGCAGCGGGGGCGTCTTTGCTACCAGTTCCCAGAGGCTTCCTAATGTCCTTGGCGCTCTCGTTGGAGATGGGCCTGAGCAGCAGCTGAAACAGGATTTCAACGGTTACACACGTCTCCACCAGGAAGCACCATAAGACTTACATACATGGGCCAATCAAGTCACGGGAAATGCTAGCGTCTACCAGCAAACGCACCTCCCATGGCCTCTTCGATCTCAGTGCTCTTAGCAGCTCATGTATCTTTACAGCCGTGTGGCCTATAAAGCTCACCTCGCGGATGAACACGGAGTACCGCGCCAGCACCTGCAGCGTGAGCCTCCACAGCCGGTGCGCCAGCGACGGCAGGAACATCTGCTCGGACCAGCACCTCTGCAGGCAGCTCCACGTCCTGTGCGAGGCCAGCAGGCAGAAGGAGCTTCCGGCTGCAGAGAAAGCACACGCGAAGGCAGGCGCCCCGTCAATCGGGACTGCAATCTGGGATCTTCGGTGTGTGATCTGGGGGTGCAGGGTGGCATTCTGAAGAAGTCTGCATGGTCAGCGACCCCGCTCGGCGATGCATTTTCTGATTTCACACGATTCCACCTCCCAGGGGTGCGATGACTATTAACCGTATACGGCATTCGGAAGTAGTTAAGAAGTGCTTTATACCACATCAGCGATCCGAGTCAAAGTGGCCGTCAATTGCAGGGTTTAGACTTTGGATTTGAATTTGTCCTGTTTCATTCGTCACCTCCTCTGCCCTACCTGAACACACCAGTTGTAAGTAGGACGTTCGCTGCACTTGAGCGTTTTTGGCAAAGTCGAGTGAGAACTAACTTTCAGGCCACGAGTGCAGGGCAGAAACAGTGCAGCAGCCAGACCTGCTGTTCTGTGAGCGACTAACTGTCCTAGTCAACAGGCTGTCATCCAACAGGAACCTCTTTACTTGCTGACAGGACTGGGGCTGGAAGGCACGCAGACACGGCTGGAAGGCCTGCATCCACCAGCGCCGCCTGCCCCCGGTGCTAGGACTGGGCCCGCGCGCTGGGGGCCCAGCCCCAGGTGCGACTCCCCGGGGAGGGAAGGGTCCTCCGGGTCCTGGGAAAAAGGCAGCGTGGAGCCAGTTTGCTATAAAAGGGCTGGGCACTTGGCTCTGCCTCCCGGCGTGTGACATTCAGGAACCAACGTACCCATATTCTTACAGCAGCCCCTTGTTATCTCTGCAAAGCAAGAAACCATGGAAACCACAAGATCTGATTTCTTTTGTCTCTTACAAAGGCCAGCCACAGTAAGTCTAAGGGCCAGCTTCCTGGATGCCGGGAAAGGGGGGCAGGGCCCTCGGGATCAGGGTCTGGGTGGCGAGCTCCGTGCTCCCGCGGGAACATCTGCCACCTGAGGCCTTACCTGGAGCGTCTTCCAGGGTATCTGTCAGGGCTGCTTCTAAGGATCCCGCGATCTCTCTGAACCTGGGGTACAACAAGAGCACAAATGAGCGTTTCTGCTGCTGCTGACCGTTCCTGTCTATTCTCCCTTCTTCCGAGTACTAGTTCCTCATCCCTGGAGCACAGGGGGCTTTGCAGGTGGAATTAATGAGACCCTGAGGTGAGGACAAGATCCCAGATTATCGGGGTGCCATCACAGGCTCCTTAAAAGGAGGAGGCTGGGGGAGAACTGGAAGACTCAGCAGACAGAGACACAAACGCTAAGTTTTATGCACAAGAACGGCGGCGGGGGTGGGGCGTACGCGCCGTTGGATACAGGCACACACCCCCGTGACCGGGAGAGCAGTGGGAACACTTCTCCTGAGCGACACATCAAACAGTCCCCGCCCGCTGGTTTTGAAACTTCCTTCAAATGACCCCCAGCTGAGTCAGATAACAGCGCAACTCTGCCCCCAGGGATGTTTGCAGGGTCCTATGTCATAATTCGGGGTAAACAATCCAACGCCTGATAAAAATCAATAGCAGAGCCGGGACCGGTTTGGCTCAATGGATAGAGCGTCGGCTTGGGGACTGAAAGGTCCAGGGTTCGATTCCGGTCAAGGGCATGTACCTTGGTTGCGGGCATATCCCCAGTAGGGGGTGTGCAAGAGGCAGCTGATCGATGACTCTCTCTCATCGATGTTTCTAACTCTCTATCTCTCTCCCTTCCTCTCTGTATAAAATCAATAAAATATATTTAAAAAAAAAAAAAAAAAAAAAAAAAAATCAATAGCAGAGTCCTACAAAGCATGACTTGAGTTTATTTTTGAACGGAAAAACAAATGTATTGAGAACAAGTTCCATATCCGGAAAATTTTTTTCCACAACAAGCCCAGGGCCGTGACCGGACATGGGTGACAGTGCAAGGTTCCTAAGCATGGGGCGCAGGGCGTGGGGGAACGATAGTAAAGGGAAATTTGCCTGGCCCGTGTGGCTCAATGGTTGAGCATCGACCTGTGAACCAGGAGGTCAGGGTTCGATTCCTGGTCAGGGCACAGGCCCGGGTTGCGGCTCCATCCCCAGTGTGGAGCGTGCAGGAGGCAGCCGGTCCATCATTCTCTCTCATTCTCCCTTCCTCTCTGAAATAAAAAATATATATAAAAGAAAAGAGGAGCTCGCAGGCAGTAGAGAGAAGGATGCTTTAATGGCATCTAACTCCAGGCATGGATGACAATGTCATCAGGCCCACCGTAGAGGCGGTGACGAGACAGGGACAGCGGCAGGCAAGAGCTGCTGTGACCCCTGCTCCCTCTCCCCACGATGGATGAGAGGACGGTGGGAGGGAAGCTGGGCTTGGAGTCCAGCCTGCTGAGCCAGTGTGTGCAGCTCGCTGGTCACCAGAAACCCAACTTTATGTTTTCCCATGCAAGCCATAATGTCGTACATTTCCCTTTGTTTCCCAAAGGATGGCATGGCGAACACCACGAAAAGGCTGTTAACGGGCCACAACGTCCTGGTCCCTGATTGGAACGCGCTCTTAGAAAGGTGGCGGCGGGAGCGAGAGGAGGACTGACCGGATCTGGAAGTACACAGGCAGGTTCCACTTGTTGTTGAAGCTGTGGGAGGCGGGGTGCGCTCGTAGCCTCCGCACGCTGGCCTGGGAGCCACACTGCCGCTCGAAAGCTCTCACGAACCCCATGCTGACGGAGTATTTCTAAAAGGAGAACAGGCGGGCATTGGCACCGCAGGTGAGCACCCGGATGGGACCGTCCACTAAACCGGTGACCAGATAAAGGGGGGCAGCACAGAACGGCAGCTTCCAGAGCTACAGGGGCCCTGAGGGACCGCCCTCCCAGCCACGTAAACACCAGGCAAGGCCCCCGTGGCCCGTGGCAGGCTCAGGGTCTTCCGTGGCCAGTCATCTGGGCACCGAGGTGCTGTAGAGCCGTGCTCTTGGCGCGACAGCTCTCATGCTCTAGGCCAGTGGTCGGCAAACGCATCAGTCCACAGAGCCAAATATCAGCAGCACATGATTGAAATTTCTTTGGAGAGCCACATTTTTTAAACTTAAACTTCTTCTAACGCCACTTCTTCAACAAAGACTCGCCCAGGCCGTGGTATTTTGTGAAAAGAGCCGCACTCCAAGGGCCAAAGAGTTGCATGTGGCTCTCGAGCTGTAGTTTGCCGACCACGGCTCTAGGACTGTTACACGAATAAAGCCGTGTGTATGCTTTACGGTCACTGCCCACGTAGCACCTCAAACTGCGGTTCTGACCCACCCACAGAGCCACGCCTGCGCAGGAGACGGCACGGCTGAGCTAAGGCCTCCGAGAGCTAACACGAAGGAGGGAAAGGTACCTCGTGAAAGGCATCAGGGTCCCCGGGGTTGAAGAGCGAGGGCAGGTTCTCCTCTAGTCCGCGCACTATTTCCGGCCACACCGAGTTCACCAGGAAGTCATATCCGGGCACAGTGCTGCCCTTCTCACTGCGGGGCGACAGCAGGACTGCCGTCAGACACGCCGTCGCCAGCTACATGGAGACTAGGTAAGCCTTGTTTCACGGCGCTCATGTTTTTTACCAATTGAGGCGAGACCCTTCAGCAGAAAGACTGAGTCGCCAAAGGCTCAGATGGCGGTGAGCATTTTTCAGCAGTCAGTACTTTACAGTGAAGGCAGGCACGCTTATTTAGAAATAAGGCTGTTGCACACCTAACAAACTACAGCATGGTATACTGTAGCTTTTAGATGCACCGGGAAACCAAAATGGGACTCGCTTTATTGCGATATTCACTTCACTGCTGTGTTCTAGGGCAGAAGCCACCACACCTTTGGGGCGTCTGGACCCCAATGTACAAGTCAGCGCCTACCAGCATGCACTAGGCAGCAGGCGCAGCCATGACACCCGGGGGCGCTCCAGCACCCCCTACCAGCGTGCACCAGGCAGCAGGCGCAGCCATGATACCCGGGGGCGCTCCAGCACCTCCTATCAGCGTGCACCAGGCAGCAGGCGCAGCCATGATACCCGGGGGCGCTCCAGCACCCCCTACCAGCGTGTACCAGGCAGCAGGCGCAGCCATGACACCCGGGGGCACTCCAGCACCCCCTACCAGCATGCACAGGCAGCAGGCGCAGCCATGATACCAGGGGCGCTCCAGCACCCCCTATCAGCGTGCACCAGGCAGCAGGCGCAGCCATGATACCCGGGGGCACTCCAGCACCCCCTACCAGCGCGCACAGGCAGCAGGCACAGCCATGACACCCGGGGGCGCTCCAGCACCTCCTATCAGCGTGCACCAGGCAGCAGGCGCAGCCATGACACCCGGGGGCACTCCAGCACCCCCTACCAGCGTGCACCAGGCAGCAGGCGCAGCCATGACACCCGGGGGCACTCCAGCACCCCCTACCAGCGTGCAACAGGCAGCAGGCGCAGCCATGATACCCGGGGGCGCTCCAGCACCCCCTATCAGCGTGCAACAGGCAGCAGGCGCAGCCATGATACCCGGGGGCGCTCCAGCACCCCCTACCAGCGTGCACCAGGCAGCAGGCGCAGCCATGATACCAGGGGCGCTCCAGCACCCCCTATCAGCGTGCACAGGCAGCGGGCGCAGCCATGATACCCGGGGGCGCTCCAGCACCCCCTATCAGCGTGCACAGGCAGCGGGCGCAGCCATGATACCCGGGGGCGCTCCAGCACCCCCTATCAGCGTGCACAGGCAGCAGGCGCAGCCATGATACCCGGGGGCGCTCCAGCACCCCCTATCAGCGTGCACAGGCAGCGGGCGCAGCCACTGCACCCAGGGGCGCTCTGGCACCGGAGACAAGCACCTGGAGATGGCTCCGCCGGTGACTTCCCGAAGGAGGCGGCAGTGGTGAGGGACGAACTCCAGGAGCTTGTTGTACATGAGCTGAAGGCCGTTTGGATGGGACTCAACCACCTGCTCTATAATCACCTGTGAAAAGAAGGAGCGTTTTTTTTGTTGTTGTTTTTTTTTAAAATATATTTTATTGATTTTTGTACAGAGTGGAAGGGAGAGGGATAGCCAGTTAGAAACATCGATGAGAGAGAGTCATCGATCAGCTGCCTCTTGCACACCCCCTACTGGGGATATGCCCACAACCAAGGTACATGCCCTTGACCGGAATCGAACCCGGGGCCCTTCAGTCCCCAAGCCGACGCTCTATCCATTGAGCCAAACCGGTCCCGGCAGAAGGAGCGTTTTTAAAAAGCATCTAAGAGACATATAAACTATATAGTACAAAGAGAAGAATTGAGAATATCTGCCCTCCTCCCCAACTGACACGTTTTCTTTTTTTTAATTTTTACTTTTTAAATATATTTTATTGATTTTTTTTTTTTTTACAGAGAGGAAGAGAGAGGGATAGAGTTAGAAACATCGATGAGAGAGAATCATCGATCAGCTGTCTCATGCACACCCCCTACTGGGGATGTGCCCGCAACCCAGGTACATGCCCTTGACCGGAATCCAACCCGGGACCCCTCAGTCCACAGGCCGACGCTCCATCCACTGAGCCGCACCGGTTTCGGCGGGACCAGCCTTTCTTTCCACCCCGTGCTGCAGCGGACAGCGCCGCCCAGAAGGCTCTCTGGCCTAGCCTCGCCCCCCGCGGGGTACTGAAGCCGGAGCAAATGCTCTGAGGATTGCGGCGGAAGGAAGGCCTCGGAGGCACAGACCTGGTCCATGTACGGCTTCACCAGAACTTGCCCAACGAGTGCCTCTGCGTCGCGGGTCTTGTCGATGGTGGCGTACGTGCGTAGGCAGTGGCGGACGATGTCCACGTCCGACGTCTGGAGCCCTTCCAGCAGGAGGCCCTCCAGCGACTGCTGCAGCATGGCCGTGATGCCCGCGATCCGCTGCAGGAGACAGGCGAGAGCAAAGCTACACACACACACACACACACACACACACACGCACACACACACTCACACTCATACACACACAAACACACACACGCACACGCGCACACACACTCACACGCACACACACACAAACACACACACGCGCGCGCGCACACACTCACACACATGCACACACACACGCACGCACACATGCCCGCACACACACATACACGCGCCCGCACACACACGCACGCGCACACACCCGCGACCTCCTTATTCTACCGGGAGGTCATGTATGTGAGAGGAACACGTTCACCTCTCCGGAAGACTAGCAGTGACTCTCTCCTCCTCCCCACAGTAAACCTTGGCATCATCAGAGGCGAGGTTAGAGAAAATCACAGATGGAGAGAAAAGTTATTTTCCCCTTCAGCTAGAGGAAATCTGACAAGCACATGGATGTAGAGTGTAGTCAAGGGCTCTGGATACATGAACTCTTGAGTCATACAAAATGTCAAGTTACATGAAATTCACAATTCGCTTCCCTCTTGCAATTCAGAGAATATGCCTGTGTGTTTACCCAAAACCTATAATGCATGACAGGTAGGAAGCAGGGGTCTAAAGAACAGAAAAATGAAAAGAAAAAATTCACAGCTAGCTTCTCAACCCAGTGGATCAAAAACTAGCAAGGGCATTGCTAGGTTAAACCAAGATTATCTGGCAAAGTCCTAGACGCCATGTGTGACGTGTGTGAGGACTGAAAACAACACTCACTGGTCTGACTTTGTCCAGGAGAGGCATGCCTTTGCTTTGAACGGCGTGAAACTGTAACTGGTTGAATTCTGTAGCGATCCTCTCCAAAATCTGGCCGGTCAGAAGCGGGCTGGCGGAGACAAGGACAGGGACAGACATATGATTCCTGACGTTGGTTCATTCCCGAGAGAACACAGCGCTCGGTTAGCAGCGGGTCCTGGAGCACCACTGTGCTAGAACTTTCCCGCACCCTTCTGGTCCGGGAGAAGCTAACGCATCCTCTGGGCCGTCGTTTTCACCACGAGCCACAGGCACAGCACACAGTAGGTGCAGGGTGGAAGTTAAGGAGCCGGATGCTGGCTGGCCACAGGCCTCAGGGCCAGGCAGGAGCCGGAGCCGGAGCCAGAGCAGATCAGTGGGGTGCAATCCTGTCTGTTCCCCCACCTTCACCAGGCTCTCCCATTCACCTTCAACCTCCTTCCTCACCTTTAACCTCCCTGCTCTCCTCTTGCCCTTCCTCCTCTCTAACACCTTTTCTAAATAAAGCACCCCTAATGCCTCTCACACACCAAGTACTGTTGTCTCCTTCAGCGAACCAAACTGATCTTCTAGGAGCAACAAGTAAAATACTTCCAAACAGCTTCCTTCACGTTACCGTTTACCTGTGGCTGAGAGAGCAGGGGTTCAGATGCTCTGGTCCCAGCGAGAGGACAGTCCTCGTGTATCTTCCCCGAGTCTAATAAGCCCCTTGTTTCCCCTAACACACATTATAAAGCATTAGCTTATGTGCGACTCAGGAAGAAATAGTTACCTGTGTCCTTCCAGTGCAGACGTTTCTTTAGAACTCGGAGAATTTAAGATCTTTTCAATCTTCTCAACCGATCGGATAACTTGTATGAGCCTCAACACACACATCTGTTAAAATTAAGCAAAAACGTGTTATGATGTTTAATCCTAATTATCTTACTTCCTCATGCTAAATGCAGGAAAATATGGAGCCAGCAGTGAACTTAGACTCTTGAGAGCACCCTACATGTTGAATGTCTATATGACATTGAACTTGCAAGAATGCGAATCTTAATTCAGGCTTTCTGTCTACAAGCATATTCCACCATTCTGTTGCAAGGTTATTGTAAGAAAGAAACTGGACTTCTTTGCTTTCTCATGCTCTGTACTCTCATTCCTCCCTTCTTCTCCCATCTTAAATGAACCTCTCAACTGCTACTACATGTATTGTGCCTCCCGTCAAGGTGCTGTCTGTCACAGTCCAGGCTACCACATGTTGTATGACACTGTACTGTACCTTTTTCCCCCTAATGTCCTCTTGTTTAGACATCCGTTCATCGACTGCCCGAATTCCTTCACTCACAGATGACCTGAGACTCTAAAACAGAAAGGAAATGTACTGTTGAAATAGTTTCATAACATTTTACACATTTCATTCCACAGAACTGAACTTAATTTACATGATTAATTCAATACAGTAGCTACAGGCCCGTATTATACAGATATTGGCAAAATACCAAGTTTCAGACACAACTGCTATTGATTTGGGTGCGAAATGACATAGAAAGCTAGGGTCACACAGGATCAATGGCCCAGAGAATAATCTACTATAACTGTCACAGAGGGTCAGGGTAGGGAAAGGATAGTCTGTACAGGATAGAGTACAGGAGAGTTTAGCGGGGTTTGCAGAGAAGTAGAAATAAAAAGGAAGGGGTTGACTTAGAAGGACTTCATTCCGATAATCTAGCAGACTAGATTCTATACATTTTGGAAAACTAAAGATATATCACGATGTAAAGTTATTTTGGGAATATTAGGAAGCAAGAAGGAACAGAAGGGCCAGGAAAAGGGAGAGGTCAGAGGATCAAGGCACATAGGAAATCATTAGAAATTAGGTCCAATGCCGGGACCGATTTGGCTCAATGGATAGAGCGTCGGCTTGGGGACTGAGGGGTCCCGGGTTCGATTCCGGTCAAGGGCATGTACCTTGGTTGCGGGCATATCCCCAGTGGAGGGTGTGCAAGAGGCAGCTGATCGATGACTCTCTCTCATCGATGTTTATAACTCTCTGTCTCTCTCCCTTCCCCTCTGTATAAAATCAATAAAATATATATATATAAAAAAAAAAAAAAAAGAAAAGAAAAAAAGAAAAGAAAAGAAATTAGGTCCAAGACGAAGGTAAGGCAAACAAGGAGAATAAACAGGACACCCCGGCCGGTGTGGCCCAGTGGTTGCTAGTCACAGACCTCTGAACAACCAATTCCTGCAGGAGGACACAAGTTCACATACTTGATGGCGGTCTGTGCCATAGAATTTGGGGACTTACCAGAACTTCTTCTCGTAACTGTCCCAAAGGCACCGAAAGCTGGTTGAGGACTTTGTCCATGCCAACCTAAAAGCAAAATCATGTTGGCACACACATCAGAGGCAGGAGTGAGAGTGAAGTATCTGTTTAATGATCAAAGCAGTACTAGACGTAGTTACTCTCTCTGCCTAACCATAGACTGCTAAGCAACTAGCTAAATAACTAATGTTACTTTGCCATAAATATTGCTCATAGGTTTAAAAAAAACCATCTGTTGATACACGTGAGCCAGTACATAAGGGAAGTCATGATAAATGAACGCTTCTTTAGGCACCATTTGCCTTTGGATGAGATTTTAAATGAATCTGAAAAACATTTTCACGGGAGGTGAGTGGAGTTGGTGTAAAAGTCTGATGGATGGGTCTAGCTCTTCTAAACAGGACTGTCTCCTTGGGGGAAAAGCCACATTAAAAAGAAGGGAGATAGAATTCATTGGAGTTCTAATCTACGGAAACATTTATCTTAGTGGCAGGTTTCCCACAAGCAAACACGGCTCATTAACCTTAATGCTTCTTGAAACCCCCATGGAGAGAACGACTGTCTGTGCTTCTTTAAGCAGATAGGTTACAAACCTCTCGCACATTTTTAGGAAGCAAGCCTCCTACAGGGCAACGCTGACCGCTGCTCCCGCAACCTGGCTCTAGCCAGCGCGTGCCTCCAAGTAAAGCAAGCATTTCCTTAAGACGAGTTGATAGCCAAAACCGGTGTGGTTCAGTGGATAGAGCGTCGGCCTGTGGACTGAAAGGTCCCAGGTTCGATTCAGGTCAGGGGCATGCACCTTGGTTGCGGGCACATCCCCAGTGGGGGGTGTGCAGGAGGCAGCTGATTGATGTTTCTCTCTCATCGGTCTCCCTTCCTCTCTCTAAAAAAAAAAAATTAATAAAATATATATTTTTTTTAAAAAGAAGAAGAGCTGATATTTACTCTTGCAAATTAGTCTCAACCAGTGAGATTTCATGTAACCACTTGGAAACTAACAAAAGCGACTACTTTGCTATTATTATCCTTTATCTTTTGCTACATAGGTGTTATGTATACATATAACTGAAGCACGTAACTATATATAGTTATGCTTCATAACGAATTCAAAAATAATCAAACTAGCCGAAACCGGTTTGGCTCAATGGATAGAGTATCGGCTTGGGGACTGAAGGACCCGGGTTCGATTCCAGTCAAGGGCATGTACCTTGGTTGCTGGCATATCCCCAGTGGGGGGTGTGCAAGAGGCAGCTGATCGTTGACTCTCTCTCATCCATGTTTCTGACTCTCTCTCTCTCCCTTCCTCTCTGTACAAAAATCAATAAAATATATTTTTAAAAAAATAATCAAACTAAAATAGTCTTGAATGAGAAAAAAATGGAAACAAAATTGTGTAGAGAAAGAAAGTTTAGTTCTTTTATTCATTAATGAGATTAGCAGCCTCTTTAAGTTCTCAGGGGTGAAAAAGCAACGGGAAGACTTCTAAAATCCTCAGCACTTTTAAGAAGAAGCCTGGGCACCCGCTTCGGGAAGGGGGGGCGTCTCGGTACCAGGTTTGTGGAGAGGTTGACGAAGTCCGCGTAGTCCTTGTTGATGAGCTCCACCATGGCGGTCTTCAGCAGCTTGTAGTACAGCTCCAGGTCGTCCCTCAGCTCCTCCAGCTGCACGCGCTTCCGGCAGTCAGAAACGAAGTGGTCGACGTCGAAGTCTTCCTGGAAACACAACCGGAGCAGCTCTGAGTCACACCCCGAACACTTCCAAGGCCGTGCCTGCAGATCCTTTGTTACCGGTAAAACGGTCTCAGCTGAGCCTTCCGTAATGCATGTCTGTGTCCAACTAGAGGCCCAGTGCACGAACTCTGTGCACTGGAAGGGTCCCTAGCGGTAGCCGGTGGCCAGCTGGTACTCCCTCCACTCCCAGGCCACCCGCTATGGCGGCTGCAGCAGGCCAGGGCCTCCCTCCCTCCTTCCCTTCCCCTGGCAGAACTCCCGGTGGAGGGGACAATTGGCATACTAGGCTTTTATTATATAGGAGGAGGACAATCTGTCTGCACACACCCACATCCTGTTCCCCTCATCCAGAGGGCGGGGCACCGGGAGAATGAGAGACTGGTGTGTTTTGCTGCACTGCAGCAGCACCAGTAGGAATCGAACATCCACTCTGCCCTCCCCGGTTGGGCTCAGTGGATAGAGCACGGGCCACATCACAGCCTGAAGGGTCGGGATCCATTCAGGTCAAGGGCATGGACCTCCATTGCAAGCTCGATCCCCAGTAGGGGGCGTGCAGGAGGCAGCTGATGGATGTTTCTCATTGATGTTTCTAACTCTCTATCCCTCCCCCTTCCCCTCTATAAAAAATCAATAAAATATATTTTTTAAAAATATCCCACTCTTTTTTAAATGTCTCATTCCAGCCGGGCCGGCTTGGCTCGGTGGTTGAGCGTGATCTATGAACCAGGAGGTCATGGAGGTCAGCCCATGTGTGACTTTTTTAAAATTACTTTATTAATTAAGGTATCACATATTTGTCCTCATACCCCCATTCCCACCCCCCACCCCTCCCCATGCATGCCCCGACCCCCCTGTTGTCCTTGACCTCATTTGTATTGGGCTCATTTGTATGCACACAAGTCCTTTGGTTGATCTCTCCCCGTGATTCTCTCTCATCATTCATGTTTCTAGCTCTCTCTCCCTCTCCTTTCCTCTCTGAAGTCCATCAAGATATATATATATGTTTTTAAATATACTTTTTTTTTTTTTAAGTCTCATTCCAGAAGCTTCAGACTAAGGAGCCTTTTATTTCGGACCCGACCCTGGAAGGAGGCACATGCGCTCAGCGATTTGTTCAGGACGGAATTCCTGATCCTCGGGGGACAGGACACTGGTCTCCACGCGAGGGGACCGGCCATCGGACGGCACTGCCCGGGACCCGGGACCAGGGACCGGGGACCAGGGACCGACAGCGACTCACAACTTCCAGGTCTTTCCACCCAAAACGCCCCATTTTGCAGAAGGGCTTTCTCCAGGCGGCACCAGCCAAGCCGGAGCCCGTGGGGAGGCCCCGGGGGCGGAGGGCAGAGGGGGCCGGCCCCCCGCGGCCCGGCTCCGGGGAGAAGCGCCCGGGTACCTTCATGAACTCGTCCTTGTCGAAGCACAGAGTGTCCGGCCCCGTGGGCAGGTTCATCCTGCTCCTCTCCATCGCGCCGGCCGCCGCCTCACGGCGCCCAGATCGGAGCGAGGCCCAGGAGCGGGAGGCGGCGCCCAGCGGACCGACCCGGCGGCCTCAGCCACGATCAATTTCCACGGTCGGGGAGGCACCGCTTCCGCCAACATGGCAGCGCCCCGCGCCGCAGCCAATCAGCGAGGAGCCCCGCGGGCCCGCCCCCGCCTGCGCCGCCAAGAGGGACGGCGCTCGCCGCTGGGGTCGCGCCGGCGGGCGGTGCTGCCCCCTGGCCTCGGAGGGCGGCACTGCAGCCCCGCGCGCTCCTAGGCTGGGCCCCTAGGGGGGGAACCTCTCCATCCCAATGTCTCCTCCCCAGATTGCTCCTCCGTGGATGGCCTAGTGCGGCCCTTTGGTTCCCAGGTTAGTCTTCCAGGGGTGGGCACATCACCGGCTCCTTCCTGCTGCCGGTCCCTGTGCAATGAGGCCTCCGTGGGATTCGGGGGCCCCACCCTTAACGTTGGCACCCTCAGTTCCACAAAGTTCTAGGGAAGAACAGGTGGGAGCTGGGCAGCCCCTGCTCCGCATTGCACCCAGGTCCAGGGTGGCCAGATTCTCAAAGCAGTGCCCTCCCGACCTGCTTAGTCCAAATACAGCAGACGGATATGTGTGCCTGCATATTTGTGATTTATAAATATATTAATGATTATTAATTTCAGAGAGGAAGAGAGAGAGAGGCATCCATGATGAGAGAATCATGCATCAACTGCCTCCTGTATGCCCCACACTGGGCCTTGAGGCCGAAAGCACCCCGGGACTGTGCCCGGACGGGGAATGGAACCCTGACTTCCTGGTTCATTGGTCGACGCTCAACCCTGAGCCACACCGGCCCGGCTTCAAGTTCCGTTTTTTGGAAAGGTTTCGTGTTTTGGCTTATCTTAGCGGACACTTTCATTGCGTGATGAGATCATTCCGGTGGGTAGGTGTGCTGGTGGGGAATGGGCATGCATCAGAATAGAACCATTGTCTGATGGCTAGTCACTTGCTTAATGAGATAGAGGAGGCATCTGCTTACAGACCCTGGACCAGACACCGCGGAGCCCAGATGGGCCCAGGACTCAGAGGAAAGAAAACCATTCGGAGAAGAGACCCGTGACAGGTTTTTGATGTGGTTGCTTGCACCCAAACCCTGACCCTGACCCCTTCCGGGAGTTTGCCTGGGGAACGCTGACCACTCTGAGGTCCCAGGAACCGGCTGAGCCGTGTGTAACCTCATAGAAGATAAGCCACCTTGTAATCAGGCTCGGAGCTCCCGAAGGCCAGGCGGCAGGCTCTCCCCTCCCCTGTCCGTGTCCGTGTGGCTCTTGGCTGCACGTGGCAACCTCCTCCCTCCTGTGTCTATAACCGGCCGCCTGGCAAGGCGGGGTGGGGGGAGAGGGGTTACACCGCTCCCCCACGCTGCCGGCAGGATTGCAACCCTGGCTCTGCTTCATGGGCTCGATGGTGGCAGGCAGCCCCGACCCCCGGGCCGTCAGGGTGCAGGTGGGCACTGGTATTCGTTCTGTTTACTTCGGCACCTGTGGCCACACAGGAACCTGGGTGCTGCGAGTGCTTAAGACGGAAGGGGAGGCCCCAGCAGGTGTGTGGCCCAGTGGATAGAGCGTTGGCCTGCGGACTGGGGGGGTTCCGGGTTCAATCGCGATCCAGGGCGTGTACCTAGGGGGTGTGCAGGAGGCAGCTGATGGATGTTTCTCTCTCATTGATGTTTCTAACTGCGTACCCCTCTCCCTTCTTCTCTGTAAAAAATCAATAAGATATATATTAAAAAAAAAAAAAAAAAAAAACCACGAAGGGAAGGCCCCAGTAGGTGTAGCTCAGTGGCTAGAGCGTTGGCCTGCGGACTGGAGGGTTCCGGGTTCGATCCCGGTCCAGGACACGTACCTTGGTTGCAGGCTCCTCCCCGGCCCGGGTCATGTTCACCCAACCTCTATGTGTCTCTCTCCCATCGATGTTTCTCTCTGTCTCTCCCCCTCCCGCCCACTCTCCCTAAAACCCAATGGAAAGATATCCTCAGGTGAGGATGAACAAACAAAAAGACTGCAGGGGAGAGTGAAAACTCCCATTTCCCCTGGGGGGGAGGGGGCTGGGATGGGGATCATTAGCTGCCTCCTCCCCCCCACCCCCTTTTTCTCCGTCACACACAGCCGGAGGCATAGGAGCACAGGAGCGGGGTCAGAGGAGGGAGAACACAGCGGGAGGGCCGAGCGAGGCTACCTCCCCCACTCCCTCCCCACCAGCTGAAGGAGGGCAGCTGAGCCCTAAATAGAGACGGGATTTCACACTGTAGGCTCTGCAGATTTTCAAAGGGAGCAAGAATCAAGGGCTTGTGAGCACAAGCGGCAGACCTAAAGATCTAACGCCCTTGGCTTCCAGCTGAGCAAGGGACCCTGTTAACAATACCTTTGGAGGCCAGGGACCATCCTTTGCAGAAATACACGTCCCTCCAGTTCGCAATTCCTCGTGCAGTCTCAATGGGGACGGTGTCAGCCGTTCGGCAAGGCCGGCTGTGCTCCCGGGGAGGACTGCCCCAGACGGGTGGCTGCAGAGACGGAACTGCAGTGTCTCTGATTCTGGAGGCTGAATGTCCAAGGCCAAGTTGGTTCCTTCAGAGGCCTTTGTCCTTGGGGTCGGGGCTGGGGGGGGGGTCGGGGGCAGAAGGCCGTCCTCCCTGTGTCCCCACATGGACTCACGCTGTGTGTGTCTGTGTCTAGTGGTGTGCCCCCGTGGATAGAGCGTCGGCCTGCGGACTGAAGGGTCCCGGGTTTGATTCCGGTCAAGGGCATGGACCTTGGTTGCAGGTACATCCCCAGTAGGGGGTGTGCAGGAGGCAGCTGACCAATGTTTCTCTCTCATCGATGTTTCTAACTCTCTATCCCTCTCCTTTCCTCTCTGTAAATAATAAATAATAAAATAAAGAAAATGGAGCAGAAAAGAACAAATACTAGTAAAGGCTAGTTTTCTACATGGGCCTCGAGGGACCATGTCCTCAAAGCAACAAACTCAAGTTTATTTTTTTTAATTCTTTTTAAAGTATATTTTTGTTGACTTCAGAGAGGGAGAGAAAGAGAGAGAAACATCCATGATGAGAGAGGATCCTTGATCGGCTGCTGCCTGCTCGCCCCTCACTAGGGTCGAGCCTGCAACCCGGGCCTGTGCCCTGACCGGGAATCGAACCATGACCTCCTGGTTCATAGGTGGATGCTCAACCACTGAGCCACGCCAGCTGGGTGAAATGCCTTTCATCTGATGAACGTGGTCTTTAGGTTTTCTATGCCCAAGAAGCCACCCTGAGCCTCAGCCTAATGCCAAGGAGGCGGGATTTAGTCAAATAACGGTAACATGACTCCAATGGGGGAGCGGAAATCCGATGCTCCCTTCAGATTATCTTCTGCCCACAACCTCTCCACCCCGTGCCCGGGCACCACCAGTGGCCACCAGCCCCTCCATCTGCTCCAACACCTGCCTGCAGGCCTGAGCAGGGCTTCCTGGACTGGCCTCCATCACAGACCCGGCACGGTTCCTCCATCAGTGACCCAGTGTTGGCCAGCATCGTTGTTGCTATGGCGACAGTCACCCATGCATACATTGAGCAGGTGTACAGTACTAGCCTGGCCTACCAGTACTGGCTTACGAAGTTTTCTAGGTGTTTTTTGTTTGTTTGTTTGTTTTGGTTTGGTTTTTTGTTCTTTTAAAAAAATATTTTTAAAGATCACACTTTTTATTTATTTTTTAAAATATATTTTATTGATTTTTTACAGAGAGGAAGGGAGAGGGATAGAGTTAAAAACATTGTTGAGAGAGAAACATCCATCAGCTGCCTCCTGCACACCCCCTACTGAGGATGTGCCCGCCACCAAGGTACATGCCCTTGACCGGAATCAAACCTGGGACCCTTGAGTCCAGAGACCGACGCTCTATCCACTGAGCCACACCGGTCCCCAAGACATTTCCTCCTCTCCCCTTACCCCCACCCCCTCCCAGGACTTTTTAAATCAGGAGCCAAAATGCAACCACATCATTTCCCTAGCAACCACGGCAAAGTGATTCCCTCTGGTTGGGGAGGTTAAAAATAACACTGCACATGCTACTGCAGCCAGCCAGAACCTTCTGGAACATCTCTTTGGTTACCGCAGATGCCTAACTCCCTAAGTCTCACAGGTGATCAAGGTAACCTTTCTAAGGCACCGGTGAGACTTGCCTGCTTAGAGTGGTTCAGGCTTCCTCTGACTACAGGGGGGAAATCATAGCCAGCTTCCTGCCCCTTCCCGCACCATACGGCGTGCTAACAGGGGTGAGAACGCCTTTGCTGGTAGGAAAGACATCAATGGTGCTTCTATGGGGAAAATCTCATGTTCATGCCTGTGGCCAACAGCCACTGGCACTGAAATCAGCTAAATTGCCCTGGCTGGTTTGGCTCAATGGTTAGAGCATCGGCCTGTGGACTGAAGGGTCCCAGGTTTGATTCCGGTCAAGGGCATGCACCTTGGTTGCGGGCACATCCCCAGTAGGGGGAATGCAGGAGAGTTGATCGATGTTTCTTTCTCATAGATGTTTCTGACTCTCCCTCTTCCTCCTCTCTGTAAAAAAAAAATCAATAAAATATATTTTATAAAGGAAACTGCCCAACCAATGTGGCTCAGTAGTTGCACATTGACCTAGGAATCAGGAGATCGCAGTTCCATTCCCGGTCAGGGCACAGGCCTGGGTTGCGGGCTGGATCCCCAGTGTGGGGCGTGCAGGAGGCAGCCGATCAATCATTGATGTTTCCATCTCTCTCTCCCTTCCTCTCTGAAATCAATAAAAACGTATTTTTGGAAATGGTTCATTCTTCATGTCAGGCAATTTGCAGGCATCTCTTTTGACCCTATGACCCCATAAGGTAAGGACTCTGACCATTACCTTCCTTTGCAAACGAGGAAATGGAGACGGAGAGCAGGTCATCCTTGGCCAAGGGCGCTCGGTAAGTGATGGATTCAGGGTTTGGGGCCAGACTGCCCGACTCCAGAGGCCAAAGCTCACTCACGATTGCTTACAGCCCCGTTTCTTTTTCTTTCTTTCTTTCTTTTTTTTTTTTTTTGCATCCACAGGCAAGCATGACTCACGGCTAACTGCGAGGTCTTATGATTCACGGAAACTCTTTTTTGTTGAAATCACCAACCCGTCTCCCCTTTGAAAACTCCAAGGAGCTGAAAACGTTCATTCTCTGTCATGCGGTGAAAAAGAAAGGACGATTCTCCATCTTGACGGCTTTGCTCCCACGAATTCAAGGTCTGGGCTTCCTTTTCTGCCCCGCCGCTGCCCCCTCCCTCCTCAACCCCCCACCCCCCGCCCCACCGCAATGTCCTGAGCACGCCTCTGTCCATTGGAAATGGAAACACTCAGTCCCAGGGACCACAAGTGCTTTTGACCTTGGCACAAAGCAAAACTGGGTCACGCCGAACGGATTTAGAGGACGGCAGGGTTCAAGGTCGCTGCTGAGGTCTGTTCCCTGAACTTGAGCAGTGAGTGACAGGAGCTGGTCATTGACGAGGGCCTTTCACAACTGCCACCTTGGTTCTCAAAGGTGAAGGCTGGGAACCATGTCAGCGCCAGAAGCCACTCTAGTGTGGAATATAATGAACAACCTAAACTGATGAACAAAATAGATCGAGAGACACAGAAGCATCGAATAGACCGTCAAACCTCAGAGAGAAAGCAGGGCTTGAAGGCAGGGTCAAGGGCACATGCCCAGGTTGCAGGCTCCATCATAGAAGTTAACAATGCACAATTGGCTCAGTGGATAGAGCGTCAGCCTGCAGATAGAGCATCAGTCCTGGGTTCGATTCCAGTCAAGGGCATGTACCTTGGTTGCGGGCACATCCCCAGTAGGGGGTGTGCAGGAGGCAGCTGATGAATGTTTCTCTCTCATCGATGTTTCTAGCTCTCTGTCTCTCTCTCTCCCTTCCTCTCTGTAAAAAAAAAAAAAAAATCAATAAAATGTACATTAAAAAAACACACAACACAATGCACAATCACACTGGTGGGAGGTTGCCAGGCAGATGGAAAGTTTGGGGTTTTGTTTTCTCCCTTTTCCTTTCCTCCCTCTGCAATGAGAAGCCACTACCTGCCTCCGGGAATATTTTTGGCTGGAATATTTTTGCTCTTCTTGGTGGAAAACATTTGCTTAAACAAAGCAACTGGATTCTGAGCGGAACTAACCATTTCATTTATACGTGACACGCTTTGGGGTAACCATTGGATGTCCCAGTCTGTTCCTTCTGGGACCATCTAATCCTCTTCCCGATGTTGTAACCCCGTGTGGCTACAAGCACCTGAGAGCCCAGGAACCACAAAGGCCCACATTTTCTCAGGATTAACACGATACAAGTGCACACTACGGACAAAGGAAGATTGTGTCCGTTCTTGTAACTGCTATGGCTCCGTTTGGAGCTTTCTAGGAGAAGCAAAACAATTCCTTGTTTTAAAAACACCCCTTCAGCCGAAACCGGTTCGGCTCAGTGGATGGAGCGTCAGCCTCTGGACTGAAGGGTCTCAGGTTTGAATCTGGTCAAGAGCATGTACCTTGGTTGGGGGGCACATCCCCAGTATGTGCAGGAGGCAGCTGATCGACGTTTTTCTCTCTAATTGATGCTTCTAAAAACTCTATCCCTCTCCTTTCCTCTATGAAAAAAAAAATCAATAAAATATATATTTTAAAAAATATTTTGAGTTTACAAGATGTCAAAATGTCAAACGTGATGAGGAATGACGGTCTACCTAACTCCAGATGCTGTTACCCCCATTACCCCCTCCAATGACAAGGGGTAATGAACCGCGACTCAGTTCAACCCCGGGACCCCAGAAACGGACCGGCGAGGCGGGGTCCTCATTAGAGCAAGAACCCAGGAAGCCAGAAAGCCCTATGTTTGGAGGAGCAGGCTGCACAGCCGGTCGCGATCCCCCCTCCTCCCCCACACGCCCCGGGAGGCAGCCGCCGCCGCCCCCGCCCGCCAGCAGCGTTCCCGCAGCGACTGGTGGAGAGAACCACCGGGGAGGACAGCTCCCCAGCGTGGTGCGCACTGCGGAGGGGCCCCTGATCGCGGCGGGTTGGACAAGGAAGAACCCGCTGGGTCCCCCCCGCACCCACCCTGCGGGCAGGTCGGGGCTGGCGGGTTGCCGTCCCGGGTGGGGGTGGACAGGTCCCTGCAGGACAGCGGACCCGCCACGCCGCGGCGGCCCTGCCCCTCCCGCTGGCACCGCCCCGCCCGGTAGAGAAGGGTGGAGCGTCCCCGGCGCAGGCCCCGCCCACCAAGCCCATCGTTGGCTCCCCATTGGCCGGAGGGCTGACAGAGCGAGAGGGCGGGGCGCTCTGGAGGGCGGGGCCTCCGCTGACAGCTCGTGCCCAGGAGCGGAGGTTGGAGCATCCCCGGCGCAGGCCCCGCCCACCGCGCCCAGCATTGGCTCCTCATTGGCCAGAGGGCTGACAGGGCGAGGGGGCGTGGCGTTCTGGAGGGCGGGGCCTCCTCTGACAGCTCGCTCCCGGGAAAGGAGGTTGGAGCATCCCCGGCGCAGGCCCCGCCCACCGCGCCCAGCGCTGGCTCCCCATTGGCCGGAGGGCTGGAAGGGCGACGGGGCGGGGCGTGCGAGGGGGCGGGACCGTCGCTGGCGGCTCGCGCCGGGGAAGGTCGGCCGGCGAGCGCTAGGTGTGGAGACGTCGCGGTCGGTGCCTGAGGACGCAGCGGCGGCCCCGGGTCCAGCCGCCGCCCTCGTCTCCCGCCGCGGCCCGCAGCCGGCGGCGCCCCAGCTGCGAGTGCGCTTCCCCGGGGCGCGGGGTCCCAGGCGGCCAAGACGGCGGGCCGGCCGGGCGCGGAGCGGCGGGCGCTGTGCTGCCGGCTGCGCTGGTGGGGGGCGGCGGGCCCGGGCCCCGGCGCGTGCGGCCGGGAGGCGCTGCGCGGGGCGGGCCCGCGGGCGGCGGCGGCGGCGGCGGCGGCGGCCGGGGCGATGGCCGAGGGCGGCGGGGGCGCGCGGCGGCGGGCGCCGGCGCTGCTCGAGGCGGCCCGTGCGCGCTACGAGAGCCTGCACATCTCGGACGACGTGTTCGGCGAGTCGGGCCCCGACAGCGGCGGCAACCCCTTCTACAGCACCTCGGCCGCCTCACGCTCCTCCTCGGCCGCCTCCTCGGACGACGAGCACGAGCGGCCGCCGGGGCCCCCGCCCTGCGTCCCCGCCGCCCCGTCCGCGCCGGAGCCGGAGGAGGACGAGGCCGGCTCGGGCTGGAGCGCGGCGCTGCGGGACCGGCCGCCCCCGCGCTTCGAGGACACGGGCGGTAAGATGCGGCCCTTTGGGGGGGGGGTCCAGGGAGGGGTGCAAGGGAACCCCAGCCAGGGAACCCCGGCCCGGGGACGCGTGAGTGCGGGGCGGGGATTCCAGATGCTCCTGGGGCGGCGGGTCCCTGGCCTCTGTGCGGGGCGGGGCGGGAGCGGGGCGGGGCGGGAGCGGGTCAAGTGTAAGAACCCACCGGACTGCGTGGGAGGGGGTGCGACTTCCTTGTGGGGCGGGGGTGGGGGGGAGGGAGAGGATGAAGCGAGGTGGGACCAACCCTTGGCAATGGCAAGGACGTGGGGGGATCGGGCGCCCCGCACTTGTTCTAGGGGTGTCCCTTGCTCTAGGGGTGTCCCGGCGGCCTGCAGGGGAAGCCAGCCCCACTCGCGGGCTTGCACCTCGAGTCTGGATGACAGGTGGGCTTGCCTGGCTGAGGGGACTCTGAGACCCCGAAGTGGCTTGGGGAGGGATCCGGGCCAGCCGGACCCAGGTGCCAGGGGCCTGGCGGGGCAGGTAGCCGTCGGAGCGAGGCCCTGGGCCAGGCGAGGGGGCGTCCATCCGACCAGGGAGTCTTCTTCATGGTCCGGGTGTCCTGCCTGGGAAACTTGGGCTGACCCTGCTGCTTGGGATCGCTGGCGAACCACAGGCGACAGCGAAAGGACCGGCTTGGCTGCCGTAAGGTGTGGGTCTCACAGCAGGAGGCGCTCCCCGGCCTGGTTCTGCTCTGCTCCTGGCCACAGAAGGTGCCTGACCCGAGACACACTCGCTGGCGTGCTGGCAGAGGTGGCTGCTACTGCTGCTTCTTAAACAACAACAACAACAACAAAAAAGCATATATTTATCTCAGAGAGAGAGGGAGAGAGAGGGAGAGAGAAACATCAACGCTGAGAGAGAATCACTGATTGCCCCCCACGGGATGGAGCCCACAACCCCGGCGTGTGCCCTGACCGGGAACCGAACTCCGACCGCCGGCCAGGCCGGATGTGGCTTTCTGAGGGCCTTCCTACTGCCTGCCTTTGAGGGAGGTTTGTTTTTAAATGTCACTCGGCAGCCCCAGCTCCCTGACAGGTGGACAGAGTGCACACCAGCCCTTTCCCCGGCGTCGGAGGCTCTGTTGCTCACTCGGTGACCGGCTGTGGCAGGTTCCTCCGCTCAGTGACCGGCGGTGGCAGGCCCTGGATTCTGTGCCGGTTGTGTTCGTGGGTGGGAGTGTGTGTGCAGCCCGTGCTGCTGAAGGCCAGGGAGTGGCCGCACTGAGCGGGGTGATGGTGATGGTGATTTTGGTGATGGTGGTGTTGGTGTTGGTGGTGGTGGTGATGGTGATGTTGGTGATGGTGATGGTGATGGTGGTGTTGGTGATGGTGGTGTTGGTGGTGGTGGTGGTGGTGATGTTGGTGATGGTGGTGGTGGTGATGTTGGTGATGGTGGTGGTGGTGATGTTGGTGATGGTGGTGGTGGTGGTGGTGTTGTTGTTGTTGTTGGTGGTGGTGATGGTGATGTTGGTGGTGGTGGTGTTGATAATGGTGGTGACGTGGCTCCTCTGTGGCGGTTCACCCAGACGGGAATCAGCACCCGGGAGGCAGCTGTGAGGGGCTGAGCCTGGGGCCTCCGGCCTTGGATCTGCACCCCATGCTGCAGCCTGCTGCTCGGCTGGCGGGCCTGGCGGGCTCCCAGCAGGGAGTGGTCTGCAAACCGCCCGCTGGCAGGCAGCCGGCAGGCAGGCAGGCAGGCTGCAGTGGGGATGTGCTGAGTTGCAGCCGGCTTACAATCTCCACCTCAGCGGCAGTGCTTGGGGTGGGAGGTTTAAAAGCGTGTTCTCTCTCGGTCGGGATTTAGGGGAGTTTTGGAATTTTCAAAGTCACATCGCTCTGTATACTCCTTTCATTTTTATTTTTTTTAAATGTTTTTTATTGATTTCAGAGAAGAAGGGAGAAGGAGAGAGAGAGAAACATCACCGAGGGGAGAGAACCACTGATGGGCTGCCTCCTGGGGATGGATCCTGCAACTGGGGCAGTGCCCTCCCAGGGGAATCCAGTCGTGACCTCCTGGCTCACAGGTTGACGCTCAACCCCGGAGCCGTGCTGGCTGGGTTGTCTGCTTCTTTTCTACCCCCTGCGTTTTCTGGTTTGTGGTTAGTCTGCCAGCCCTCGTTTGGCAGGCTGTATTCGAGGAGCGTCTGATCTGGCTTGTGATCTTGAAACACTTGAAATCCATGTCCACCTGGGAGAGAGGACACAGCGAGTTTCTCAGGGAAAGAGTGGAATTGGGACCCAGCCGGTGTGGCTCAGTGGGTGAGCATCAGCCCTAGGAACCAGGAGGTCAGGGTTCGATTCCCGGTCAGGGCACAGGCCCGGGTTGCAGGCTCCATCCCCAGTGTGGGGTGTGCAGGAGGCAGCCAACCCTTGATTCTCTCTCATCATGGGTGTTTCTATCTCTATCTCTCTCTCTCTCTCCCTTCCTCTCTGAGATCAATTACAAAATATATATAGAAAGAGAAGAGAGTGACATTTTGATCTATAATCAATCTTCCTAATAGGAAACTTGTAACAGGAATATATGTTGCTGATAAAAACAGATGAGGAACAGGCGTCCTGCCCACCTCCTGTTACATAAACGTGCCCGTGCGTGCGTGCGTGTGTGTGTGTGTGACTGTGTCTCGGGTGTAACTGCGTTGCTGTGCTGGCTTTGGCTGAGTCAGGTTTCTTCTCAGATGGAGAGAGGACTGCTGTCTGGGACCTGCGATGACCAAGACCCCGTGCACCAAGTGGGGAGGCGCTGGGTACCACTTTCCCGTGATCTGCCTTCAGAAAAGGGGGGGCCCTTGGTGTCCAGCTGATAGGAGGAGGGAGGGAAGCGGTGAGCATCCCCGTGGTCAGGGTTGAGACTCCTAACCATTCTGCAGGCTGTCCCAGTCCTCCCAGCCTCTCTGCCTTCTGTGTGTTTCGTGGGTTTAGGTCCTGGGTCAGGCTCTGCAGAAGTGCAGCCCACAGTGATGGGCAGAGAGGGTCCATCTCTCACCCTCCGCGCTCCCCCTCCCCCAGGTCCTGGCTCAGTCTTGAATTAGGAGTTTCCTAGGGAGGATGTGAATGCAAACACTGCCTGTGAGCTGCCTGCAGGCTCTTGGCCCCTAGAATGGAGGGGCAGCTACTGCATTCTGGGAACTCGGGGCCGGGCCCTCTCCCACCAATTTTGCAACGAACCCCCTAAAATAGCTCCCGCAGGCCATCAGCCTGGCCTGCCCACCCTGCAAATGACCGCAGCGTGCGAGCGAGCGAGCGAGCTCTCAGGAGGTGGCCTGGGATGCAGGCCTGGCTGCTCTCTGGCTCCTGCCCTTGTGGTTCTCTCTCTGAGCATCTTGTGACTCGTTCTCTCCGAGGAGGGAAGGAGCGGACAGAGCCGCAGATGCTCGGGCTGCTGTCTGTTCTGCGTCGTCGGTCTGGGTCGTGCTGCCTGGGGTCCGGGCTGCTTGCATTTTCCATCAGAGGTCGGACTTCACGGGAGTTTCCCCGCCGTGCTCCGTGGCAGCGGCCTCTGGAATCGTTCCGGGAGGAGCCACGACCTTGGGAAGCTGCAGAGGAGCAGATGGCGTTGGAAATTAGCACTGCTCGCTGCTTTATCTTCGGAGAGCCGGCTGGTGCGTTGGGAATAAAGACTAACAAGAAAGAGGAGCAAAGTCTTCTTCTTAAAACCAGCATTCACCAGTCATAGGATTAAATATATATATATATATATATATATATATATATATATATATTGATTTCAGAGAGAGGAAGGGAGAGGTTGAGAGAGACAGAAGCATCCATGATGAGGGAGAATCATGGATCGGCTGCGCCTCCTGCACGCTCCCTACTTGGGATCGAGCCTGCAACCCGGGCATGTGCCCTGACCAGGAATGGAACCGTGACCTCCTGGTCCCTAGGTCAGTGCTCAACCACTGAGCCACACCAGCCAGGGTGTAATAGGATTCATGAGCAAAGCTACCAGGACCCCTGTCTGGGGGGGAAAGTGTTTCCTACCTTGAGCTCTGTGGCTCCAGGAATGTGAGTCCTGCATCTTGGTTGTTGCAGGATAAGCCTTACGAAGTGCCACGCAATACCAGGCATGTGCCGGGCCCCAGAAACCACGGGGGGCTTCCTGGAGGAGGCTTCCCATGACGAGGACCATAGCCACAGAGCAAGGCTCGCCCTGCTTCTCAGGCCAGTACAGAGAGCGCAGGTGGGTCTTCAGAGGCCGAGTCGGGGGTGGTGAGAAGGGTGATCACCGGTTAATGATCACCATCAACTAGTCAGACTTTCATTCAGAAAACGCGGTGCGCCCCCCCCCCCCTTTTTTTTTATAACTCCGAGAACTTTTCTCAGTAAAAAAGCTTTATATTTGTCCAGCCTCTGTGGCTCAGTGGTTGAGCGTCGACCTATGAACCTAGTAGTCATGGTTCGATTCCCTGTCAGGGCACATGCCCCAGTGTGGGGTGTGCAGGAGGCAGCCGATCAGTGATTCATCATTGATCTCTCTCTCTCTCTCTCTCTTTCGCTCCATCTCTGAAATAAATGAAAATATATTTAAAAATCAAAGACTCAGTGGGTGGCAATCCCTCTGTGTAAAAATTGGGGAATTTTTTTTCCCGTACCTGAATTTTTAAGGTGGAAGCGTTGACTTTCCGAGTTTATCGTCACCAGATGAACAATTCCCAAATAGGACTCTTTCTCCAAATACTCGTAGCCTGAATGAAATCAAGTGACTACACAATTACATTATATTCTTAAGGGCTATTTTGTTTAATGTTATGAAAAGCTAATACATAGGATAATTCTACCAAGATTATAATTAGGATATAACTTAAACTCTATTATACTGCTTGGTATCGTTATTTACATTTTATAAAAGTCAATCTGAAAGAATATTCTTTTTGAAGTTACTGGGATAACTCTCTAGAATCAATTTAAAAAAAAATAATCAGTGTGACCACCTCACCCTCTCTCTGTCTGAAGAGCTATTTTGTTGAGAAATCACGTTTTCAGTGAAAGGAACATCGTCCCCCCCTCCCTGTGTGCTTTCCGCGGCATCTCTTTGAAAGCTATTATTGTTCTCATTGAGATTCAAGTTGTGTCTGTATCTCCCAGGAGCTGTCTCTCTGGATGCG
This sequence comes from Nyctalus aviator, assembly GCA_036971965.1. Classification (NCBI taxonomy): domain Eukaryota; kingdom Metazoa; phylum Chordata; class Mammalia; order Chiroptera; family Vespertilionidae; genus Nyctalus; species Nyctalus aviator. The sequence continues at coordinate 2,569,878 of CM072940.1, read as the reverse complement.
GGTTCTGCTGCTTCCGGGCCATCTCACTCTCCCTGAGACCATGGGAGGGCTCCGTTTTCTCTGCGGCCCAATCCACTGAGCCACACTAGCTGGGTCAAACTTACTTTTTTCAAAATTTATTTTTATTTGATTGTAGAGAGAACAGAAGGGAGAGAGAGAGAGAGAGAGAGAACACTTTGATCTGTTATTCCACTTGTTTATGTATTCATTGATTCTGGGATGCGCCCTGATGGGATTGAACCCCCAGCTTTGGCATAGCTGGACGATGCTCGAACCAAACAGTACTACCCACCCAGGGCTCTCAGACCTTGTCACGAGGACGTGGTCTGGTGGTTGCCTGGGGAAGATGGAAGCCAAGAGGGGCAGCCGTGAAGAGCCTCCCCCTGAGCCAGGGTCAAGGGCCGCACGCACAGTTGCAGGAGCGGCCGTGGCCGGGAGTTACCTGCCGCTGCTGGGCTGTTACATAACGGGAGCGTTCAGAGTTGCTGTCGCTATCGTCGGAGGCTTTCAGCCTTGGTCTTTCAGGAGAGCTTAAAATTGTTTTGACCTATTTTCCGCTCTTTCTACCTGGAGATTAAAAGGCCAGCTCCGCGGAGCCATGGTGTTTGGGCCGTGGCTCAGCAGGGTTCTGTGACCTCCCCCCAGCCCGTGGGTCAGTGCATTAGGCACCGGATGCAAGGGAGTCTGGGAAGTGTCTGGTGTGATGTTGGAAAGAACACGGGTGCCCTCTCTATCCATATATCTATATAGCTATAGTAGAGGCCTGGTGCACCAATTCATACACAGGTGGGATCTGGCCAGCCTGCCCCATGGGGCCCATTGGGCTGGACCAGTGGGAGGGAGGGGCCACAGGCAGTTGGCTGGCTGGCTCTGCCCCTGACTGGGGTGGGGGAATGAGGCTTTTATACATATACATATCTACATATCTACATGTCTATCTACACATGTATATGTTTATATGTTTACATGTCTACATATATTTTTAAGTTGACTTCAGAGAAGAAGGGAGAGAGAAAGAGATAGAAACATCAATGATGAGAGAATCATTGATTGCTGCCTCCTGCACGCCCCACACTGGGGATGGAGCCTGCATCCCGGGCCTGTGCCCTGACCGGGAATGGAACCGTGACCTCGCAGGTCATAGGTCAATGCTCAACAAGTGAGCCGCGCCGGCCGGGTGAGAACATGGCTTCTGAGTCAACTTCCTGAGCCTGCTCTGAGTCCAGCCACGTCTTTAAACTCTCCCACCTCCCAGCCTCTAGGACTCACTCGGCAGAGTGCCTTCACCCGAGCCTCCGCTCGCTCCTCTGCGATAAACCACCGATGCCTCCCAGCCTGGATGGGAGGGGGAGGAAGGCCAGGTGGACACCCTTCCCGGCGGGTGGGGAGCGGCCAGCGGGAGGCCAGGTGGGAGTGTGCTGGGGCTGGTGCCAGCAGGGCACGTGAGGGGAGGGGCAGGGGCTCCCAGGTGGCAGGAGCACGGAGGGTCGTCCAGGCCATTGTAAGGATGTGGCTTTCACCTGGAGGGCAGTGGAAGCTCAGTGGTTCTGGCTGAGGGCGCCCTGGCCCGGTGTGACTGCAGAGAGATGCTTGGGCGCTGGGCTGAGCGCAGGCCACGGGAGGACCCCGCACCGCCTTCATCTAACGGGGTGGGGGAGAGAGGAGGGGGAGCAGAGGGGGAGAGGGGTGACAAGAAATAGGCAGCCCTCCCCCAGTCCCCCTCCTCCCCTCCGGTCCGGTTCCTGGGCGCCTTGGGCAGGGCCCGCCGCTCTGCATCAGCCTGTGAAGGCCCTTTGAGCAGTTCAGAGGCGGGAAGGTTTCGGGGGTGTGCGATCTTGGCGGGCAATCCTCACCGTCCCGGGAGCATCAGTCTGGCCTTTTCCGTAAAAAGGCCATCTCGTCTTGTCTTTGCAGCCGCGTCACTAACGAGCGGGGGCCCGGGAGGGGCGGTGTCCAGCGCGCCGTGGCCCGCTCCTCTCCGGGGCAGGAGGAAAGGCTGCGCTCGGGCTTCCTCTGGCTAACGGGGTGACGAGGACCGTGCCTCTGGGGCCGTCTAACGGGTGTCAGGCCCCTGTGTTTATTGCCGTCTGCGATGGTGAGGGTGAGGTTTATTTCTCTGGGAAATGGCACAGCCTCGTAATCGCGCTCAATTCCTGCAGGAGCTGGTTCGTGGACCACCCAGTGCCGCTCCCCGTCCTCCTGCGTCTCGGTTTGGTGCTGGACGCGGCCCTGGGACGGGGAGCAGAGGATCCTTGGCGTGGCCCCTGGGCGCTGGCGGGTCGGAGGTCGGGGGTCTGATGTTACTTAGTGTCTGTCGCTGACGCTGTCCCCCACGAGCGGCACCTTAGCGTGTTCATTTTAGAATGATGCCACGTGAGAGCTTCTGTCTGTAAAACCCCTGCCGTGCCCGGCCGGCGTGGCGTGCGTCCAGGCGGGAGGCGGCAGTGAGGGAGCGGGCGTCGGAGTGATGGGCGCGTGGGGAACTTGGCCAGGGGGGGTGAAGGGACCCTGGGAGAGACGGACCCGGGTTCCAATCCTGCCTCTGGCCTGCGGGGCTGGGCCCTTGGGCCAAGTCCAGACCCTCCTCCTCCTGGCGCCTTCCGTCTGCCGCACACCCACCATGCGCTGGGCACCCTGCCAGGAACCTGCCATCTGTGCCCTGGGCCCCACTTCCCGAGTCTGGGGGTGATGAGGGGGGCGTTCATTGTCCTCCTTTTACACGTGAAGAAACGCAAACTGAGGCTAGAAGCTGCTCGTCCAAGGTCACCCAGCTGGTAAGGGCAGAGCGAGGACCTCAGGGCTGCTGGATGGCCCTTTAGGCCACGCTGCCTCTTCACCTCAGTCTCCTCATCTGTGAAATGGGTATTTGTGGTGCCAGGGAATTGTGTGTTCAAGTCCTAACACACTCCTCTGTACCCACAGGGCCGTGGCCAATTATTCGTCCCCTTCCTCCTCTCCCCTCCCCTCGGGGCTTCTCCGCCCTCTGAGCTGCTTCCTGGAGTACCCCGTTGGTCCAGGGAGCAGCTGCGGGCTTGCTGGTGTCCCCGCTGACGCACTCTCCGCTGAGCCATAGTGAGGACTCGGGGAAGGGACCTTCCTGCTAAACATGTTTTTAGTCACTGAACTCCACTCTGCCCTTTGCAAAGGTGACAGTGAAATCGCTGCCTTTCCCTTCGCCTGTCAGCCTCGCGTTCCGAATGGAAGTGGGTTTCTCTCTTCCCTCCCTCCCTCCCTCCCGCGATGTATTCACACCCGCCCCCCCCCCCCCCGGCTTGGTGTCTGTCCCTGGCACGGGTGTGTCAGGGCCCGGATGGATGTGCCCCCGTAGCTCACTCTGCCCCCGTGTCTGCGGAATCACGTGCCGCTGGCTGAGGGGCCCGGACCGGGGGTGGAGGGACAGATGCCCGGTCATTACCAGCTTCCTCCCACGCGGGGGGGGGGGGCTGGCAGGAACGGCCTTGTGTTTTAAGGGGACAGTTAGGCAGCGTTTTAAAGAGCTAGGCCTGCAGCTTTTTCTTTTTCTTTTTCTTTTTTTTTAATCTCACCCGTTCGTGCCCACGTCGGCGCTGGGGAGGGAAGCCAGGCGCTGTCTGCCCACGTCCTCCTGGCTATTCTGCTGTCTCCCTGGGAGCCGCTTGCATCCTTCAGGAAAGAGACAGAAGGGCAGGCCCCGGTGAAAACGGCACGCGCGGCCCCAGCCGCCTCCTCTCTGGCCGGGAAGGGTCTGGAGAGCTCCTCCCGGCCAGCGTGGCCGTTTCAAGCTGCCGACCCGCTTCCGGGGTTGAGGCCGGCGCCCAGCCAATCGGAAGTGGGGAGGTTCCCCATCTTTGACATTCAGGACCCCCCTCCCCCCCCAGTTGGGCTCTTCCCTGCATGTCAGCAGCATCTGCTCAGGCTGCTTTCCTCCGAGTCCTGGCAAACAATAGGCCGGGTTTCTCGGGGATATTTATAACCGGGACAGCACAAAGGAGCATTTGATGCCCACATAGCGTTTAAAGAATTCCTTCCCGCCCCCCCCCCCCCCGCCCCCGGTCTCATGAAAAATTCATCCCCCGAGGCCTGGCTGCTCTCCTCCTCCTAAGTTTGGGTGTCTGGGCTTGTCTGCTCCTCTTCCCTCTTAGACGCTTAGGTGGGGTATGGGGAGGGGGAGGGGGTAAGGGAGAGGGGCAGCCTGGGGAGACCCGTCTGCTCTAAGGGAGCGCACTGACCACCAGGGGGCAGCCCCTGCGCTGAGCACGCAACCCGGGCCTGTGCCCTGACCGGGAATCGAGCCACGCACGACCTCCTGCTTCATAGGTTGACGCTCCGCCACTGAGCCACACGGGCCGGGCTCCCTTGCTCTGGATCAGTGTTTCTGAATGTGCCAGATTTGTAAGAAGGGAGGGGGGCTGGTGCGTGAGCCCCAGGGTGGCCCACGGGCAGAGGGGCAGCGACGGCAGTGCCCCCACGCTGGCTGCGGCGGGCTGGCGGCGGCGGCAATCAGCCCCCGGCCTGCCATTGCAGGTCCCACCCGGAAGATGCCCCCCGGTGCCAGCGCCATCGACTTCTTCCAGCTCTTCGTCCCCGACAACCTGCTGAAGAGCATGGCGGCGCAGACCGACCTGTACGCCCGCAAGTTCCAGGAGCGCTTTGGCGGCGACGGCGCCTGGGCGGACGTGACGCTGGCCGAGATGAAGGCCTTCCTGGGCTACATGATCTCCACCAGCATCTCCCACTGCGAGTCCGTCCTCAGCATCTGGAGCAGCGGCTTCTACAGCAACCGCGGCCTGGCGGGCGTCATGAGCCAGGCCCGCTTCGAGAGGATCCTCAAGTACTTCCACGTGGTAGCCTTCCGCTCCGGCCCCGCGGCCCACGGCCTCTACAAGGTGCAGCCCTTCCTCGACGCCCTGCAGAGCGGCTTCGACGCCGCCTTCAGGCCCTCCCAGACCCAGGTAGGCGGCTCGGCGGGCTCGGCGGGCCCCTCGTGGCCCCCACCGCTCGGCGGCTGTGCCGGGGAGTCACCCTGGGCTCCTCGGGAGGCAGAAGTGACCTTGGGCCCCCTCCCTTCCTGCCTGGACTCTGAGGTCACTTCAGGGTCATCGACGGGGGACCCAGGGTCGTGCAGGTCAGCAGGTCAGCAGCTCCCGGCCCCAGACGATCATAACTCGGGGTTCTGCTCGGAGATGCCCTTTTCCTCCTCTTTTCTCCCCACCCTCCCTCTCCTTTATTTTATTTTCCCAAAAATAGTGTTTTTATTGATGTCAGAGAGGAAGGTAGATGGGGGAGAGAGAGAGAAGCATCCATGAGGAGAGAGAATCATGGACCGGCTGCCCCCTGCACGCCCCCCGCTGGGGATGGAGCCCGCCACCCGGGCATGAGCCCTGACCGGGAATCGAACCGTGACCTCCTGGTTCACACGTCCACTCTCCAACCACTCAGCCATGCGGGCCGGGTGGGATTCGTTTTAATGCAGACAGGAAAGAAATTCTCGCTGGCCCTGCCACGCCCGTGAGGCGTGTGGTTTGCGCCGATAATGCAGGCGGAGTGGAGGCGTTGGCTCTGGGAGCGTGCGTGGAGCAGACAGCCGGAGCGGCCTCTGCGGTGCCCCCCCCCTCCTCTCTGCTCCATCTCCCTCCGAGGCGGGCACTCGCCGTCTGGCTAGAGTGGTTCCGAGAGGCGCTCGAATGTTTGCTGAGCCGCCCAGAACCGGCCGGTTCAGGAGGCAGGGGGGAGATGCCTCCTCCAGGGAGCTCGCCAGGCCTCCCTTCTGAGCAGGAGCCGCTGGGCTTGTCCCCCCTCTGACCACAGGAAAGCCGAGGGCGGGGGCGGGACCCGGCGCCCCTGTGGTTTTTAATGGCATCCAGGCGGCACGGAGGAGAGGGCGGAGGGTAGGTGAGCGTTACCCTCCGCTCTGCCCTTGGCCCTGCGCGTCCGGACTCCGCCGGAGCCTGTCAGCCTGTCGGAGAAGCAGACCTCGGGCCCTGCCCGCTACTTGCTGAATCAGAGCCGGCCCGTTAGCAAGTCCGCCCCCCACACTCCCCACCCCCTGAGCCCAGGCCTGATGAGGCCCTGAGCTCCCCCTGCTGCTGCGGACGCCATGAGCATCTCTGCTCGCCCTCTCCCGCCCCGCAGGTGCTACACGAACCCCTGATTGACGAGGACCCCGTGTTCATCGCCACGTGCACGGAGCGCGAGCTGCGCAAGAGGAAAAAGCGGAAGTTCAGCCTGTGGGTCCGGCAGTGTTCGTCCACCGGCTTCATCATCCAGGTGAGCCCGGGGGGGGGGTGGGGGGGGGGGGACGAGGGAGAGGCGGGGTAACGGTGACCGCTCCCTCACGGCCTTTGGCTGTGCGCCACGCAGATGTTCCCGCCCAGGCCGGGCCCCGCGCTGCCCTCCACGCTGAGCACTGGGGTGGCCGGCGCTGTCCCCTGCACGTTCGTCCCACCCACCTCAGCCCTCTGGTTAAACTGACCCAGACGCAGGCCCCACCCGGCCGGCATGGCTCAGCGATTGACCGTCCACCTAGGAACCAGGAGGTCACGGTTCGATTCCCGGTCAGGGCACGTACCTGGATCGTGGGCTCCATCCCCAGTGGGGGGCGTGCAGGAGGCAGCCGATCCATGAATCTCTCTCTCTCTCCCCACCGCTCTCTCTAGGAAATCAATAAAAATATATTTAAGAGAAAGAGCAAGGATTGGGTTAAAATGAAGTCGTTAGGGCCGAAACCGGTTTGGCTCAGTGGATAGAGCGTCAGCCTGCGGACTGAAAGGTCCCGGGTTCGATTCCAGTCAAGGGCATGGACCTTGGTTGTGGGCACATCTCTGGTGGGAGGTGTGCAGGAGGCAGCTGATCGATGATTCTCTCTCATCGATGTTTCTAACTCTCTGTCCCTCTCTTTCTCTCTGTTAAAAAAAAATCAATAAAATATTTATTTTTTTTTAAAAATGAAGCCGTCAGGGACGGAAGCCGTGCTGCCCGGCGTGGGCCTGGGCCGCCGCCGCGCTGCGGCTCACCGGCCCGCTGTCTCCCCGCAGATCTACGTGCACCTGAAGGAGGGCGCGGGCCCCGACGGGCTGGACGCGCTGAAGAACAGGCCGCAGCTGCACGGCGCCGTGGCCCGCAGCTTGTGCCGCAACGCGGGCGGCAAGAACTACATCGTCTTCACGGGGCCCAGCATCACCAGCCTGGCGCTGTTCGAGGAGTTCGAGAAGCAAGGTGGGTCCTGGGTGCGGCCCGGAAGGAGGTGCTGGGGGGGGGTGGGCGGCATCCAGCACAGGCCGTGCGAGGAGGACAGACCCAGGGAGCAGATCGCTGCGGCCCCGGGACCCGCCGGGCACCGCCGGGCACCACCGGGCACCGCCGGGCACCGGAGCTGAGGGGCCCAAGCCCGGCTCCGGGGGACCGGCCAGCACACAGCCCGCCGGAAGGCCGCAGCCGCTGCAGGAGCCTGAGGTCCATTCGCTGCTGTAACAGGAGGCCACAGGGCGCGGCTCACAGGCCACCAGGTGCATTGCACTCACACCGCCTGTACACACACACACCACCTACATGCACTCACATGCCTATACACACATGTCCCACACACCACCTACATGCACTCACACCCGCCTGTACACACACACCACCTACATGCACTCACACGCCTATACACACACACCACCTACATGCACTCACACCCGCCTGTACACACACACCACCTACATGCACTCACACCCGCCTGTACACACACACCACCTACATGCACTCACACCCGCCTGTACACACACACCACCTACATGCACTCACACCCGCCTGTACACACACACACCACCTACATGCACTCACACGCCTATACACACATGTCCCACACACCACCTACATGCACTCACACGCCTATACACACATGTCCCACACACCACCTACATGCACTCACACGCCTATACACACATGTCCCACACACCACCTACATGCACTCACACCCGCCTGTACACACACACCACCTACATGCACTCACACCCACCTGTACACACACACCACCTACACACACCCACACCCACCTATACACACACACCACCTACATGCACTCACACGCCTATACACACGTGTCCCACACACCACCTACACACACTCACACCCACCTATACACACGCACCACCTACACACACTCACACCCACCTGTACACACACACCACCTACACACACTCACACCCACCTGTACACATGCACCACCTACATATACTCACACCCGCCTGTACACACACACACACACCACCTACATGCACTCACAACCGCCTGTACACACACACACACCACCTACATGCACTCACACGCCTATACACACGTGTCCCACACACCACCTACATGCACTCACACCCACCTGTACACACGCACCACCTACATATACTCACACCCGCCTGTACACACACGCACCACCTACACACATTCACACCCGCCTATACACACGCACCACCTACACACACTCACACCCACCTGTACACACGCACCACCTACATATACTCACACCCGCCTGTACACACACACACACACCACCTACATGCACTCACACGCCTATACACACATGTCCCACACACCACCTACATGCACTCACACCCACCTGTACACACACACCACCTACACACACCCACACCCACCTATACACATACACACACCACCTACATGCACTCACACGCCTATACACACGTGTCCCACACACCACCTACATGCACTCACACTCACCTGTACACACACACCACCTATACACACCCACACCCACCTATACACACACACCACCTACATGCATTCACACACGCCTATACACACATGTCCCACACACCGACCTCAGATGGGAAGTCTGATGAGCATTCATCCTGTCCCGAGCCCGCTGAGGTGGGAGCCTCTGAGGCTGGGGGGCCTCCGGGCTGGGGAGCCACTGGACTGGGGAGCCTCCGGGCTGGGGAGCCACTGGACTGGGGGGCCACGGGGGCTGGGGGCCTCCGGGCTGGGAGCCTCCGGGCTGGGAGCCTCCGGGCTGGGAGCCTCCGGGCTGGGGAGCCTCCGGGCTGGGGGGCCTCCGGGCTGGGAGCCTCCGGGCTGGGAGCCTCCGGGCTGGGGGGCCTCCGGGCTGGGGAGCCACTGGACTGGGGAGCCACGGGGGCTGGGGGCCTCCGGGCTGGGAGCCTCCGGGCTGGGGGCCTCCGGGCTGGGGGGCCTCCGGGCTGGGGGGCCTCCGGGCTGGGGGGCCTCCGGGCTGGGGGGCCTCCGGGCTGGGGGGCCTCCGGGCTGGGGGGCCTCCGGGCTGGGGAGCCTCCGGGCTGGGGGGCCTCCGGGCTGGGGGGCCTCCGGGCTGGGGAGCCTCCGGGCTGGGGGGCCTCCGGGCTGGGAGCCTCCGGGCTGGGAGCCTCCAGGCTGGGGAGCCTCCGGGCTGGGGAGCCTCCGGGCTGGGGGGCCTCCGGGCTGGGAGCCTCCGGGCTGGGAGCCACTGGACTGGGGAGCCTCCGGGCTGGGAGCCTCCGGGCTGGGAGCCTCCGGGCTGGGGAGCCACTGGACTGGGGAGCCTCCGGGCTGGGGGGCCTCCGGGCTGGGAGCCTCCGGGCTGGGGAGCCTCCGGGCTGGGAGCCTCCGGGCTGGGGGGCCTCCGGGCTGGGAGCCTCCGGGCTGGGGAGCCTCCGGGCTGGGAGCCTCCGGGCTGGGGAGCCTCCGGGCTGGGAGCCTCCGGGCTGGGGGGCCTCCGGGCTGGGGGGCCACTGGACTGGGGAGCCACGGGGGCTGGGGGCCTCCAGGCTGGGGAGCGGCGGGGGCTGGGGGCCTCCAGGCTGGGGAGCCGCAGTGGCTGGGGAGCCTCCGGGCTGGGAGCCTCCGGGCTGGGGGGCCTCCGGGCTGGGAGTGGCCGGGGGCTGGGGAGCCTCCGGGGCTGGGGGCCTCCGGGCTGGGGGGCCTCCGGGCTGGGAGTGGCCGGGGGCTGGGGAGCCTCCGGGCTGGGGAGCCATGGGGGCTGGGCGGCCCGGGGCCTGGTGCCATCCGTGGTCTGTGCCCTCCCCCCAGGGATCTACTGCTGCGGGCTGCTCAGCTCCCGGAAGAGCGACTGCACGGGCCTGCCGCGGTCCATGCTGGCCAGCCCCGCCACGCCGCCCGCCCGGGGCCAGCACCGCATCCGCACCAAGGGCAACATGTCGCTCATCTGCTGGTACAACAAGGGCCACTTCCGCTTCCTCACCAACGCCTACTCTCCCGTGCAGCAAGGTGGGCGCCGTGCGGGCGGGCGGGCGGGCGGGCGGGCGCTGGGGGACCGGGTGAGTGAGACGCGCCCGCCCGGGCTGCCCGCTCTGCCCCGCAGGCGTGATCATCAAGCGGCGGAGCGGGGAGGTGCCCTGCCCCTTGGCCGTGGAAGCGTTCGCCGCGCACCTCAGCTACATCTGCAGATACGACGACAAGTACAGCAAGTGGGTGCCCGGGCTCCCGTCCGGGGCGGGGCGGGCGGGGGGCGGGGCGGGGCCTGCCGTCACCCGCACAGACACAGGGACCGGGGCCGGGAGTGGCCCCATTTCACATGGAAAGGTGGAAAGAACAGGCCCCTGAGAGCAGCCCGACGGAGCCCTCCCCCGGCTCCCCGGCTCGGCCAGCTGCCCAGCCGTCCCCCGCACCTACCCCTTCCCTGCCCAGAGGTGCCTCCTCCGCCTGCTCACCTCTCCCTCCTCCCTGGCCCAGACCCCGCACCCCTGCCCCACCTGCTCCTGACCCTCCTGTGGCCTGTGTCTGCCCGTGGCCGCGTGTCTGCCCATGACCTGTGTCTGCCCATGGTCATGTGTCTGTCCGTGGCCCGTGTCTTCCTGTGGCCTGTGTCTTCCCGTGGCCGTGTGTCTGCCCGTGGCCACATGATTGCCCGTAATCTGTGTCTTCCCGTGGCCGTGTGTCTGCCCGTGGCCTGTGTCTGCCTGTGGCGTGTGTCTTCCTGTGGCCGTGTGTCTTCCCGTGGCCGTGTGTCTGCCCGTGGCCGTGTGTCTGCCAGTGGCCACATGTCTGCCCGTGATCTGTGTCTTCCCGTGGCCGTGTGTCTGTCCGTGGCCACATGTCTGCCCGTGATCTGTGTCTTCCCGTGGCCGTGTGTCTGCCCGTGGCCACATGTCTGCCCGTGATCTGTGTCTTCCCGTGGCCGTGTGTCTGCCCGTGGCCACATGTCTGCCCGTGATCTGTGTCTTCCCGTGGCCTGTGTCTGCCTGTGGCGTGTGTCTTCCTGTGGCCGTGTGTCTTCCCGTGGCCACGTGTCTGCCCCATGACCTGTGTCTTCCTGTGGCGTGTGTCTGCCCGTGACCCGTGTCTGCCTGTGACCCGTGTCTGCCCGTGGCCGTGTGTCTGCCCGTGGCCGTGTGTCTGCCCGTGGCGTGTGTCTGCCCGTGACCCGTGTCTGCCCGTGGCCGTGTGTCTGCCCGTGGCCCCACACTGGGGACGGAGCCCGCCCCCCGGGCCTGCGCCCTGAGCGGAAATCGCAGCGTGACCTGGTTCCCGGCGGACACTCACCCTCCGAGCCCCGCCGGCCGGCGGGGGGGGCGGCCCCTGACCCCCGCGTCCACGCAGGTACTTCATCGCTCACAAGCCCAACAAGACGTGGCAGCAGGTGTTCTGGTTCGCCGTCAGCATCGCCGTCAACAACGCCTACGTCCTCTACAAGCTCTCGGACGCCCACCACGCGCACAGGCTCAGCCGCGCGCAGTTCGGAGAGACACTCGTGCGGGAGCTGCTGGGCCTGGAGGCCGCCTCCCCCACCCCCTGAGGGCCGGGCTCGGGACGGACCAGGGGGGGGGAGCGCCTGCCGGCGACCTGCCCGCCGCCCCGGTGCACGGCTCGGCGCCGCGGCCGGGAGGGCCGGCGCCCGGGGTGCCGGGGCCCGTGGAGCCGGAGGCGCCCGCTCCATACAGACGCGTGGCCTGGCTCGCCGCCGTGTGGACGCGGCCTCAGCCAGCGGGCGGGCCGTGCGGCCGAGCCAGTGGGCGCGCGGAGGGGACAGGGCGCGGGCACGGAGGGGGCTCCGCGCCGGGGCTGAGCGAGGCCTCCCGCTCCCGCCGTCCGTCCGCGCGAACGAAGTGTGATGCTATTTTTTATTTTTAAATATATCTTCAGGTTATTTTCTTACTGTTGCTTAAGGTCGTCTGTAAAAGGAAATGTCTCCCTTCTTCCCCATGCCCCCCCCCCCCCCCGCCTTCCCCTGGCTCCCAGCGCGATCCCGGGTCTGGGTTCTGCACCGCGTGCCCAGGCTCGGGCCCATGAGGGAGGGCTGCTGGCCAGGGGGACACCATGACAGACAGGCCGCGGGAGAAGGGGGTCCCCAAAATGAGCCACGAGTCCCTTCTGGCGCCACGTGCTCACCTCCCGCCGGCGGACGAGTCCCTCAGTTCACCATCGCAGGGTCCGTGCTCCCCCGACAGTCATGTGTGCCAGCAGCATGCCCACCTCCGCGCCCCGTGTCCTCGGCTCCCGACGACCGACCACCTCGCCCCTGGAGTCCCCCTCGGGGCCGCTCGGCGCGGCCGGATCCTAACTTGTGTGCCCGGACGCCTCGCCCGTCCCCCGGGGACCAGGAGCGCTTTTTCCACGTGAGAATCTATTTTTAATTTGTGGCGCTTTTTCTACAGGGTCCGCCGTTTCTGAGCTGAGTGTGTGTCTCCCCACCCCACCACCATCCCTCCCCCCGCTTAGGGAGACGCGAATGCAAGCTGGCTGGGGTGGGGGGGAGGTGAGTTTTCTTTTCTGTCCAAACCAGTCAAAGGGAAAAATAAAAGTCTATTTAGATGTTGCGTCTGTTTGTATGTGCGTCTGTGACAAGGTCATTGGGTGTGACGGGCCGCGGGGAGCCGGGACGGTTCTCGTGAACGAGGGGAAGCCTTTCGTGCGATGAGATGTTGGGGCCCCCAGTCCACGGTCCGGGGTGCTTCCTGTCGTCACAGGCAGGGGAATAAGGGGCCAGAGAAGCCGTGGTGTCCGGCCAAGGCCGTCTCAGAGCACACGCTGCGAGGTGTAAGGGCCAGAAGCCACCAATCCCCGGGGCCCCTCTTCAAGTTTCAGGGATCCCAGTCTTCCCACCAAGCCTTCCAGTGCTGACCTTGGCAGTGACCCCTCTCCCAGTCACCCAGCCCTCAATTTTATTGATTTCAGGCAGGGAGGGGGGGAAAGGGAGAGAGAAAGAGAGAGAAACATCAGTGATGAGAGAGAATCATGGGTCGGCGGCCTCCTGCATGCCCCACACTGAATCTGGAGCCCTCAACCCGGGCCTGTGCCCTGACCGGGAATCGAACCCTGACCTCCTGGGTCCTAGGCTGGCGCTGAGTCACTGAGCCACGCCGGCTGGCGGAGCCTGGTGGGTTTTTATTCCCATTCACCATCCAGCAAGGTGAGAAGTCTAGAGATCCGTCGGAGGGGATGATTGAACTCCCAGAGGGAGACCCACAGCCTGGAGAACAGAGGATTGCTGCATGGGCGGAGGGAGGGCTGGGAAGAGGGGAAGGCGTCGGTTCCAACAGTGTTGGCGGCGGGGGGGGGCGGGGCGCGTGGAGAGGGGAGAGAACTATTTAACAACCTCAGGTAAATCCTCTCCAAACCGAAATGTGGGGTCTTGGTCTTGTCTGTGCGCTCCCATGTCTGCCCAGCAGAGGGCAGCAGAACACACCTTATGAGCCCCAGTGTGCGGGACGGCGGGAGGGGAGGCGTGAACCCCAGCCACCCCAGGACACACGTGTCACAGGCATGTTGGCTGCAGAGAAGGCGGCTCCCGAGGGGGGGTGGGCCGAGACCCCCATGGTCACAGTCATGGTCACGGGATGACAGGGTGACAGTGCGGGTGGGACGCCCAGCACGGGGTGGGGTGGGGTGGGATGGGGTGGGGTTGGGTGGGGGCTCAGCCAGCCGGGTGACAGCCCAGTGCATGTAGGTCAGCGCGGTTCCGGGCCACCTTTCAGTCATGGTTCTGGACTGAGGAGGGTGTGGCCCACTGGGAGGTGCCTGCAGGTGCTTCCTGGGAGGGGCGCGTGCGGCCTCTCAGCTCAGAACAGGCTAGAACCGCGGCCCTGCGGCTCTCGGGCCCCTGGAGGGCGGCTCTTCCACAGAACACCACGGCCCGGGCGGGTCTGTGTGGAAGACGTGGCGTCAGGAGACGTTTACGTTTAAAAAACGTGGCTCTCCAGAGACGTGTCCGTCGTGGTGCTGTTGGTGTTTGGCTCTGCGGACGGATGAGTTTGCCGGCCGCTGTGCTAGGAAATGAGGCAGGAACTCCTCACTGTAGCTGCATGCCCAGCAGGTGAGGGATTGGCGGTGGACAGAGATGATGAGAGACGGGTGACAGATCATAGGCTGATAATAAATAGGCGAGAGAGAGAGAGAGAGAGAGAGAGAGATGGGGGGGGGGCCTGGACACCCCGTTTGGACCTCAGTCGTCCTGAGGCCTCTCCCTCAGCTCTGGGCATCTGTGTGTTGGCAGCATCAGGCCCTCCCTCCCTCCCGGGGAGAGCCGCCTGCGCAGGGAAACCTGGGGGGTCTGGGGGAGTCCCAGTCCCGCTGGCTCCCGGTCCCTGTGCTCTGTGCTCCCTAGGAGGCCCGGCCTCACCTCCCTCAGCAGCCTCCCACCCTCTCCCCGTCCCGGAAAGCAATCTTTAAAAATTATAACTACATTTTTATTGATTTCAGAGAGGGAGGGAGAGGGGGAGAGAGAGAAACATCAGCGACGAGAGAGAATCCTGGATCGGCTGCCTCCTGCACGCCCCCTGTTGGGGATGGCGCCCACACCCCGGGCCTGTGCCCTGACCGGGAATCGAACCCTGAGCTCCTGGTTCCTAGGTCGATGCACACGTGGCTCTTTAAGGAGGAGAGCAGCCAGGTGTGGGTGGTGGAGCCGCGCGCGCAGAGGGATAGCCCGCGTCACGTGGCCAGAACGAGGGCTGCGGAGGGCGGAGCTGGGGGCACAGCGCTGGCGGGTGCCTGGCCCCCCGGGGGACACGGCCAGTGTTGGCCCCAGAGGCCACGTGCGGGTCTCCTTCGGAAAGTGGGGAAGACGACGTCCATTTGAGGGGCTGTCGGCGGAGGAGATGGCCCCTCGCCCTGGGCCCCTCCCGCTGGCCACACACCGGACGGAGGCCCGGGGCAGAGGGAGCGCCCTCCGGAGGAAGTGAGGACTCGATCCGGGAAGAAGGCCGACGGGACTGGGAGAAGGTGGACCCCCAAAGGTGAGAGCTCGGGCAGCGGGCTCCCCACGCCCCCCCCTGCCCCCACAGAACCAGACGGGGCCCAGGACGCCCCGTCCAGCCAACGTGGGGCGGGTGCAGGGGGGGGGGCTCAGAGGGGGTTGCAGCTCTGGGGATGGGGCCGGGGGGAGGGGGCAGAGAGGAGCCGCTGGCTCCTGGGGGGCCCCCTCTCTCTAGATCTGAGGGCCTGGGGGGGGGCAGGACGGACATCGGAAGGTCCTAGAACTCCTGCTCCCTCCTCGGCTCTCAGGATGAGACACCCCTCGAACCCACGCGGGGACGCCGGGAGGAACTTGGAGGTTCGGGCAGGAGAAGGCCGGAGGCGGGGCGAGGCCCAGAGCAGCCCAGGAGGCGCAGGTAGGAGGGGAGAGAGCGGGAGGGGCGACTCCAGGTTGTGGGGGGGGGGGAGCGCGTACACACTGCGGGGAAGCAGAGCCTCTGGGCGCAGTCCGGTCCCCGCTCCCGGCTTGCACCTCGGAGAGGCCCGTGGGCGCCGGGCGTGGTCTCTGCGTGTCGGACATCGGAGGTCCTGCCGGTCAGCGGGCACGCGGCGTCTGGTTCAGGCCGTTCCTGTGGCGCCGGAGGCGGGGCCGGGCTCCGTGGAAGCGCCGTTTGGTTCCCGATGGCGCTAGCGATTCGGACGGCAGGGCCGGAGTGTGCCCCAGGCCTGCCCTCCGGGAAAGGAGGAGGCAGGGCTTGATGGAGGTGGGGTCCACTGGGACCCGGGCTCGTCACTCCTCCGGGACCCCACGGGCCGATGGGAGTGAGGCCGTTGAGGGGGCGAGGTGTGCGGGGCCTCACACAGGCGCCGTCTCTCAGGCCCGTCACTGAGGGCAGACCCGAGGCCCCACGGGGGGTTAACGGGGCAGCTGCTGTGGTTCTGGGCCGCCCATAACCACCACAGGCACCCCGAGAGCCCCCCACACAGCCCCTCTGCCGTCCTGACAACAGCCCTGGGACCTGGGCTTGAGGGTGGCCCCTCCCTCCAGGCGTGGAGGCTGAAGCACAGAGAGGTTAAGCAGCTCGGTCAAGAACCACACAGCCATGCCGTCACCGGTGTGGCTCAGTGGATGGAGCGTCGGCCTGCGGACTGAAGGGTCCCGGGTTCGATTCCGGTCAGGGGCATGTACGTTGGTTGTGGACACATCCCCGGTAGGGGGTGAGCAGGAGGCAGCTGGTCGATGCTTCTCTCTCATCGATGTTTCTAGCTCTCTATCTCTCTCCCTTCCTCTCTGTGAAAAATCAATAAAATAGATTTAAAAAGAAAAGAAAAGGATCACACGGCCATCCCCTAACCTAGTGGTCGGCAAACTCATTAGCCAACAGAGCCAACTATCAACAGGACAACGAATGACATTTCTTTGGAGAGCCACGTTTTTAAAACTTCTTCTAATACCTCTTCTTCAACATAGACTCGGCCAGGCCGTGGTGTTTTGTGGAAAAGCCACCCTCAAGGGGCCAAAGAGCTGCATGTGGCTCGAGAGCCGCGGTTTGCTGACCACGGATCTAGAGCCATCTTTCCATATCGAGACCCGGATGCTAATCACAGCTGGAGAGACCCGTGTTCCTTAGCTGACACAGGCTCAGGACGCAGGACTAAGACCTTTGAGTGGCCACTGTCCCGCCTACCACCCCCGGCCCATCCCCTGGGCCCAAAGGTGCACGTCCGTCCGTGTCCACCCCACGGATGACACACACTCCCCCCCTCCCCCCCACGCCATGGAAAGGCTCGGCCCGCCTGTCACAGCCTCAGCTCTCCTCTCCCGCTCAGAACCCCCTGGCATCCTCTAACCCGGGCGTCCGGGAGCCTCGGCTGACTCATCCGGGGAGGTCCGCCCCGTCTGCGGAGCTGAGAGACTAGGAAGTAGCTTCTTTCCCGAATTACGAACTCGGGGGACAGGCCTGGCAGAGCGGTTACAGCCGCTCTCCCTCCACAGGGGGAAGGAGAGGAAAAGGGGGTGCTGGTCTCGGGCCCCCAGGGGCCCAGCAGGCAGGTGCGAGGTTTCGAGGTGCAGGTGCCAGGGGTCGGGGCCAATGAGATTCAGGTCCGCGGTGGCCTTGATGGCTGTTCCTGTGTCCGTCCCGAGGGCTGTGCCTCTGTCCGTGGACATTCTGGCATCAAAGTGGATGGTTGTTTTTTTGTGTGTGTTTTGTTTTTTAGTATTTTTATTGCTTTCACAGAGGAAGGGAGAATCACTGATGGGCTGCCCCCTGCACGCCCCCCACGGGGGATCGAGCCCACACCCGGGCATGTGCCCTTGAGCGGGAATCAAACGTTGACCTCCTGGGCCAAAGGCTGAAGCTCAACCACTGAGCCACACCGGCCTTGCAGGGTGTGTTTTTTATTAAGAGCGTGTTCCGTCCTTCTCAGCGTAATGGCATCTCAGCGGCTGAACCTCGGGCCAGGCGGCTCTTGTGGAGCTGGGCTTCCCGGCCTGGTCTTCTCCTGGCCGGCAGGTCCGCCTGGCGGTGCTGGCGGGGGTGGTGAGGACGGAGACGGACAGGGCAGGGTGAGGATGGAGACAGGCAGGGCTCCGAGCTGCTGTCCTCGGCGGTCGGTCTCGGTCCCTCCCTGCCAGGCCCTCAGCTCCTGCGGCCTCCAGCAGGGCCCGGCCTCCGAGTGCCCAGAGCAGGCCGGGAGCCCTGGACCGGTCCAGCAGCGGGCGGGGCGCAGAGAAGGCCCCCTCTCCGGGTGGCGCTGCGGGGCTGGTGCCCAGGTGGCACTGGTTGGGGGTTAGGAATCGATGATTCCCTCACCTGGGCAGCCTGGCTGTGAGCGCGGGCCTGGGCCTGGGCCCTGAGAGGCGGGCTGTGTCCCTCTGGTCCCTGTTCCCCTGGAGGGACCCACGGACACGCGGACAGACCCCCCCGCCCTGGCGCCTTGCACGGGGGACGTGCTCACGGTCGGATTTCCTGCCTCCCAGGCTACCTCTGCTCCAGGGAAAGGAGGCAGCAGTGAAGCTGCATCTGGGAGGAAACGGGGGCTTTTTCAATAGACAGAGACAGACAGAGACAAACAGAGTGAGAGACAGAGAGAGACAGAGAGACAGTGAGACACAGACAGAGAGAGAGACAGAGACAGAGACAGGCAGAGAGAGACAGAAATACAGACAGAGACAGAGGCAGAGAGACACAGAGAGAAACAGAGAGAAAGGCAGTCCCAAAGACAGAGAACAGAGTGAAATAGAGACAGAGAGACAAAGACGGAGAGAGAGACAGAGAGGCAGAGATAGACAGAGGCAGAGAGACAGACAGAATGAGAGACAGACAGGCAGAGAGAGACAGAGACAGAGACAGAGTGAGAGACAGACATAGATAGGCAGAGAGAGACAAAGAGACAGAGTGAGACAGAGTGAGACAGAGACAGAGACAGAGACAGGCCAGGGAGAGGGCGGCCTGGCTGGTGCGGTGAGGCCAGGCCTGAGAGACGGGCGGCTGCGGCCGAGCGCCTCCTTCCGCAAACCCTCCCGGAGAGACTCGGCGGACGCGCTTGGCCCTCCTGCTGGCGGGCGACACACCCCCCTCCCTCCGGGCCTCCGGGACCCGCGGGCAGCACAGAGCTGCTCAGCAGATAGTGCGGCGTGAACAGCCTTCTCCCTGTTGCCAGAGCAACACACATACACGCACACACACGCACACAGGTTTACGCACTCACACGCACACACTCGGATGGACACGGCGCTGCTGTGCTGACCGGAGCTGGCTGGCCTCTGGGGGGCCGCAGGCCTGTGTGGCTGTCTGAAGGGCAAGATGATGATGGTCACCATCAGATGAGAATAAACAAAAGGGCGGGGTGTGTGTGTGTGTGTGTGTGTGTGTGAAGGGCGGATGCGTTCTGGACGTGTGATGAGAAATGGCCGAAGACAGACACCCCCTCCGCCCTCACACCTCCCTCCCCCAGGTGCAAGGACAGCCGAGGCGGCACAGGGCGCCTTCTCTATAAAGCATCGTCTCTTTATTTTAAGTTAAAACGGTTTTCGAGGATGGTTTCCATCTATAAAACGGACAAAGCACAAGCTCTGTACAGCAGTTCTTTTTTTAAAAAAAAACCAACCGGGGGAGGGGAAAAAAAAACAAAACACCAAGTTACCAAACTAGATTTTTTGAATTTGCAAAACAGACCCACGGACGCCATCGATGGAGACCCCGGAGAGACGGCCACAGGGGGCGGGAGCGGCACCCCGCTTTGTTCAGGGGGCTCTGGGGGGGAAGAACCTTCGTGTGTAAAAAGGGGGTGGCGGGTGGTGGGGGGAGATGGGCCCCAAGACGACAAGATACGCCGCCACCCACCACAGGAAGTCGCTTTGGCACGCTGTGTCCTGTAAACATGGCTCGCCTGGGGGGAGGGGGCGGGGGCTCGGCCACCTCTGCTCCCAGCGCCCCCAAGGCCAGGGCCAGGGCCAAGGTCAAGGCCAAGGTCAAGGCCACGGGCCAGCCCGCTGGGGGGCAGGACGTCCCCGTAGACCCAAGGGCGCCGAGGCTTCTGGGTCGGGGGGAGGCGAGTGGGCGGAGGATCAGGAACCGGATGAGGATGTTTCCCGTCTGAGCCGGGCCTGGTTCCCACGGGGACGTGGTTTTCTGACAGTAGTAACAGCGCGGGGGACAGGTGTGACGGGGGGGGGGCCAGGCGTGGGGCGGGCGGAGCCTGTGGGCAGTGCCCGGGGCCAACACAGGGGCCCGCCTCTCCAGGGGCCTCTGGAGACGTTCGTGTGTGAGGCTACCCCTGGCACCGCCTGGCAGGGGCGGGCGGGAGAAGCGGGGGGTCGGGGAGCCCCCCGCCATGGTGCCACGCCCCATCCATGTCACGAGCAAACACACGTGGAGGAAGAGAGACCCACCGTGCCCCCTCTCCTAAAAGAGACCATGAGGCCTGGCCGGTGTGGCTCCGTGGTTGAACCGGGAGGTCAGGGTTCGATTCCCGGTCAGGGGCATGGAGGAGGCAGCTGATTCTTGCTCATCATGGATGTTTCTCTCTCTCCCTCTCCCTTCCTCTCTGAAATCAATTTAAAAAAATAAAAATAAAAAGATCAACTTTGATCTTAAAAGAAGGGAATGAGCAGGACAGAGGAGCCCGTGGCAGTGTGACTGGCAGGATCTCCCGGGGCCATTTCTGGTCGGTGATGCCCCAGTCCCTCCCAGAGGGGCCTGGGAATGTGCCCGCAGGAGGCACAGGTCACCCTATGTGTGTGTATTGGGGGCTGGGGGTGCGGCCGGCCTGAGACCAGGCAGGTGTGTGAGGGGGGGCCGGGGGTGTGGCCATCCTGAGACCAGGCAGGTGTGGTAGGGGAGGCCAGGGGGAGGCCCAGGGGGGGCAAGGGGAGCGTGGCCAGGTGACCACAGCGCCTCCTTGGGACTGGGGCTGGCCTGTCCCTCCAGAGGCAAGGAGGCTCCACGGGACACCCCGCCCTCCAGGGGACGCCCCGCATCTCTCCCTGTGGTTACTTCCGTTCGTCTCTGTCCCTGGTTCACACGGACGCCTGCTCCCCGACCCCTGACCCCGGCCGCCGCTCAGGCCCCGGGGCCTCAGTGTCACTGAGCAGGCAGGGCTGTTCCCACCGTCCTGGGCCCGGAGGGACGGACGGGCCCCAGCGTCCAGGGCCCGGGCCCCAGCCAGCGTCCAGGCCCCGCGCCCTCGGCCCGTCGCTGGCCTGGAACAGTTCCTGCCGGTACCGGGAGCTGTGGGGTCAGTTTTGTTGTTTATTTTTCCGTCGAGAAAAGAAATCTCATTTAAAAAAGACCTAAAGCAACGTCTGTCCAAACCAGTCCAGGCTGGCGGGTGCCAGGGGCACGCAGAGTGGACGCGCCGGAGCCGGACAGAGAGGCGTCCAGCCTCCGGGCCCCGCCGGCTGCCAGGGCTGCCCCCAGGGGCCCGGCCGCTGCTCGGGGGGGGGGGCATCCCAGGGGGCGGGGCTACAGAAACCATCGGGCACGCCCCGCGCTCTCTGCGTCTATTTATGGTGCGTGTCCCCGCACACGCACGGTCACGCTCACGGTCAGACACGGCAGGTACGTCTCGGCGTGTGGAGGCCGCGGGAGGCGGACCGGACCTGCAGGTGGCGGTGGGCGCGGCGGGCTTGCGATGGGCGTGCGATGGGGCACACGGAGGTTTCCGGAGAGTTCTCCCGCCGCGATGGAGCAGTGCCCCTTCCCCTCCGGTCCCCCGTGGAGCCCGGGCTGTGGTGCCCGCCCCCAGGTGCCCCCGGGGTCCGGGCGGGGCCAGGAGGCGGAGCCACCGGGAGGGGGCGGCGGCCCAGGGAGGGGGAAGATCTGCCTCTCCCCTCGCCGCCGAGTCGGCCGCCCGTCCTGGCCGAGGTGTCCGAGCCGAGGTGCCGGCCGCACGCGCGGCGGAGCGCTGAGGTATATCGTTTCGCGGAGAGTTCGGGAGGCGCGACCGATCCACGGATCCCCCGCGGCCCGGCGCCTACGGCTGCAGGTTCAGCGAGAACTTCCACTGCTGGGACAGCGCCGGCCCGCACACCTCCACGCTCAGGCCGCCCGCCTTGGCCGCGCGGCTGTCCAGGCACAGGTTGCTGCCCACGTGCCGCAGCTTGGAGTTGCCCTCGATCTGCTCCCATTTCTGCAAGAGACGGAGGGCGCCTCGCCGTGAGCTCCGGCAGGAGCAGACAGCCCGCCGGCCTGGCTCTGCGGCTGGGCGTCCGCCCGCCCGGGAGCCCGGAGGTCAGGGTTCGATGCCCGGGCTGTGGGCCCCATCCCCAGTGGGGGGCGAGCAGGAGGCAGCCGATCCAGGATTCTCTCTCATCACGGATGTTTCTCTCTCTCTCCCTCTCCCTAGGAGGGAGAGGGAGAGAGATAAGTGTGTGTGTGTGTGTGTATTTAAATAAATTAGCAGGGTGTTAACACACACACACACACACACTAGCAGGCCTGTGCTGCATCAAAACCCACACACACATGCTTCTCTGGTCTCTGGTCCTAAAGGAGGGCAGTTGGCAAGTGTCCCAAGCTACAGCAGCCGCAGGCCCACCGAGGGCCCCGGAGAGAAGCCCAGGGCCAGGCCGGTTCGCACCTCAAAGCTCTTCTCTGGGGCCCCTCAGCCAACCTACCGACTGAACTCAGCCAATCCAACTACCAACGGCATCCACTCACCAGGAGGCTTGTCTGGTATTTCACCCTAAGGAAGGAGCTGCAGGGAGCTGCCCAGCTCAGGGGCTTAGTCCTGCCCCCCCGCCCCCCATCCCACCTCAAGCCCCTGCCTGGGGGCTCCCACTTAGGGCCGCGCTCAGGCGAGCCAGAGGCACGGTGTCAGGCCCTCTAACAGCAAATGCCTTTGTGGACAGAGCGTCCGGTTGAGGAACCTGTTTCAATGCTGTGTGTCTCCCCCACCGGTGTGTGGGCTCCTGGGTGCGTGTGGGAAACTGGACTCAGAGTCCCCAATGTTCTGCATGGTTGGAACCAAACCATTTTGTTGGGTTCTGAATGTCCTACTTGTAAAATACAGCCATCCAAATACTTGTAACTGTCCTCCTACATGCACAGCCTAACACCAAACTACCAACCAAACTTACCAACCAAACCCAACCAATCTGCCAATAACTCAGCCAACCAACCAACTTACCAACTAACCACTCAACCAACCTACCAACTGAACTCAACCTATCAAACTACCAACGGAATGAACTCAACCAACCAACCTACCAACTGAACTCAACCAATCAAACTAACAACTGAACTCAACCTACCAACAGAATGAACTCAACCAACCAACCAAACTCAATGACCAATCAATCCCTTACCCAACCAGCCAACCTCAATCCATTCATCCACCTGGTAGGTCAGAAACACCCCCCACACACACCCGAATCTGCAAATGTGCTCACCACACGCACACACGGACGTGTCCAGAAACCCAATATTCCACCTGGCAAGACCGCGCGGCATCGAGATAAAAATAGCCGAGAACCTCTCCTCCGAGGGCAAACGGGGGAGCCTGGAGGGGGCAGGGGAGGGGAGCAGAGAGCGCGGAGCCCAGCACCCCAGCTCTGGGCCAGCCACACGACCTGCGACCCTGAAACTCAGGGCGATCAGGTGAGCTGGGGCAGTGACTGCTGCTGCCCATCACCCCTTCGCTCCGGCTCCCTTCGGCCGTCACCCGTACGCCGGGGCAGGGCACCGTGGCCTCTCAGTGGTCAGTCACCTCCTCACCACACAGGCCCCACCCGTCAGAACCCGCCTCATTGGCACGGGAGTCACCGGGACTGCCGGCTGCAAGCAGATGTCCAAGTGCCACAGACAGCTCCCCAGAGGGACCGCAGCACGCCCCCCGCAGGCCCCGAGGGGAAATGACGGGCAGGCACCACAGGCCCTCCCCTGTCCAGCCCAGAGCTGGGCTCACCAGCCTTCGCAGGAGCCCTGCCTGGTCAGCCTGGAGGGCAGGCCCATGGGAACAGAGGACATGGGAAGACTCAGCTCAGGACAATGACCCCAGGGCAGGAGCTGATGATGGGGGGGAGGTGATCGGGGTGGGTGCCAGCAAGAGACCCACCAGCCTTCAAGCGCCCACACCCACTGCTCCCCGACATCAGGACCTACTGTGTGCGCCCCCCCCCCCCAATGCCAGGAACCCGCCATGTGGGTGCAGGGGCAGCAGGAATTGAGTGCAACGCGGCGGCTGGACATCATCATGGAGCAGGCGACACGGAGCCCGGGCGATGGCGGGAGAAGCCGGGCGGCCCCTGGGGGTGGGCACCGGCGTGGGCACCGCGGGGCGGGCGGGCGGGCGTACCTGTCTGCTGTCGTTCTCCCGGCAGCCCTGCAGCTTGATGAGCGAGCCGGGCGCCCGGTCCACCACCGTGAGGCACAGGTCCATGTGCTTCACCGACTTCTCCTTGGTCAGCGCCCACTCCTGCAACACACGCGTGTCAGCGGGCGCCGGGCCGGGGTGTCTGTGTGTGTGTGTGTGTGTGTGTGTGAACCTGACGAGCCCAGAGCCATCGATGACTATGCCTCAAGGCAGTGGCCGGCAAACTGCAGCTCCCGAGCCACATGCGGCTCTTTTGGCCCTTGAGCGTGGCGCTTCCACAAAATACCAGGTGCGGATGCACACGTACAGTGTGGTGAAGCTTCATGGCCCGTGTGCAGAAGCCGGTTTTCGGCTCTCCAAAGGAATGGGGATGTTTGGCTCTGCTGACCAATGAGTTTGCCGACCACTGCCTCCAGGCAAGTCTACCACTGGGGGGCATCGGGGAGCCGCAACCGGCGCTCGGAGAACCTGACTAAGGGGAACTGTTTTAGCCCTGGTGATCCCACAACCTCTCCTGGCTTCCTTCCTCCTGGGGGGACCTCAGACTCGGGCCGGTCCCCTCACCCCCTCGACTCGGCTCCAGGCACTGGTCAGAACCTGGGACACCCCGTCTCCCCCCCGGGCTACAGGAGGGTGTCCAGCAGGAGGGGTGGTCAGCAGGAGGGGGTGGCCAGCAGGAGGGGTGGCCAGCAGGAGGGGGTGGCTGGCAGGAGGGGGTGTCCAGCAGGAGGGGTGTCCAGCAGGAGAGTGGCCAGCAGGAGGGGGTAGCCACCAGGAGGGGGTGGTCAGCAGGAGGGAGTGGTCAGCAGGAGGGGATGGCCAGCAGGAGGGGGTGGTCAGCAGGAGGGGGTGGTCAGCAGGAGGGGGTGGACAGCAGGGGGGGTATCCAGCAGGAGGGGTGGTCAGCAGGAGGGGTGTCCAGCAGGAGGTGTGTCCAGCAGGAGAAAGCCTCCCCCAGGCCAGGAGAGGGGCAGCTCGGAAGCATCGCCTCAGGACACCCCTCCTCCCCCCCACCCGCGCGGTCCAGGTAAACCCACCTGGTTGCCCCCGGCGTTGTGACACTCGTACACGCCGACCACGCCGTCGGCGAAGTGGCCCAGCGTGTCCAGGCAGTTGGTGCCCTGCTGCAGGGCGCCAAAGGCGATGTCCTGGTGGTCGGGGACCCTGATGGCAACCGAGACCATCCGCTGAGCTCCAGGGACCCGGCCCACGCCCGGCCCGGCAGGAAGGAGAAAGGAGGGGGGCCCTGGGCAGGCCCCGCAGCCCCACCCCACACCCGCACTTCCATCCTCACTGAGCACAAACCCCGCTTTTTTAATTTTAATTTTTGTTGTTAGTCCTCATCCGGGACTTTTTTTCCATTGGTTTTTAGGGGGAAGGAGAGGGAGGGGGAGACAGAGACATGGATGTGAGAGAGACACGTCCAATGGTTGCCTCCTGCCTGCTCTGACCAGGGCCCAGGCCGAGAAGGAGCCTGTAACCAGGGTACCTGCCCTTGACCAGAATCGAACTCGGGACCCTTCGGTCTGCAGGCCGACGCTCTGTCCACCGAGCCACGCCGGCCGGGGCACACACCCGGATCACGGCGAGCGCCTGGCACCTGGCCGCCCTCCGCTGCCCCTCGCCCTGTCGGGGAGCCCCGGGCCCGGACCTACCGCAGCTCAGGGTACACGTTCTCCAGGTACCAGCGGAACGGCTTGCAGCTGAGCTGCTTCCGCAGCTCCAGTCGGCTCTGAATGCTGAGGGGGGGAAGCCAGAGGCTCGCACGCCCGTCCGGAACGGGGGGCCCTCCCCGCCCCCCGGCACCGGCCCCGAGAGCAGGGCTGGGCAGGCATGGAGCCGGGATCACCCCTGTCCCGGGACCCCGCCCCCTCCCCCCCACGGCCTCCCTGGAGCAGAGAGAGGTCCCCCGTGTCACCTGGGCGGCTCTTCTCAACGCCGTCGGTTCTTGGGGTTCAGGCTAGCCCCCGCCCCCGCCACGCCCCCCCCCCGGGGCCCCGGGGCACGTACTTGCCGAAGGGGACGTTCCTGGCGGAAGGCACGGCGGCATAGTAGAAGTTCTTGTACTCGTCCATCCACACCTCCGCCGCCCGCCGCGTGTTGCTGGGGACAGAGTGGGTCCCCGTGAGCCGTGGGCGCTCTCCGCCCGGCAGCTCCCCTCCGCGCGTCCGCGTGGGGGGCCCCGCGGGGAGGTCCCCGGCGTGGGGGGCCGGCTGGCCCTGCTCGGCACCCACAGGGTGCGGCTGGGCGGGTCTGTGCCCCCCGCCCCGTCCACCGTCCCGTCCCCCAGGCTCCAGCCACTCCCCGTCCGTCCCCCTGCCCCGTAGGTGTGCCCCGGACCCCCCTCCATCTCAGCACCTGCACCTACCGTCCTGGGCCCGCAGCCCCCGCCTCCCGCTCCGGGCACCCCCACCTCCCTCGTGACCAAGCTGACTGGCGTGCACACAGCTTTATCGTTAGCATCTACGGATTCCCAATAGCGGGGTCCCTTGCTATTTTTTTTTTTCTTTAGTATATTTTTTGCAGGGAGAGGCATAGAGAGTTAGAAACACCCATCAGCTGCCTCCTGCACACCCCCAAGTGGGGATGTGCCCACAACCAAGGACCATGCCCTTGACCGGAATCGAACCCGGGACCCTTCCGTCCGCGGGCCAACGCCCCACCACTGAACCACACCGGCCAGGGCTGCCTTGCTGTGTTCCTTCGGGACACGCTCAGGTTGGCGGAAGCAGACCCAGGGTCTAGCGTGGGTCATCACTGCCGGTCACGCGGTCTTTCCGGCTGGCGTGTCCTGCGGCTGGACCGCCCGCCCGTCTTACCCACACCCCGACCCTCGAGGGAGAGTGTACGCTGTCCTCCCTAACCTGGCTCTGCCAGCTTCCCACACGCGTGTGGCTCTCCCTGCCCGGCCGTTCGTGCCGCCCCATCGTCACACGTGTCCCAGCCTGACCCCCGGCAAGTCCCTAAACAGTCCTCCAAGTCCCGGGACGACAGGGGACGCAGCCCGGCGCCCGGGAGGGGCGCCCGCGGCCTGTGGACGGACCGCGTCCCCCGTCCCCGATGGGCCGGCCGCTCGGCCTCGCCGCGGCCACTCACCGGGCGAAGACGGTGCCGCTGCCGCCGGGAAAGGTGTAGGGGTGCTGCTTGCGGAAGACGTGGCCAACGCGGCTGCAAGGGATGATCTCCAGGCTGCCCCCGCACTGCCACACGCGGAAGGAGATCTCTGCGGGCAGAGCGGGGGGACCGGGGCGGGGCTCTGCACACAGCCCCCCACCCCCAGGGCTCCCTCTCCCCCCCTCCCTCGCTGAAATCAATACAAATACATTCAAAAACACAAAACTACGGCCCGGCCGGTGCGGCTCAGCGGCTGGGCATCGACCTGGGAACCGGGAGGTCAGGGTTCGATTCCCGGTCAGGGTTCGATTCCCCGTCAGGGCACAAGCTCGGGTTGTGGGCTCCATCCCCAGGGTGGGGGCGCGCGGGAGGCAGCCGGTCCGTGGTTCTCTCTCCTCATAAACGTTTCTCTCCCTGTCCCGTCTCTGAGATAAGTATTTCACGCAGAAAGGCTAAAAGGGAGGCCATTTACACTGACGTGGGGACCCATGGTGCCCGATGAATGGTTTGTGTTTGTTTTTCCCCCAATCGGCACCCTGCACGCCCCGGGGTCTTTCCAGGCCGCCCTTCGCCGCTTCCGCCCCCCGTGGGGGCAGGCCCGGACCCGGGTCCCCCGGAACCGGACGCGTGCGGTGGCGGCCGACGGCGGCGCGTACGTGCGTACGTACCCAGGTTCTCGCCGCCCCACACGTCCATCATCATGTCGTACTTGCCCAGCTCCTCAAAGTAGGACTTGTCCATCACGAACAGCCCCCCGGCGATCATGGGGGTTCTGCCGAGGCAGGAGGGGAGGGGACAGGGAGGTCAAGGCCAGCTCAGCAGCTCGGTTACGTGTGCCTCTGCACGTCCCATCGGACAGGCAGCAGCCAGGGCCTCCGCCAGGCCCTGCCCTCCGGGGCCCTGGGGTCAACCTTGGAAGCCTGGGGTCAACCCCGTGACCTCGCTGGTCCCTGGGGTCAACCCCGTGACCCCGCTGGTCCCTGGGGTCAACCCCGTGACCCCGCTGGTCCCTGGGGTCAACCCCGTGACCCCACTGGTCCCTGGGGTCAACCCCGTGACCCCACTGGTCCCTGTGGTCAACCCCGTGACCCCGCTGGTCCCTGGGGTCAACCCTGTGACCCCGCTGGTCCCTGTGGTCAACCCCGTGACCCCGCTGGTCCCTGGGGTCAACCCCGTGACCCCGCTGGTCCCTGTGGTCAACCCCGTGACCCCACTGGTCCCTGGGGTCAACCCTGTGACCCCACTGGTCCCTGTGGTCAACCCCGTGACCCCGCTGGTCCCTGGGGTCAACCCTGTGACCCCGCTGGTCCCTGGGGTCAACCCCGTGACCCCACTGGTCCCTGGGGTCAACCCCGTGACCCCGCTGGTCCCTGTGGTCAACCCCGTGACCCCGCTGGTCCCTGGGGTCAACCCCGTGATCCCACTAGTCCCTGGGGTCAACCCCGTGACCCCGCTGGTCCCTGTGGTCAACCCCGTGCCCTCGCTGGTCCCTGGGGTCAACCCCGTGACCCCGCTGGTCCCTAGGGTCAACCCCGTGACCCCGCTGGTCCCTGGGGTCAGCCCCGTGACCCCGCTGGTCCCTAGGGTCAACCCCGTGACCCCACTGGTCCCTGGGGTCAACCCCATGACCCCACTGGTCCCTGGGGTCAACCCCGTGACCCCGCTGGTCCCTGGGGTCAACTCCGTGACCTCACTGGTCCCTTGTTGGGAACGGGGGCACCCCGAGCAGGGGCCTGCCTGGCGAGGGGGCCTCATGGGGACAGAGACACCTCCACGGACTGCGCCCCGTGCTCTCGGGCAGGGCAGGTCCCGCGTGAGCTGAGCGGGGGCCGTGGGGCTTGGGGGGACAGAGACTTCTCTGCGTCCGGCACTTACTTGATAGGGGCGACCGGGTTGCCCTGCCGGGCGCGCCTCTGCTCGGGCGTCATGTAGTCCCACTTGAACACCAGGTTCCAGTCGAAGCCTGCCGGGCACACACAGGACACGGCGCTGACGAGAGCCGGCCGCTGGCTCCGCGCCCCCCCCCCCTTCCCTCTCAAATTAAAATGCCGAGAACACAGGTGAAATGGGAGGAGGAATGGGGGCCCCGGCGTATCCAGGGTCTGGAAGGAGGCGAGGAAAGTGTGGGGTAGTCTGCCCCCTGCCTCCCACACGCCCCAGGGCAGAGAGCAGGGGGCAGGGGCAGGTTCCCGGGCCTGCAAACATCTCTCTGCAATCTCTCTATTTTATTGGTTTTTAAAAATATATATATTTTTTATTGATTTTTTTCACAGAGAGAAAAGGGAGAGAGATAGAGAGCTAGAAACGTCGATGAGAGAGAAAACACCCACCAGCTGCCTCTTGCACACCCCCTACTGGGGATGTGCCCGCAACCAAGGTACATGTCCTTGACCGGAATCGAACCTGGGACCTTTCAGTCCGCAGACCGACGCTCTACCACTGAGCCAAACCGGTTTCGGCTCTTTTATCAATTTTTTTACAGAGAGGAAGAGAGATGGACAGAGAGTTAGAAACACTGCAGACCGACGCTCTATCCACTGAGCCACACCGGTCAGGGCTTCCATCTCTCTTTAAAGAAGATCACTTATGGGTGGGGAGAGAGTAACTCAGGGACCCCGAGCGGGAGCGGGCCCGGAGCCGCGCAGACAGGGAGGGCGGGCGGGCGGGCGGGGACCCTGAGCACCTACCCCCTTTCAGGTCGGCGGACGCCCCCACGTACTGGAAGTTGTCCATGTTGATGACATCGATGATGGGCGACACCACGCGGGTCCTGTCCTGGAACAGACAGGCAGGAGCCGGGGTCAGTACCCAGAACCCGCCCCCGAGCGGTTCCGGCCTCCCTCCCGCCTGCCTCTCCCCTCCCAGGAGACGGGCTGTGCTGGCCGGGAGGGAAGTGGACAGGCAGGCAGGAGGCAGGAGGCAGGAGGAGGGCGGAGGGCCCCATGCAATGCCCGGGGCGATGAGTGTAGATGCCCCACATGTGCCCGTGGCCCCGGACAGGCTCCCCCCACCCAAGGCTGGCACTGGCCTTCCGGGGCGCCCCCGGCCCGCCGCCCCAGCCACCGGCGCTCACACGCACAGGCGGGGTGCCAGGCAGGGTCCTGGGCACACTGCCCTTTGACTCAGAGCAGGTGCAGAGGTGCGCGAAGGACGGTCCCAAGACGAGGTTCTACCCCGCCGGTGCTCCCCCCTGCCCATCCCTGCCCCCAGCTGGCTCTGCTGACCGGTCCCCCAGTGAGCACCCGACCCAAGGCCCCACCCGCCCGTGCCTCGGCCCCCCGCCCGCCCCCGCCTCGGCCCCCCGCCCGCGCCTCGGCCCCCCTCCCCCGCCTCGGCCCCCCCCCGCCCGCACCTCGGCCCCCCCCTCCCGCCCGCGCCTCGGCCCCCCTCCCCCGCCTCGGCTCTCCCCCCGCCCGCACCTCGGCCACCCGCTCCAGCAGCGGCTCCAGCCAGCGCTCGTTGCACTCGCAGTGGCTGTCCAGGAACGTCAGCACCTTGGCCTGGGCGGCGTCGGCGCCCCGGACCCGCGAGCGCATCAGGCCTGCGGGGGGAGAGCAGACGCACGTCAGGGCGGGCGGGAGGGCGCCTGGGGAAAGGCAGGAACCGCACAGCCCGCACCGCACCCGCACCCGCTCCTGCACCCACTCCCACTCCTGCAGCTGCACCCACATCCACACCCGCTCCTGCACCTGCACCCACACCCGCACCCGCTCCTGCACCCACATCCACATCCACACCCACACCCGCTCCTGCACCCACATCCACACCTGCACCCGCTCCTGCACCCACATCCACATCCACACCCACACCCGCTCCTGCGCCCACATCCACATCTGCACCTGCTCCTGCACCCACATCCACACCCGCTCCTGCGCCCACATGGCTCTGCAGCCCCGCACTGGGATTTGAGCCCGCCACCCGGGCCTGAGCCCTGACGGGGAATCGAACAGTGACCTCCTGGCTCACGGTCCCTGGGCCACGCCGGCCGCCGGCCGGGCTGAGCCCTCTGCGTGGCTCCCGGGCTCGGGAAGGGTCAGAATCGGTCTCACCTTCTCGCCGGTCGTTTCTGAGGACCCGCACCTTCTCGATTTTCCCCAGGAGCGCCCCGTCCTCCGCTGGGGGGAGAGGAGAGGAGAGGAGAGCGTCAGACCCTCCCTCCCATGTCCCGGGGCGTGGCGTGCGGGATCTGGGGGCGGGGGGGGGGGGGACGCGGCGTGCGGGTTCTGGGGGCGGGGGGGACGCGGCGTGCGGGTTCTGGGGGCGGGGGGGACGCGGCGTGCGGGTTCTGGGGGCGGGGGGGACGCGGCGTGCGGGATCTGGGGGCGGGGGGGACGCGGCGTGCGGGTTCGGGGGGCGGTGGGGGGGGACGCAGCGCGGTGCTCACGGTCATTGCTGTAGTCGTCCACCAGGATGATTTCTTTGATGAGCTGGGGCGGGCTCTTCTTCAGCACGCTGAGGGGGGCGGGGGGAGAGACACGGAGCTGCAGGGCTGGGACGGCGGGGAATTCTGTCTCTGCCCCCATCCTTGCCGGCCCCTCCTTGTCCTGCACCTCAGAGACCCGCCTGCAGCCCCGGACAGCCCCGGCCTGGCCGAGCAGGGGACACAGCCCGCGTGCAGGGTCCCTGGGAGGGACCGCCCCCCCCCCCGCACCCCCTCCTCCCCCGGGACCAGCAACTGGCGGGCGACGAGGGGCCTCCCCCGCTCACCTGACCACCGTCCTGAGCAGGGCGGACCGGGCCTCGTTGTGAAAGGTGATCACCACGCTGGTGGCCGGCAGGTCCTCCCGCCACTGTTTCCGCTGACACCTGAGGGAGGGAGAGGTGTGCACTGTGCACCGGGGACGGGGCCAGCCCCGCCAGGCTCCGGTGGGGGGCCCGGGCGGGTCGACCCAGCGTAACAGCAAGACGCGAGGCGACGAAAAAACGCTCCCGGAAGTACGTGTGTGTGTTTTAAATATGTCTGCGCGGACTTCAGAGGGGAAGGCGCAGGGGGAGAGAGAGAAGCATCCATGATGAGAGAGAACCATGAACCGGCTGCCCCCTGCACGCCCCGCACTGGGGACGGAGCACGCAACCCGGGCCTGCGCGCTGGCCGGGAATCGAACCCTGACCTCCTGGTTCCTAGGCCGATGCTCAGCCACCGAGCCACGCCGGCCGGGCAAAGGAGCCCCTGTTTAACAGGACGTCCACGGGAGAGGTTAAGGAGAGGCGCTACAGTCTCCGGAGCGCAGCCAGGGCTACGGCACTAAGCAGTGAGGCCGGAGCGGGAGGCTCAGGCGGCTGCGGACGAGGACCAGCGCGCTCCCCCCCGGGAAAGGGCCAGCGGTCACTGGTTTCCCTTCCTGGTTGCCAGTCGTGTCCACTATCACGGCGCCCGAGGCAAAGTCTTCAAGGACAAGCAGGCATTTCCTCCCAGCTTCGAGAACCAGCTGACCGTCAGGCGGAGGAAGGATCTCCAAGGCTCAACGTGTGTGAACGAACATCGCCCCTAGAACGGGGTCTGTGATGTGAAGCCTCCTGCTAGGAGGCCGCTGCCCCAGCAGTTAGTCCCTCTCTGCGCGGTGGGAGCACAGTGGGCGCGCGGTGGGCGCACAGTAGGTGTGTGGTGGGCGCACAGTGGGCGCACGGTGGGCACACGGTGGGCGCACAGTAGGTGCGCGGTGGGCGCGCGGTGGGCGCACAGTAGGTGCGCGGTGGGCGCACAGTAGGCCTGCTGGGCCCAGCAGACACCTCCGCCGCGTCCCCAGCCCTGAGAGAATCAGAAGAGGGAGGAGGAAGCCTTTTTCACGCTAACGTCACAGTCAGCTTAACCGACCGGATCACGCCCTGTTCTCTCCTTTCCCTTTTCTCCGTGGGAAGCCTGGTCTCCCCGGGGCCTGGGCGGCATTCCTCAGAAGGCACGTCACAGGTCACGTCGCTCCGTTAAAATTCCTCCTTGGCCCTAAGGCACCACGTTGTGCCCAGAATTGGCAATCAGGACATGCAGCAGCCAGCCATCCCGTTTTTTAAGTAAAAAAAAACCCCACAAAAACCAAAAAAACAGGCTCCTGCCCATGCAGTCAGAGGGAGTGAGTGTGTGTGTGTGTGTGTGTCTGTCTGTCTGTGCATCTATGTCCTACGTCCTCCCTGGGAGCCAAGCGAGGAAGACAGGGCTTGGAGAATTCCTTCAAAAGAAACAATAAATCTTACGTCTAAAGAGCCACATCCGTGCCAAGCGGTCTTGACGGCCCAGAGCCAGTGAGAGACGCCCAACATAGTCATTCGGGGGGGGGGGGGGGGCAGGCAGGAGGGGGGCTGGCGGCCGGGACTTTCCCACTTTCCTCGCGGGGAGCTGATCTCAGTCAGCGGAGGAGGCGTGTGCAGGAGCGCGATGCTGGGGACAGCTCGGGCTGCGGGATCAAGTTCACCCCCTTTTCTGAGGCTTTGGTATGGCTGTGGCCACGCTGGTGACGTCTTGTCCAGCAAAACGAAGCTTGAATAAGCTGGGCACACAAATGTGTGTGGGGTTTTTTTTTTTTTAACCCTTAATTAAGTTTTAAATTCCCCCAAGAGCACAGGCCAGCAATATCTGAACACTCGACTGGATGGGAAACGGGCCCATCTCCATGGCAACGTGGAAAGACGCCCTGAGGTGGACCAAGACGGGGTCTGTGATGTGAAGCTTCACAGAGCTGATCGCCTGTGTGTCTTTGGACTGGGGGGCTGGGGCCGCCCGGCCAGCTGGGGTCAGAGGTTGAGGGTCGACCTAGGAACCAGGAGGTCACGGTTCAGCTCCTGGTCAGGCACAGGCCCGGGTTGTGGTCCTGATCTGCAGTGTGGGGCGTGCAGGAGGCAGCCGATCCGTGATTCTCTCTCATCACTGATGTCTGTCTGTCTGTCTGTCTGTCTCTCTCTCTCTCTTTTCCCTTTTCCTTTCCTCTCTGGAATCAATAAAATGGGAAAGGTCTCCACGACTCTAACACAGGTGACAACACGCATGTGGCTGTGTGTTCCCCATGACGGCCGTCACGAAGTCAGAGCGAAACTCTCTCTAGTCCCCCAAGGCTGCGGCCATTGGATGGACTGAGGCACGCTTCCATCCACACACACACACACACACACACACACGGGTCCGAGCGGAGGGCGTCCCGGTCACTGCCAGGGCGGGACGCTGCTGGGTTTGCAGGAAGAGCTCACGTGACGGTGGGCGAGGGGAGCGGAGAGCCACACGCTTCCATAAGAGAGAGTCCCAGAACCAGAGCCTGACCACAGAGCAAGACCGCACTTCCTGCCTGAGCCGCAGTGGCCGGCTGAGGCCCCGGGAGGCAGAGCCGGGCAAACACGCTCTCCCCCGACACGCCCTCCTCACGAGCCAGGGCGTGGGACTGGCCGTGAAGGCGTTACATACGTGAGCGAGTTTCTCCACGTGACGCGCGGGAAGCGGCGGGTCCCAGATCAGGCATCTCTTCCACGTCACGGGAGGCAGACCCGCTGCCCCCCACAGCCGTGTCTCGGGGACTCGCCCACCTCAAGGACAGGGGGTCACGCTGCTCCCCGTTCTCCACCGGGCCTGGGCCCTGACCGGGAACCGAACCCTGACCTGGTTCCAGAGGCCGATGCTCCACCCCTGAGCCACGCGCAGGGCTCCCTCCTTCTGCTTCTGATGTGGATTCGCCTTCCTGAGCCCGGGGCTCCGTCTTTGAACCAAACCAGTGGCTTTTGATCTGATCCACTCCATAGAGGAACAAGGGCAGTTCTGTGCTCAGTCTCGGTGGAAGGGGGGGGGGGAGTGGCGGGGGAAAACGCAGACAAGGGCCCTGAGGTGCAGTGATTAGCTGCCAACTCCGAGCGTGACGTGGCTTTCCCCCGTCCTGTGCCAAGGTGCACGCCCCAGGGCAGGGCCGGGCGACGGGGTGGCAAAGGGCGCCCTGGGGCCACTCCGACTCCGTCTCCCTGGCAAACCCAGGTCCTGGCGGGTGCCAGGCTCCACGCGCCCCTGCGGGCCAGGGGAGACGGCTCAGGTGGGAGGCCGGGAGGTTTCAAACACCGTTAAGAACCCGTGTATGTAGGTCCTGTCGGCCCCCGGCTCCCCTGTCCCCTGCGGGTGCCCAGGGGTGTGTGCACAGCGGGTGATGACACTCAGGGGGCCCCAGGGACATACCCTGTGCCCCGGAAGTACCTGAGGGCCTAACCGTATACCTGTGAGGGACCATACGGTCAGCCACCAATCAGCACCCACCGAGGGCCCTGAGCCCCCTCCTTTCCTCATTCCTCCCCTCGAAAGGGGGGCTCCCCTCTGCCAGGGCCACTGCTCGCCCCTCGAGAGACAGCCCGGCAGGCCTCTCCCCTCACAGAGCCTGTGTCACCCCGTTTTCGGCTCCCGGCTGATCTTTCAGCCACCGGGAAAGCCCCCCCTTCAGTTTAGACAAGACAAAGTAAAAAAAATTAAAAGAAAAAGACCAGTTTCCTGCCATTCTACATAAACACAGCATTAAGAAGGAAACCAAAAGCCCAACTCCAGACGGATGAGACAGAGAGTATTTTGGTGATTTAGAAGTGGGCTGGAAGATAAAAATCACAGCGCTGCACTCAGAAACCAATTCAATCAGCATACAGGAGAGGGGGATGAGAACATGATCCGAGCTTTTAAATCTCTCTCGACAGCGTGTCCCCGACAAAATGCGTGCGTGTACACACACACACACGCCCACACACACACACACACACACACGGTCACGGCGGCTGGCTCGATTCTGACAATGGAATATATTTTAATCAAAACCGCCTTTAGAATTGTTCAAAGTGTGTGTATGCATTTGTTTTGTGTGTGTGTGTGTGTGTGTGTGTGTGGAGGGGGGGAGGCACTCTATTTGTTCATTCACAGTGAGATGTAACAGAAATAAAGAATACCATAAGTGGACTGAAAAGCAGATAGAGGAGCGGGTCTGGGAACAGAAGGAAGGCCAATAGGATTGCAACTAGATCATAGCACAGGGAATCGCCAATTCGTTTAAAACACAGACGAGAGCATGAGAGGGACGGGGGGTGGGGTGCAGGGGGGGGGGGGGAGACCCAGGGACACCCCCAACAAAGTTGCAATTAGGGGCCCGAAGGGAGAGGGGAGAGAAAGCGGGGCCCAAGCAAAACGGACAAAAGGGGTGATGCTGACGACTCAGAAACTCCCGCAAACCCCAAACAGCTCCCACATAAAAGATAAAACAAAACAGAAATCCAGGCACGTCGCCGACACGCTGCTGGAAACCAGAGGGAAAGAGAAACGCCTTTAAGGCGCGGGAGGAAAAGGCCAATAAGATCAGGCTGATATTTCACCGGACCGGGGGCAGCAGGAGACAGCGGCACGGCAGGGAGAAGACCCTCCAGGAGCGACCGCGAAATAGAGATGCGTTCAGACGGGAAGAAGAAAAAAGAGCCCTGAACTCGCCGCCGCCACCGGCGAACTGTCACTGAGCGAAAGATGAAGACGTGCTCAGGCGGCGAACGGGGAAAGCGGCCGCAGGGGAGGCACGGAAACATAAACATGGGGACAGATCTGAGCCCTGCGGATGGCCGGAGGCCGTGAAAGCGGTCCCGTGGAATTCACACGTCAACCTTATGACGCACAAGCAGAGGGGCAGAGGGGGGGCGTGGGTGGAGGGCGGAGTGCTGCTGTCTGCGCCTCATACGGGGAAGAGTGCTCGTAGATAGGAGACCCTGATATGCCAGGAATGCAACGAGCCGAAGGAGGGGCAATACTTAATCCAGAAGAGACAGGAAGAGGAGCACACAAAACAGCGAGAGGCTGGTGTTTAACCCAAAGACACCGCCCGTACCTGCAGGGCACAGCGGCATCACCTGCTTACTGTGGACGAGGGGAGGCGGGCTGAGCGCGGGTAGGAGGCACCACTTTCCTCAGCAAAAGGAGAAGTGAGAACAAGGCTCCAGGCCCCCCCAAAACGAGACCCCTCGCAGCGCCCACTAACGCAGAGCAGGAGCCCCCTCCCGAGCCGGCTGAGTTTCTTTACGTTTGCCTGTTAATCCTCACCAAAGGTTATCTTTCTGTGGATTTTTTTAGAGAGAGTGGAGGGCGGAGGAGAGAGAGAGAGAGAGAGAGAGACATCAATGCGAGAGAAGACTCATCACGGGTTGCCTCCTGCACAAGTCCTGACGAGGGCTGGGGGTCGAGCCTGCTGTTAACAGAGGTACGCGCCCTTGACCAGCATCCAACTGGGGGCCCTATCCACTGAGCCACCCGGCCAGGGCCTGAGTCTGCTGTTCTTGCCGATTCCATTCCCCTAAAAAGAAGACTCCGAGTCCCATAATCACTGCCTTCCCCCAGGCATCCGTCCCTCCGCGGGGCTGCGTTCATGCCAACTTTCTCCTCGGCCTCGGCAATGTTTATCCTTCCTGCGGGCCGAGGAGGAGCTGGCCCTGTCCTTCCCCACAGCCCTTAATCCCGCTCCCTGCCTCCCCCCCTCCACCAGCTTCTCAAACAGCTGACGTCAGCCCTGCCCTTCTGCAGAGGCTTCACGGCACAGCCCGGGACTGAAATGCCGGCCCTCGAGTTGGGATTTTGTAAAAATAAATAAATAAATAAATAAACAAACAAACAACAACAGAGAGGCCCCAGCCAGTTTGGCTCGGCGGATAGAGCGTTGGCCTGCGGACTGAAGGGTCCTGGGTTCCATTCCGGTGGAGGGCCTAGGCCCAGGCTGTGGGCCCGATCCCCAATGGGGGGCGTGCAAGAGGCAGCTGATCCGTGATTCCCTCTCGTCGCGGATGTTTCTATCTCTCCCTCTCCCTTCCTCTGTGTAAAAAGTCAATTAAACGTATTAAAAAAATTTTTTTTTAAAAAGAACAGCACGCCACTGGCAACAGGACAAGCCACAGCAGGGTCACCCGCCTTGAAACCTAAACCTTTAAACCTAAACCGAGCGGAGACACGGGACTCGCGCCGCCTCACGGGGCTGGAACGGAGCCGTGTTCCCGGCACCAGGCAGGGTCCTGCGTCCCCGTCGGCTGGGACCTCACCCCACACCTCCTCACACCCACGTGGGCCCTTTCTGCCCAGTTCCCCCACCCCTGGGGTTCAGGTCCACCGGGACGGCCCCGTGAAGACACCACTGCGGTCAGCACCGCTGCCGGGAGAACCCCCGCCGGGCCAGGTCACACGCACACACACACACACACACACACACACACGCGCACAC
The DNA here is from genome assembly GCA_036971965.1 of Nyctalus aviator. Classification (NCBI taxonomy): domain Eukaryota; kingdom Metazoa; phylum Chordata; class Mammalia; order Chiroptera; family Vespertilionidae; genus Nyctalus; species Nyctalus aviator. Next base: position 2,531,635 of record CM072940.1, on the reverse strand, counting down.
ACACACACACACACACCCGTGTACTCACTGGTCGTGCCTGGTGTCGGGGATGGCTCTGTCCATCCGCAGCTTGTCGCTCTCCACCTGGTTGAACTTGTTGCGGGCGTAGGGGTCCTGCCCCGAGCGGACCATGGTCCCCGCCACGTAGGCCTCCTGGTTGAAGTCTCGCCACCGCACTTTGCCTGCGGGGAGCGGGGAGGGCGTGGGACGGGGCACAGAGACCGGCGTGAGGGCGTCTCCCCCATCCCCCCCTTCCCAGGGGGGGGCAGTGCCACGTCCAGAACCACCGCCCGCGTGGCTCCGCGGCCGAGCATCGGCCTAGGGACCAGGAGGTCAGGGTTCGATTCCCCATCAGGGCGCAGGCCCGGGTGGCGGGCTCCATCCCCAGGGTGGGGGCGTGCAGGAGGCAGCCGGTCCATGTCTCTCTCTCCTCATGGATGTTTCAATCTCTCTCTCCCTCTCCCCTCCTCTCTGAAATCAATAAAAATATATTTTAAAAACAAATAAAGATTTTTTTTTCCGAAGCAATGGGGGGAAATAGTTATAAAGAACCATTGAACAGACTGTCAAACTATGGCGGAAATGCAAGGGAGATTGGGGGGGGGAGCCTGTAAGAGATCAACTGATATAAATAAAATAATTAAAAAATAAACGATGAGCCGAGACCGGTTTGGCTCAATGGATAGAGCGTCGGCTTGGGGACTGAAGGGTCCCGGGTTCGATTCCGGTCAAGGGCATGTACCTTGGTTGCGGGCATATCCCCAGTGGGGGGTGTGCAAGAGGCAGCTGATCAATGACTCTCTCTCATCGATGTTTCTAACTCTCTATCTCTCTCCCTTCCTCTCTGTACAAAATCAATAAAATATATTAAAAAATAAAAAAAATAAAAAAAATAAACGATGATGCAAATTTATGAAAATGAACCCTACGAGGATGAACACCACAGGACACACGGACACCCAAGCGCTCAGAGAGACACACACGGGGCTCTCGGGTTAGGGACCTCACGGGCGCTGACAGGTGCCCCTCGGGAGGCCCCTGGTCATACACCGGCCACCACCCGCAGGTGGACGGGGCCGGGCGGCAGGAGACTCTCTCCACCCTGCCCGGGCCTCACCCCCGAGCCGCCAGCCTCCACGCCAGCCCTCGTGGGAAAGGCGGGCTTAACGCACCGCCAACCCCGTGCGCCGGGAGCAGCCGCGCCCGGGCCCGCGGCCAAGAAGGGAAGGAGAATGTATTTTAAATCAAAGGACGAAGCTCGGCGATGTATTTATGGCCTCCCGGGTGGCGTCCAACTGAATGCCATTTCACTCTGCTTAAAAGGGGGGAAGTAAAAAAATAAAAATAAAAAAAAAGAAAACACCCGCCGATATTCTCCCTCTGAAAGGTCATGACGCGGCAGCGGGAGGGAGACGCCGGGATTACAGGCAAACGCGTCCATTTGCACGGCCGGCCGAGCGCAGCCCTTCGCCACGTGTCACGGGGGCAGCGGGCGAGACGGGGAGCTGTGCTCGCCCGTGAGAAGCCGTGAGAAGCTGTCCTGTGAAAGGAGGACTCGGCCCCATTCTTTCTTTCTTTCTTTCTTTCTTTCTTTCTTTCTTTCTTTCTTTCTTTCTTTCTTAATTGTCATCTGAGGATATGTTTCCATTGGTTTTTATTTAGAGAGAGTGAAAGGGAGGGAGGAGGGGAGGAGAGAGAGAGAAACGTGGATGAGAGAGACAGAGAGAGGGGGGGACATCGACTGGTTGCCTCGCACGCGTCCCCTGACCCGGGGGGCGGGGGGAGGGGTTGGCAGGGGATCGAGCCTGCCACCGAGGTGCACGGCTGCCCGGACTGGGAATCGAACCCAGGACCTGGCCGCGGGCGGTCATACCTGGCGGCAGGGTCTCCACGCTCTGGGCCTTCTCGTCCCCGTTGCTGTGGTGCAGATCCTTCTTCTTTACCGGGTCGATGTCGTTCCAGTCGTCCTGGTGGGACAGAGACCCCGTGAGGCCCGGCTCCCGAGCACACCTCCGCTCTCCAGGCCCAAGGGGCCCCCACGCACGGCGTCTGGGAGGCCCAGGGCCCCAGGGACGCGATCAGGAGACGTACCCCGTCTCACCTCCTCAACGCCTGGGACCTGCACCCCGAGCGTCTCTCAGCGGGGAGAGGTGCAGGGGGGAGAGCGGGACGAAGCTTCTCTGAAGGAGTATTTGCAGTTCCCCGCTCATTTTATTATGTTCTTAAAGGTTTTGTTGTTGTTGTTGTTTTAAATGTATTTGTATTGATGTCAGAGAGGAAGGGAGAGAGAGAGAGAGAGAGAGAGAAATATCCATGATGAGAGAGAATCACGGGTCGGCTGCCTCCTGCACGCCCCCACTGGGGATCGAGCCCGAAACCCGGGCCTGTGCCCTGACCGGGAATCGAACCCCGGACCCTTCAGTCCGCAGGCCGACGCTCTACCCACAGAGCCACACTGACTAGGGCCCGAGGCTCTTGCTAGAGGCCACGCCCACCGTGGGAAAGCCGCAGGGCGGGGGTCGGAGAACCCCTCAAGAGGCGTCCACCGAGGAAGATCGCGCTTCTGTGCGAGGAAGGTCCCACAGCCCCGTAACTCCCAGCTCGGCGTGCCGGGCGGCTGGGCTTCTGACGGCCTGAACAGTGACAGGCTGGACACACACACACACACGTGCGCGCACACATACACACACACACACACAGACACACACACACCCCCGCTGCCCACCGGGGCGGTTCCTGGCGTCACACCCGGCAGACACTCCGATCGCGCAGCCCCGGCCTCCATGAGGCGAAGCAGACAGAGACACATTCTTCTCTCGAAGAATGGGGGGAAAGCCGCCTTTTCTGGGCCGGGGCCAGGCAGACGGCCCCTGCAGACAGGAGACGCGGGGAAGGGGCTGGCCCCGCGGCCTTTGTAAGCCTATCGGCCGGCAGGCTGCGATGCAGGAAAGAGCGGTGATAAGGGCCCGGTGAGGGGGCGGGCGGTCCCAGGGGCCGTGGCCTCCAGCCGGGCGCTGTGGGGGGGCTGGGAGGGGGGACGGGGAGAACAATGGCTGCATGCATCTCACGGAGAGGGGAGAGGGGAGTGGGGAGCGGGCCGGGGGCCAGGAGGCTGAGCTCACTGTCTGACTAAGGGGACCCCGGGGAGGGGCGAAGGAGAGGAAGCCGGGTGGGGCCCGAGGGCCCCAGGGGAGACTGGGTGCCGGTGGCCTCAGAGCAACGCTGGGCGCTCTCTGCCCACGGGTTGTCAGGGGGACTGGGTTCCCAGGCAGAGAGGATTATGGGTATGTTTTCTCTCTGGTTCCCAAACGGTCATGGTGGTGGTGGTGGTGGTGGTGGTGGAGGAGGAGAAGGAGGAGGAAGAGGAGCAGGAGGAGGGGGAGCAGGAGGAGGAGGAGGAAGTAGAAGAAGAAACCTTAAAGTGCTAAGAACGAGCCTTCAAAACTTATTGTTTCAGGCCACTCAGTGCGCTGGCCTATGAACCAGGAAGTCACAGTTTGATTCTCGTTCAGGGCATAAGCTCAGGTTGCGGGCTCCATCCCCACTGTGGGTGGTGCAGGAGGCAGCCAATCCAGGATTCTCATCCTTGATGTTTCTCTCTCTCTCTGTTTCTTTCTCTCTCTCTCTCTCCCTCCCTCCCTCCCTCTTTCCCTCCCTTCCTCTCTGAATCAATAAAGAATACATTGGGAAAAGAAAAGCGATTTCGTTGATGTCAGATGCCAGCTGGCTGTGTCTGGAAGGCCGAGGAGGAAGGAAGGAGGAAGGAGAAGCGAGGTCACCTCGGGGTGAGACAGGGCGCACCTCCGCACCTCCCTGCCGATCCCAGATCCCAGATCCCAGCTCGGCCGCCGGCTGGGGCCCGCGGCCCCTTCTGCAGGCGGCTCCCGGCAACGGGCTCAGCGTGACCACGAGGACTTTGGCTTCTTCACCCAAACCTCTGGTTCCTAGGTCGACGCTCAGCCGCGGAGCCGCGCCGGCCGGGCCCGAGTCTGCGTTTTACCAGGGAGAGCACCGAAGCGGCACAGACCCTTCGGGTGGCCCAGGGACCCCCGGGGGCCGGGGGCTCCCGGCGGGGGAGACACCTGCCCGGGGCTGCTGGTCTCTCAGCTCCGACACGCCGGCAGGAAGCAGACGGGTGGGTTTCTCTCCCCAAATAGCACACGGGCTGCAGGGCGGGGGGGGGGGGAGGGGGGGGGAAGGAGAGCGCGCGTCTGCAGTGTGGCTCCGAGCCGTGACAGCATCGTCTATTCTGAGCACGAGAGGCGTCTGCCAATTCCTAACGAGCCAATTAGAAGCAGGCTGCAGGCCGACAGCAAGCTCATCGCGGAATTAGGAGCGCGCCCAAAATACCCTGCGTTCCTTATGCGTGCGGCCGCGGAGTGCGGGAACGTGGCCTGTGGCTGTGGAACGTGGGCCGTGTTTGTGTGTCCACGGAGTGCAGGAATGTGGCCTGTGGCTGTGGAACGTGGGCCGTGTTTGTGTGTCCACAGAGTGCGGGAACGTGGCCTGTGGCTGTGGAACGTGGGCCGTGTTTGTGTGTCCACAGAGTGCGGGAACGTGGCCTGTGGCTGTGGAACGTGGGCCGTGTTTGTGTGGCCGCGGAGTGCGGGCCGTGGCCTGTGGCTGTGGAACGTGGGCCGTGTTTGTGTGTCCACAGAGTGCGGGAACGTGGCCTGTGGCTGTGGAACGTGGGCCGTGTTTGTGTGGCCGCGGAGTGCGGGAACGTGGCCTGTGGCTGTGGAACGTGGGCCGTGTTTGTGTGTCCACAGAGTGCGGGCCGTGGCCTGTGGCTGTGGAACGTGGGCCGTGGCGTGTCCACAGAGTGCGGGCCGTGGCCTGTGGCTGTGGAACGTGGGCCGTGGCGTGTGTCCACAGAGTGCGGGAACGTGGCCTGTGGCTGTGGAACGTGGGCCGTGTTTGTGTGTCCACGGAGTGCGGGAACGTGGCCTGTGTCCGCGGAGTGCGGGCCGTGGCCTGTGGCTGTGGAACGTGGGCCGTGTTTGTGTGTCCACAGAGTGCGGGCCGTGGCCTGTGGCTGTGGAACGTGGGCCGTGGCGTGTGTCCACAGAGTGCGGGCCGTGGCCTGTGGCTGTGGAACGTGGGCCGTGGCGTGTGTCCACAGAGTGCGGGCCGTGGCACAGGCGTACTGCTGACCTTGACCCCTCCGGGTCTCTGGTACCCAGAACAGGCCCAGCTGAAGGACCTTCCAGGGCCGCTGGGAAGAAACTTACTGAAGATCGTGCACGTATGTGTGTGCACGCGCACGCGTGTGTACACGTGTGCGCGTTGGTGCGCGGGTGTGTGTCGTGTGTGCACACACGTGCATGTGTGTGTGAGGGAGGGAGAGAGAACCCGTCTCCCAGGGGCCTGGGAAAGAGAGGACCGTGAGTCATCGCGGGGAAGGGCGGGTGAGAGGCCGGGACCATTTCCACGTCTGGCTCCGAGCCAGGCGGCCTGGACTGTGCGGTCCAGCTGGGCCAGCGGGGAGAGGCGCGCGGGTCCGTGCACACATGGCACAGCACGGGACACACGGGCGGAGCTGAGCTCCCGGGGCCACGCCCAAGGCAGGCCCCTCCTCCTTCCCAGGAAAAGTCCCGGTCGGTCGGTCATCGGTCAGGGCTGATCTGGCACTGGCCACGGCCCCAGGCAGGCCAAGCCCCAACACCCCCAGGGCAGTTTCTGAGCGGCAGCTCCGGGGTCACCTCACACCTGGACCACCCCACACCCGGGACCATGGACTGGCCGCCTCCCACACGCCCCACACTGGGCCCGAGCCGCAACCCGGGCGCGTGCCCTGACTGGGAGTCGAACCCGGGACCCTCCAGTCGGCAGGCTGATGCCTCTCCACCGAGCCAAACCCTGACCGATCCGTCCTCTGAGCCTGCCGTTGCCACCCCCGTTTGGAAAAGGGGAAGCTGCCGGCGTCCTGGGTGGCAGTTCCCAAGGCGGCTGGGACTCAGCCCAGCCACGCCCGGCGGGGGGCGGCCCCTGGACGCTCATCAGCTCCTGAGTGAGAGGACCGGGACCGGGGACCGGGAACGCAGGGCCCGTGGCTACTTGACGCTCCCTCCCTGCCCCCCTCCCCAGGCCCCTCCTCCCGGCTCTGCCACGTTCAACCACATTTTGAAGCCACAGGGGGCATTGGGTGGAACCCGTGGCTGGTGAATCATGCATTCCGGGGTTTGCCCGTGAGGGAAGGAGCCGAGGTGGGCGGGAGCCCGGAGCAGCGCCCCCCTCTGGCTCCCCCCACCCCCACTTTGCATTTATTTCACAACTCAAGGTGGGGACTGTAAAAGCTTCCAGTTCCGAAGCTACGGAGCCTGGACCTTCGGCTACAATGACAGCCTGACAGCCACCGCCCTCTGGGGCCGCACAGCCAGTTCTGATAACTATTCCAGAGAGAGAGAGAGAGAGAGAGAGAGAGAGAGAGAAAGAGAGAGGGGGGAGGATTGCTGTCTGGGAAGGGGTTGGTCTACACCAGCTAACTCGGTCCATGGGGCATTCGTGGCAGCGACGTGGACTCCACGGGGGGACCCAGGCAGGAACGCGGGTCCCGTGCGTGGGAGGGCAGCACAGCTCCTGCCGCCCCGGCGCCAGTGACGCTGCAGAACACGTGGCCTCGAGCCCCAGGACCCCACCAGGCTCCCTGCAGGCCACGTGCATGCAAAAGAGTGAGCGTGAAGCGTCTGAACCTTCTGGAAGGACGACCTTATTCTGGAAGCTCTGGACTATCAACATCCCCTCCCCCAGAAGCAGACGAGAAAAGCCAGCATGCATCCTGCATCCTGGTTATCAACGACTAACGTGTCTACACACCTTCCTACAAGGCACACACGCCTGTTCCCTCATGTTTAACCCTGGGACCAAAGTAGAACCAGTATTATCCGTTTGACAGAGGGAGGCCAACCCTACAGACTCAGAAGGATAGGTGGCGCTACATCGCCAAACCGTGAAGTGGTGACGATACAATGTATCGCTGATACACGCCCTAACCGGTTGAGTGTTAATGATACAATGTATCGTTGATACATGACTATATAATGCCCTAAGTGGTGAAGTGGTAACGATACAATGTATAGCTGATACGTGACTATATATTACCCTAAGTGGTGAAGTGTGAACGATACAATGTGTATAGTTGATACAAGACTTTGTGTCGCTCTCACTGGATGAGTGTTAATGATACAATGCATAGTTGATACATGGCTATAGGTTGCCCTAACCCAGTGGTCGGCAAACTCATTAGTCCGCAGAGCCAAATATCAACGGTGCAACGATGGACATGTCTTTGGAGAGCCACATTTTTTAAAACGTAAACTTCTTCTAACACCACGTCTTCCACGCGGACTGCCGTGGGGGGGTGTGGGGGAGGGGCAGGCCCAGGGGGCGCCGGGGAGAAGGGGCCACGGCTCCCGGCTCCGGGGAGCCTGGAGCAGGAGCCCTCCGGAGCCCAGGTCGACCACAGCCTAACCAGGCCGGCGGCGCCCCGGGAAACCGTCCTGCTGAGCCATCAGGGACGCGGGTGAATCAGCCGGGATCCGATTTCCAGACGGCAGACACTCCCGCCCCGGGCTTTTGAGCGGAGGCTTTGGTGTCCATTGTGAACCGGCCACAGAAAGGACACAAAAGAGAGCTAAGGAATCCTGGGGGCAGCCCGGGCAGGGAGCAGCCACCGCCCCCCCTCCCCCTTCCCCCCGGGGTTGAGGGGCAGAGGGACAATGATGCTGAGTTACCTAACCCAATGAGCTCAGAGGAACTCAGGGGCCCCGCCTCTGGCCCCGTCACCGTCCCCGCTTCGCCCGGCACGGCCCGCCAGGGGGCAGGGTCCCGGCTGGGGCATTCCAGGGCAGCGTCTGGGAGGCTGGCGCCGAGGCGGTGGTTGCAGGCTGGGCGGCCTGGAAAACGAGCCTCCGCCAGGACCCTGGGGAGCGGGAGTGATTGCGGGCACAGAGATACGCCCTGATGGTGGGCCAGCCGAGGCCACTGTGGTCCCAAAGCCTCCTTCTCCCGCAGTCCGCCTCACACATCTACCCGTGACATTCCGTCCCCAGCAGCTCCGGGAGCAGGGCGAGCGAGCGAGCGTGCGTGCCCCGACAGGCCAGGCCTCCGCCGGGGACCACGCACGAGGCCAGCGGGGGCCGTGCCAGACGCCGGCCCGGACCTGCCCCGGCAGGAGCAAGCCGTCCGGGCACCGGCCCGGCGCAGCGCATACCTTCCTGTCTGGGACGGGTGACCCGTGTGCTGACCTCCGCAGAACCCGTGCCGTGCGCCGGGCTAATGGCAGGCCCCACACGCCCTCTCCCGCCGGGAAGGAGAAGGCGTGTGTGCCTGTGTGCACACGTGTACGTGTCTGTGGCTGCAGACAAGAATAGATACTCCAGCCCGGCTGGTGCGGCTCAGTGGCTGGGAACCAGGAGGTCAGGGTTCGATTCCTGATCAGGGCACGTGCCCGGGTTGCAGGCTCCTCCCCGGCCCCGGGCCCTGGTTTGGGCTCATGCAGGAGGGCAACTCATCGGTGTGTTTCTCTCACATCGATGTGTCTCTGTCTTTCCCTCTCCCTTCCACGCTCTCTAAAAATCAACAGAAAGCCAGGACTGGTTTAGCTCAGTGGGTAGAGCGTCGGCCTGCGGACTGAAAGGTCCCAGGTTCGATTCCGGTCAAGAGCATGGACCTTGGTTGCGGGCACATCCCCAGTGGGAGGTGTGCAACAGGCAGCTGGTCTATGTTTCTCTCTCATCGACATTTCTAACTCTCTGTCCCTCTCAATTCCTCTCTGTGTAAAAATCAATAAAATATATTTTAAAAATAATAATAATAAAATAAATAAATAAAAATCAACAGAAAAATATCCCCAGGTGAGAATTTAAAAGGAAGGAAGGAAGGAAGGAAGGAAGGAAGGAAGGAAGGAAGGAAAAGGGACCTTCCCAGGACCATGACGACTCCATAAGGCCCAGAGAGAGGGACACAGGCCACAGGGGAGGGGAGCCTTGCGCTCCCCCCACCCCCCAGGACTTCCGCACCTGATTTCCGTCCCTGCCTGTCACCAGGGACCTGGGTGTCTGTTCCGAGACCCTTCTTCACGGGAGGCACCTGAGCGGGAGGAGAGTGGGCCCAGGTGCGGCAGACACCACGTGACCCCTCCCCGCCCCCATCCGCATCCTCCCCATCCTCATCCTCTCCCCGCCCAGCCCTCCCCCTACAGAGGAGGCAGCAAGGCCGACGGGCAGAGAGGGGGGTGCCCCGGGGCCGAGGTCCCAGCCAGGACCGGAGAGCCGGAGAGCCAGCACAACCCGTCATCCCACCCGGGCGCTGACCCGCATCTTCTTCCTGAAATCGCCACGCCCCCCTGCACACCTGCCTGCCTGCCGCCCCGGGCCCCTCCGGAGACGAGAAAAGCTCCTCAAGCTCAAGGTCGGCCTGAACCAGTCCCTCCGGTCAAAGTGCCTTCGGCCGAGGCCTACGTATCACTGGGACAGGCAGGCTTTCCCTCCCTTCTTTTCTTCTTTATTTATTGTTATTATTATTATTATTATTATTATTATTTTAATTTGGGGGAGTTTATTTGAGCCAAACTGTCGACAACTGCCGGGAAGCAGAATCCCAACAGACTGGGATAGTACTCCCCTTTTCCCCCCGTTTTTTAAAATCGATTTCAGAGAGGAAGGGAGAGGGAGAGAGAGAGACACATCCATGAGGAGAGAGAATCACGGACCGGCTGCCTCCTGCACGCCCCACCCTGGGGATGGAGCCCACCACCCGGGCCTGCACCCTGACCGGGAATCGAACCCTGACCTCCTGGCTCACAGGCCGAAGCTCACCCACGGGGCCACGCGGGCTGGGCCACCCATGTTATTCCTTGCTGCTGACCTGGGTGCAGCGGGTGAACCACCCAAGCACAGACGGAGGAGGAACCTGGGCAGCCAGGGCATAGGGTGCCCACCTGCAGCCCCGCCCGCCCCCACCTGCCTGTTGGTGAGGCCTGGACGGCCAGCCCCTGCCCCTCCGGCTGCCCGGCCTCAGGCCTGGAGCTCAGACCACCCAAGAGCCCAGACGGGGCCCCTCCCGGCCCCCCCTCCGGCAGCAGTAATGAAAGCCCAGCCCGTAATCAGCACCTTCCAGGCCTGAAGCTGCCGCTCAGCGTCAGCAACGGAGGAACCTGCCATTTGCAACCTGCCGATGACTCAGGCACCGGGGCCGCAGAGCCGGCCGAGGACGCAGGGAGACGGATCCATCCCAGCCTGCGTCACTCCCGAAAGAGCCGTGGGCATACGAACAGCATTGGGGGCCCGAGGGACACTGTGGCTACGGGAGGTTCTGCTGTGGCTCAGTGGACAGCGCTGTGTTCATATCCCCGGCTAATATGCAAACTGTCCCCTCAACCAGGAATTCAACTGGGAGTTCGGCCCAGGGGCAGGCCTGGTCGGCCAATCACCGGCAGCCCCTGCCCCTGGCCACCCCTGCCTGATTGGCCCTCCCCCAACCAGATTGGGGACAGCCCCTCCCCCACCCATCAGCCCTGATAGGGGGTGGGCGGGCCAGATCCCACCGATGCACGAATTTGTGCACCAGGCCTCTATTTATAAAATCACAGAGGTGGCCCTAGTTGGTGTGGCTCAGTGGGTAGAGCATCTACCCTGTGACCTGGAGGCTGTGACCTGGAGGCCCTGTGACCTGGAGGCCCTGTGACCTGGAGGCTGTGACCTGGAGGCTGTGACCTGGAGGCCCTGTGACCTGGAGGCTGTGACCTGAAGGCCCTGTGACCTGGAGGCTGGGACCTGAAGGCCCTGTGACCTGGAGGCTGTGACCTGGAGGCTGTGGCCTGGAGGCCCTGTGACCTGGAGGCTGTGACCTGGAGGCCCTGTGACCTGGAGGCTGTGACCTGGAGGCTGTGGCCTGGAGGCTGTGACCTGGAGGCTGTGGCCTGGAGGCTGTGACCTGGAGGCTGTGACCTGGAGGCTGTGACCTGGAGGCCCTGTGACCTGGAGGCTGTGACCTGGAGGCTGTGACCTGGAGGCTGTGGCCTGGAGGCCCTGTGACCTGGAGGCCCTGTGACCTGGAGGCTGTGGCCTGGAGGCTGTGGCCTGGAGGCTGTGACCTGGAGGCCGTGACCTGGAGGCCCTGTGACCTGGAGGCTGTGACCTGAAGGCCCTGTGACCTGGAGGCTGGGACCTGGAGGCTGTGACCTGGAGGCTGTGACCTGGAGGCTGTGACCTGGAGGCCCTGTGACTTGGAGGCTGTGACCTGGAGGCCCTGTGACCTGGAGGCTGTGACCTGGAGGCCCTGTGACCTGGAGGCTGTGACCTGGAGGCTGTGACCTGGAGGCTGTGACCTGGAGGCTGTGACCTGGAGTAGCATGGGAAATGACACACGCTGTCGGAGGTCTGGGAGGCGGGGCGTGGGGAGTGGCAGTCCTCCCGGGTCTCAGTGTCGGCCTCCAGCCGCCCCGCACAGGAGCGGCCGGCGTTTATGAGGGTCATTAGACGCTTTATGGGGCGCTTTATGGGGTCAGGCTTCTGGGCCGAACAGCTGGATCGTGACGGGGAGGCCCGCGGGGAAAGGGGATGGGGAAGACCCGCAGCCCCCAGAGCAGCTACTGGGGTTCGGCCAGGGCTCCGGGGGCGCCCGGCGCAGAGGCTGCTCTGGGCGGGGACACGCACGCCTCAGGGGAAGGTCCGTCTGAGCCGCGGGCCCTCGGGCAGCGTGGCGGGCGGGCGGGGGGCAGGTCAAAGGCCAAAGGGAGGCCTCTGTCATCATGCCAGGAAGTGGGGAGCTCTGTGTCGGGGGTGGCTTGGCTGCCCTGGGTGAGGAGCTGGCACAGGACGCCCTGGGTCCTGTTGCCTGGGTCCTTCCTGCCTCCAGGCCTTTCCCGGTGACCTTGATTTTGAGCGTTAGCTCTGTGACCTGCAAAAGGCTGACCCCTTTTCTCTCCTCTCTCTTCCCACTCTCGTCCCTTCCCATTCCCGAGCCAGTCAGCTCACACACTCCTTTTGCTTCCTGTTACTGATGATCACCGATCTCCTGGTGTCTGGAATCTGCCTTATTTTGAGAGCAAGAGGAAGGGAGCGAGCTGGGGAAATGCCCGGAGAGCCTGCTCCCGGCAGGGGCAGGTCCCAGGAGGGCAGGTGTTTGCAGGGGGAGGCCCTAAGGGCCCCAGTCTGCAGGGCAAGGTTCCTGTCTGCAGGGGGAGGTTCTGGTCTGCAGGAGGAGGTTCCAGTCCACAGGGGGAGGCCCCGATCCGCAGGGGGAGGCCCCGGTCTGCAGGGGGAGGCCTCGATCTGCAGGGGGAGGCCTCGATCTGCAGGGGGAGGCCCCAGTCTGTGGTCAGACTTCAGTCTGTGGTGGAAGGTGGGGGGAAGGAGGGAAGAATGAGGGAGGATGGGTGCCCTGCATACACAGATGAATACACACACACAGAACCCAGGACCCTGTGTGGATAAGGAGTTTCCCACGGGATGGGGAGACCCCGCCCCTGACAAGCCAAAGGCAGCAGCCTCCGGGAGAGAGAACCGGCTTCTGCGTTTGGCAAAGGAAACGGAGGCGCGTGGCGGCCACCAGGAGGCAGGCACGCTGCCAGGAGGGGCCGAGGTGTGAAGGCAGAAAGGTGGCACAGGAAGTGCCCAGTACCTCCACACCCCGCTCCTCCTGCAGGGCGGGCCCGCGGCCAAAGGTCAGAACCCTCGGCCACCCCTTGAAGACAGCAAGGCCAAGCTCCACTCCGAGGCGAGGGCAGACTTCCAGGGCACTCTCGCTGGAACCCGCCGGGAGGGCTTGCTGGCGGCCGTGCCAAGAGGTCCTCCCCGGGAAAACCGCCCGGCGAGGCGGCCCGGAGGCGGGGATCCAGGACCGCAGCCGGGACGGAGGACCGCCTGGGTCAGGGGTCGGCAAACTCATGAGTCCACAGAGCCAACTATTAACAGCCCAGCGATGGACGTTTCTTTGGAGAGCCACATTGTTTAAACGTGAACGTCTTCTGATTTCACTTCTTCAGCAGAGACTCACCCGGGCCGTGGTGTTTTGGGGAAGAGCCACCCTCAAGGGGCCCAAGAGCCGCCTGTGGCTCTCCAGCCGCAGTTTGCTGACCCCGGGCGTGGAGCAACGGACAACCAGGTCTTCTCCAGCGGGGACAGCGATCTCTCAGACCCACAGGTCACCCCTTCCGTCCCCTCCAAAGTCACCGAGGGACTCAGCCCACGTGGGCACCGAGCCGGGGCCTCAGCCGCCTGGTGGCAGGCTCCATCCAACTCTTAAATCCTCACCCAAGGACATGTTCCCAATGATTTTTTAAGAGATACATTTTATTGATTTTTTACAGAGAGGAAGGGGGGGGAGAGAGAGTTAGAAACATCGATGAGAGAGAAACATCCATCAGCTGCCTCCTGCACACCCCCCCACTGGGGATGTGCCCGCCGCCAAGGTCCACGCCCCTGACCGGAATCGTACCTGAGACCCTTCAGTCTGCAGGCCGACGCTCTATCCACTGAGCCACACCGGTTTTGGAACATCTCAGCATCCTCCTGCGACACACCTTCCGAGCAGGGAGCCCGGGAGGCGAACGGGAGGGCCAGTTCTGGCTGGCTGCTCCGCTGGGAATCCTGCCGGGCCAGCTGTTTTCCCGGGACCCCCGCCAGGACCCCCAGTCAGCTCCCGGGCCTGCCGTGTCCCTGCCCCAGCCAGCTGCCTCTGGCTTCGCTAGGAGTTAGGCCTCACAGCTTTGAAATCAGCTGCCTCTCAGACCGACTTCCTTCTCCCCAAAGATCTGGGACAGCTGGCGTGGCTCAGGGGTTAAGCATCGATCTAGGAACCAGGAGGTCAGGGTTCGATTCCCGGTCAGGGCACAGGCCAGGGTTTTGGGCTCCATCCCCAGTAGGAGGCAGCCGATGCATGATTCTCTCTCAGCATTGGTATTTCTCTCCCTCCCTCCCTCCCTCTCCCTTTCTCTCTCCATTTTCCTTCCTCTCTGAAGTCAATCCTATATAATAAAAGGCTAATATGCAAATTGTCCCCTCGACCAGGGGTTCAATTGGGAGTTTGCGGGACAGCCCACAACCACCTGCGGCCCCTTTCCCTGGTCGATCCCACCCCTAATAGCTCCCTGCACCCTGATTGGGGCTGGGGCCAGCTTACCAACTGCCCACGGCCCCTCCTCCCAGCTGTGCACGAATTCATGCACCAGGCCTCTAGCAAAACTGTACTTTTAAAAAAAGATCTGAGAAACATGAAAACCTGTACTTTAAAAAAAGATTTGAGAAACACGAACGGAAGCGATGAGGCACTGAGTATATGCATGCTGCCCCAGCCCCACCCACGTTTCTGACCACCTGCCCCGCCACCTCTTCCCCCATCTCCCCCCCCTCCCCCCAGCTCTGCCAGGGCCTGAGCAAGCTGACCCCACTCCGCACCTGGGGACCACAGCTTCTCCCTCCTCTCTCTCCCGGGGTTAACGGAAGAGCCAGTTCGTTTCGCTCCGTTTATTACCCGCCACAAACCGGTTTCCGTTCTGTGTGAGTCCCCGGCGGAAGCCACCACGGAACCCCAGAGGATGGGAACTCTGTTTTCGTCAGAGAAAAACTGGTAGTCCGCAGCCACTGTGTCAGAGTCTCTGGCCCCTGTGCCAGGCAGGCCGGGGTGGCTCAGCGGTGGAGCGTCGACCTAGGAACCAGGAGGTGAGGGTTCTATTCCCGGTCAGAGCACAGGCCGGGGTTGTGGGCTCCATCCCCAGTAGGGGGCATGCAGGAGGCAGCCGATCAATAATCCTCTCTCTCATCATGGATGTTTCTATCTCTCCCTCTCCCTTCCTCTCTGAAATCAATAAAAAAAAAAAATCTTAAAATATAAAAACAAACAACCCCGCCCTACAAAGTCTTCCCTTGCGACTGCCCTCCTTCCCTCCACCTCAAGCTGTCACCACACATGGGACGTCCTTCAACTCCACACGGATTAGGCGGCGGGTGGGGTGCGGAGCCCCCCTTGGCACCCGCCCACGGGGGCACGCTCAGCCCTGCTGACGCCCGGAGCGGCGGCGCGTGGCAGTCTCGTGCTCAACCTCAGCCCGGGCGCACTTGACTGATGATAGCATCTCCTTCCGCCTGCCCGGAGGGACCGGGCTGCAGGGGCAGGGGCAGGGCCCAGCGCCTGGGCAGGGAGCAGGCGCGGGACACCCCGACTGTGCACAATTTAATTTCTAAATTATTGATTTTTTTTTTTACAAGACAAGAAGAGAGAGGGATAGAGAGTTAGAAATATTGATGAGAGAGAATCATCGACTAGCTGCCTCCTGCACACCCCCCACCACCGGAGATGTGCCCGCAACCAAGGTACACGCCCTTGACCGGAATCGAACCCGGGACCCTTCAGCTTGCAGGCCGACGCTCTATCCACTGAGCCACACCAGCCAGGGCTGCAGCCAGGATCTGAACCCCGCCTGTGCGTGCGCGCCACGGCCTCTCTTCGCACCCAGACTTCCCCAGCTAAAAATATTACGCGCACCTCCCCGCTCCGAGAAAAATGTGCTAACTCCGAGGGAAGAGCCTTGCTCATCTCTAAAATTCACGGAAGCGATTCGGACGGCGGGAAGCCCGTGCCGTTTCATACTCCAAGTCATTAAACTCCGGGCAGCGGCGGCGGGGCTCTGTGAAGCCCAGAGAGTCTCAACTCCCACCTTTACACGCGGTCCCCCCACTACGCTCACGAGTCTTCCTCCTGCCGCTTCAAACGCTGCCAGCACTACCACTGCCTTTGCGCCTCGTCCCCTACCCGCCCGCCCGCCCGCCCGCCCCGGACCCATCCCGGGGCCAGGACTCACGCTTACGCCTGGTGGGCAGACAGAACACAACCCCAGATCACCCGTGCATTTCCCACACTTTCCTCCTGCCCGCTCTTCGTTCCTTCCCACTGCCGGCCCATCAGAAGTTCTTGGATTCTTTTTTTTAAAAAACTAGTTAAAAAAAAAAAGAATCCAAGGTTTTTCGTTTTTCTTAGAGATAGTGGGAAAGGAAGGGAGGAGGAGAGCCAGAGAGAGAGAAAGAGAGAGAGAGAGAAACACCCATGTGAGAGAGGCCCGCACACTGGCTGCCTCCTGCTCGTGCCCCGTGCCAGGACCGGGAATGGAGCTTGCAACCGAGGTCCCTGTGCCCTTGACCGGAATCGAACCTGGGACCCTTCGGTCCGCAGGCTGACGCTCTATCCACTGAGCCACACCAGCCAGGGCTCTCGGATGATGATGATTTTTTTAAACTAAGGATCACTCTTCGGGGATCAACCCCGTCCACCAGTAGAAGCCCACCCCCCACCAGGCGTCCGGCCTCTGCAAACGCCACGCTCACACGCCGACCCCTCCTAGTCACAGGCGCGCCAAGGAAAGAGAAGAGCCAGGCCGCCCGCAGGTGCCACCAGCACAGCACGCCGGGCCACGGGGACCCGCCCAGGCACAGGGGCCGGGACGCGGGTTTGACATCACCCCCCCCACCGTGACCACAGTTTTCACTCTGGAAGCTGCTACACCGCTTCTCCTGGGCTCCCTGGCCCTTCACCGCCCAGGAGTCATGGGGATCCCGGGTGCACACAGCTGTCCTCTCATGGGGGGGCGGGGGGGGGGGCCTAAAGGTACACTATTGGCGAAGAACCAAGCCAGGGAAAGAAAGACAGAAAAGGAAGGAAGGGAGGGATGAAAGGAGGGAAGAAGAAAGGAAGGAGGGAGGGAGGGAGGGAAGGAGGGAGGGAGGGAAGGAAGGAAGGAAGGAAGGAAGGAAGGAAGGAAGGAAGGAAGGAAGGAAGGGAAGGAAGAAAGGAAGGAGGGAAGGAAGAAAGGAAGGAGGGAAGGAAGAAAGGAAGGAGGGAAGGAAGGAGGGAAGGAAGGAAGAAGGGAAGGAGGGAAGGAGGGAAGGAGGGAAGGAGGGGAGGAAGGAAGGAAACCCCTGACGCAGCCAACTCCACGCGGACATTTACAGGTCAGCCTTGCAGGCTCGGGTCTGTTCGGTTCAGTTCGGGTCCAGTTCTGCGGGTCCCGCTGGCTCCTGGCCCCCACCCCCTGGTTCCACCTCCATGAACTCGGAATTTCCAGGGTTCGCGGCGACACCGAACGTCACGGGCACGGGGGCTGCAGCATCTTGGAAAAGATATCGCTGCCTTCCAACCGGCCAACCACCCGGCCCCGCCCGCGGCGCCGGCAACATGTGCCCAGCTCCCGCTTGCGGGCTCCAACGCCGGGCGGCCTGGGGCGGCCCCCGCGGCCCCGCCGCCGGCCCTCGGGGCCTGTGCGGAGCGCCGGGACCGTCCCCGCGTCACCGGCCGCGGGGGAGGCGCGGGGGGCCGGGCCCAGCCGGGCGAGAGGAGCGCGGGGACCGGAGGGGACGGCCGGGCCGGGGCCGGGGCCGGGGCCTCGCTCAGGGCGAATGGAAACGGCAGACCCAGCGGCGGGGAGTCCGTGCTCCCGGCCCCGGGGTGTCCGCGGCCCCGCCCCGGAGGAGCGCGCGGAGCCGGGGGCAGAGTCCGGGCGCGCGCCCCCTCCCCTCCCCACGCGGGGCAGGGGGAGGACCCGGGGCCGGGGGAGGACAGCAGCCGGGCATCCAAGGCTGGAGAGAAACTTGGGCTCCCCTCTCCTCCCGCTCACGGCCGCCTCCTCCGCCTCCCCACCCCCTTTTGTGCCTCCGCACCCCCGCACCCCCAAACTTCCCCGCGCAGGGGCAGGGGCCGGGGCTCCGGCGACGGCGGGACAGGACGCAGCGGAGGGGGCGTCTCCGGAGGGGGTGGGGGCGCCTGGGGAGGGGGCGGCGACCAGAGGGGCATCCGATGGGCAGCGCCGGGGGTGAGCGGGGAGGGGGGGGTCTCTTCCGCCGCCCCCTGCTGCTCCGGGGACGCGGGGAGGCCCGGCCCGAGGCCCGGACGGAGGAGCGCGGGAGGCGCGCGGGGCGCCCCCCCTCGGTGCCCGGCGGCCACGTCAGAGCGGGGCCGGGGATGCGTGGGGCTCGGAGGGCCGGGCTCGGGGGCGGCGGGACCGGGGATCGGGGCCCGGGGCCCGGGGAGCGGGGGCCGGGCCGCGGCGGGCGCACTCACCTTCCTGCCGGCGCCCGCGGCCAGGGTGGAGCCCGCCCCGGAGGACATGTAGTAGGCGATGCCCAGCGCCCACAGCAGCGCGAAGCACAGCAGCAGCCGCGAGCGCCGCCGCATCCTCGCCCCTGGGCCGCCGGCCGCGGCGCCGCGTTCCCGGAGCAGCCTGGGCCGGCGGGCGCGGCGGGAGGAGGCGGCGGCGGGCGCGGGCGGAGGGAGGAAGGGGCGGGCGCAGTGGCTCCGCCCCCGGCGCGCGCTCCCGGCCCCGCTCCGGCCCCGCTCCGGCTCCGGGGGCGCGCGGGGCGCCCGGATCCGCCCGCGCCCGCGCCCGAGCAGGAAGCGCGGCCTCGGAGGCGGCCGGAGGGGGCGGCTCAGGGAGCAAAGGGCGGCCAATCGGCGGGAGGAGGCGGGAGGAGGCGGCCAATCGGCGGGAGGAGGCGGGAGGAGGCGGCCAATCAGCGGGGGGAGGCGGGAGGAGCGCGGTCTCCGGGCCCCGCGCGCGCCCCCTGCCGCCGGCGTGAGTGACAGGTGGCCGCCTGGGCCCCGGGGGGAGCGCGCGCTCCCGGGCCCTGGAACTCCTGGTCCCCACGGCCTGGGCTGCTCTGCGGACGTGGTGACCTCCAGGCCTGGGTCGGGGAGACCATCTCAGACCCCCCCCCTTTCTCTCTCTCTCTCTCTCTCTCTCTCTGTCTTTATTGATTTCAGAGAGGAAGGGAGAGAGAGGGACAGAAACATCAAGGAGGAGATAGAATTGTGGATGGGCTGCCTCCTGCACGCCCCACCCCTGGGGATGGAGCCTGCAACCTTAGTCTTTTGGCTGCACCCCTTCCCTCCTGCACCCCACTGCGCAGTAGCTCCCGGCGGCTTTCTTCCTGATCTTGCAGCCACAGGTCCCCGATCCTCTGGGGTCCGTTGTCTTGATCCACTTGGGGCCAGGGGAGGGCCTGGGACCTTTTCCAGGAGCGAACACAGCGCCTCCCAGCAGGGTGTTGCATGTCCGGGGTGGTTGGTGTGTGTGTGTGTGTGTGTGTGTGTGTTTAGGAAACATGAAAGGAGGGAAAGGGAAACAATGTGTCCCTGTGTCTTTAAATCCTTTTCATCAACTGCTTTCTTAAAAGAAGAAGCGAGAGTTTGCACACTCCACATCTAGAAAGAGGCGACAAGACGGATGGGTCTGGTCACAGAATCTCTGTAACCTTGACGCCGCCCTTCTCTGCGCCGTTCCCAGCGGCTCCCAGACACGAAATAGATGTGACTGAGCACTTGATATTTTAAACTGATTTGGGAGCCACCCCCCCACCCCCGCCTTTACCCCCGCATCTGAGTCTGCTCACATCCTCAACGAAACACCAGCACAAGCCAACTGGCCTTCCGCGCTCACTGCTCCCGAATGCCGGCAACTGAACTCCACGTTACTTGTTCGACAAAAGAAAAGACTTCCAATTCCAGCCGCGCTCCCTCCCACGGTGTCCAAGGGCTTACATCCCTCTCCCCAGGAGAAGGCCCCTCGCCAGGAGCTGAAAGCCGCTCGCAGGCCTGGCCTTTATTTGGCCTCAGAGAGAGGAGAGGTCTGAAGGGTGGTGGAGCAGGAGGTGGCCGCCTAGGGGACACCTGGCGTCCAGAAAAGTCAGAGAAACGGAGAGAGGGCCGGTCTGAAAACCAGGAGAGCACCCCCGACAGCACCGTGCCCGCCACCCAGCGTGAGCCGGAGGAGCTGCCGCGGTGAACGGGAGGAGAGAAAATCACCGTCCTCGGCCGCAGGGACTTAACGGTGATGGCGGAGTCCGTAAAACACCTCTCCGGTAATGATTTAGTGCTGGTCCTGCCAGGATGCCGGGCTTTTAGGAAACAGACAGCCGGCAGCGAGAAGCAGCCGCAGCTTCTCCCGTTTTTCATTTTTATTTGTTTACTTACGAGAGGCCCAGTGCACGAAATTGATGCATGGGTAGGGTCCCTAGCGGCTGCAGGCGGCTGGCTGCTTCCACCGGCTGGGGTGGGTGGGGCCGGCCAGGGGGAGGGGCCACGGCAGTTGACCAGTTGACCGATCCTGCCTCGTTGTCGAACTTCTGGTCCAAGGGACAATTTGCATATTAGGCTTTTATTATACAGGCATCTCCCCCATTTAAAAAAAATATATATATGTATTATTGATTTTTTACAGAGAGAAAGGGAGAGAGATAGACAGAAACATCGACAAGAGAGTCATCAATCAGCTGCCTCTTGCACACCCACCACTGGGGAAGTGCCTGTAACCAAGGTACATGCCCTTGACGGAAACCTGTGTGGCTCAGTGGATAGAGCGTCAGCCTTCGGACTCAAGGGTCCCAGGTTCGATTCCGGTCGGGGGCATGTACCTTAGTTGCAGGCACATCCCCAGTAGGGAGCGTGCAGGAGGCAGCTGATGGATATTCCTAACTCTCTCTCTCTCTCCCTCTCCCTTCCTCTCTATTAAAAAAAAAAAAAAAATCAGTAAAATATGTTTTAAAAAATAAAAAAGTAATAAGCACATAAATCCCATCCTTTGGAGGGGAAGAAAGAGACAGGTTTCGTAGGCTGTGGCCAGGCGTGCGTCTGTGTTCGTGCCAGGGTTGTTGGAAAGCGGGTTTTACAACCTATAAATCCGCGTTAGCGAAGGACTGGGATGTGATCTGTTTTCCTCCCGCCCCTTGGCACGGGTCGGGCTGCGCTTGCCCGGCGTGACTTGGCCGGGGATGCTGAGTGATGGCTCGATAGCGGAGGCCCCCGGCCTGTCCAAGCCCATTTGTCTCATTTAGAAATAACACCGGCCATCGGCGCCCCGGGGCGGGGGGCCTCTCCTCACACGTCCCGGCCGCTCCTGGGCACGGCCCTCCCTGTGCAGGGCGTGCTGTGCCCAGCCAGGTGGGCAGAGCCAGGGCCCGGGGGCGGGCACTCATGTCCTGCATCCGTGGCACCATCCGTGGCCCTGACATCGGCCTGGGGACTCGATGGAAGACTGGGGGGGGGGGGGGTCCTAGACCACTTGCACCCCAACAGCTTCTCCGTGGGAAACCCCGCTCTGTTACAAGCAGCTGAGGGAAATCAATGCTTGCGACTCACACCCACACCAGAGGGCTGTGAACCCAGACGACAATGACACGAGGTCAAGAAGACAGAGTCCCGCCAAAACCGGTGTGGCTCCGTGGATAGAGCGTCGGCCCGCGGACCGAGGGGACCCCGGTTCGATTCCGATCAAGGGCATGTACCTTGGTTGTGGGCACATCCCCAGTGGGGTGAGGGGGGGTGGTGTGTGTGTGTGCAGGAGGCAGCTGATCGGTGTTTCTGACTCTCTCTCCCTCTCCCTTCCTCTCTGTAAAAAATCAATAAAATATATTTAAAAATAAGTAAGTAAAATAAATAAATAAAGACAGAGTCCCGCCCAGCCAGCATGGCCAGTGGGTGAGCATCAACGTGTGAACCAGGAGGTCACGGTGAAGTATGGTGGTATCCACACTTGGGTAAAAATAGCTGTCTGATATTTTAACCTTGCTGCTTTGGGTTCTGTACTCATTTAAAAGTTACTTGGATTTTCTGAACTCATGTATGCTATCCCGATCCTCCATGGATGGTGGTTTGAATGTCCCATTGATTGTGATCTCACTGGTCATCAAAGCACATTCTTGGGACCCAGGACAGATCGATTATCCCAAATGGCCTCAGCAGCTACAGAGAGTGCATTCCTGTTGACTCGGTGGTCCGGGAATCCGGACAGCACCATCATCCTAAATTGCCCCGATGGTCCCAGATAATGCGTTCCTGTCCATTCAGTGATTCGTAGATACTTTAGATCACTAACTCGCTCAGTTTCACTTCTGTAACATCGAGAAACAGGTTCCTCCTTCCAGACCCAGAGATGTAATCGATACCTTTGTGATATTCTGCCCGTATAAGCCAGACGTGGCAAGCTGTTCGGGGCTGGGAGGTCTGGAGTGCTTTTGCTCTCTTGTCTGCCACCGGCTTTTAATAAATGACTCCATAATTCCACTTTTTTATGAGGTGTCCTTTGTAAGATGGCGATTACATCACAATAACGGTTCGATTCCGGTCAGGGCACGTGCCAGGGTTTTGTGCTTGATCCCGTAGTGGGGGGCGTGCAGGAGGCAGCCGATCCATGATTCTCTCTCCTCATGGATGTCTCTCTCTCTCTCTCTCTCTCTCTCTCTCTCTCTCTCTCTTTCTCCCCACCTCTCCCTTCCTCTCTGAAATGAATTTTTTAAAAATAATTCGGTGCCCTAACTAGGTTGGCTCAGTGGATAGAACGTCGGCCTGCGGACTGAGGGGGTCCCAGGTTCGATTCCGGTCAAGGGCATGTATCTTGGTTGCGGGCACATCTCCAGTGGGGAGGGTGCAGGAGGCAGCTGGTCGATGTTTCTCTCTCATGGATGTTTCTAACTATCCCTCTCCCTTCCTCTCTGTAAAAACAAAAACAAAAACTAATAAAATATATTTTAAAAAAAAACACACACATAAATAATGTGGGTATGGGGGTCCCAGGCAGACACACTGGTCAGGATGCCTGGGATGGGGTCCAGGATAGGGGGTCAGAGGAGAAGCGAGGTCAGGGGGAAGCTGCTCAAAGGAAGCCGAAGGGACGCTCCCCCTGGTGATGGGCCCTGTCCGAACGCCGAACGCCGCCACCGGCGCACAGACAGCGCCTAAGCCCACAGGGGACGCGAGACCCGCCCCGTGGGCATCCGGACAAAGGCCTTGTTGTTCACAGGGGACAAACGGCCCAGGGCTCCGTCCCAGGATGCTCCTCCCTGGTGCCGTGGAGCCGGAGCAACAAGATGTCATTGTTTTTGCACAGCCGGGTGGCGAGGACGAAAACATGCGCTCAGTGACAGACGCCAGGAAGCGCTCGAGGCTGCCCCCTGTGGGTGGGAATGAGAACGGGCGTGATGGGGCTGGAGAGCCAGCTGGCCATCTCCCGGGTCAAAAATTTGCAATGAATGTCAACATTTTATTTTTTATTTAAATGAATGAATGAATTGGGGTTTTTTTATTGATGTCAGAGAGGATGGGAGAGGGAGGGAGAGAGAGAGAGACACATCCATGGTGAGAGAGAATCATGGACTGGCTGCCTTCTGCACGCCCCACCCTGGGGATGGAGCCGGTGACCTGGGCCTGTGCCCTGACTGGCAATGGAACCGTGGCCTCCTGGTTCATCGGTTGACGCTCAGCCCCTGAGCCACGCCGGCCAGGCTGTATCCTCTTCTCATAAACTCTCTTTCTCTCTGGCCGATCAAGAAAGAACATGCAAAACGCAGCAGCCAAAGTCCAAGCGCTTCCCGGACATGACTGTCCGCCAGGACCTGCCTGTGCTCCGGCCAATGAGCCGAGGAGGGAGGCCCCGTGGCGGCCTGCCCACTGCCCCCCGCGGTCTGCCTCTCCGGGGGCCCAGCCCGGTCTGCGGGGCCTCCCGCCCCGGCTTCCAGAGAAAACATCCGGACGCCCCGTGTACATAGCAGTGATGGGCCTCCCGTTAGGCAAACACTGGGAACGGGACCAGAACCAGCGCTGGCCGCTCAGCAGTCAGACGGAAGCGGTGTCTCTCACGGCTGCAGAGTCTGTGTGTGTGTGTGTGTGTGTGTGTGTGTAAGGCCTGTGAACGCTTGTCTCCACGGAGCTTGGCAGGGGCAGCTGGCCTCCCAGTGTGGGCAGGGTGGGCGTGTCTCCTTACCTGTGTGGGCACATGCCCTTGGCCGGAATCGAACCCGGGACCCTGAGCCAAGCAGGCTAGGGCTTTAAAAAAATATATATCCTCACTCGAGGTTATGTTTTTATTGATTCTTTTTGAGACAAAGAAAGAGAGAGAGAGAGAGAGGGAGAGAAACATCCACGAGGAAACAGAATCACTGCTCGGCTGCCTTCTGCAGTCCCCACACTGGAGATCAACGTGATCCTGGGACCCTTCGGTTCGCAGGCTGACTCTCTATCCACTGGGCCACACTGGCCAGGGCTCCCCGCACTTTCTCCCACGTCCACTGCAAAGGAATCGTTGGCCCCAGGGGCTGGGATCACATGTGTCCTCAGGAGACAGAGCACGCGGGGGAGCGGGGATCTGGCCAACTGGGTGGACGGTAACCCTCGCTCCATGGGGCGGGCATCCCGGCCCGGCCGGTCCCCGGGGGGCACGGTGGCCTCGCTCTTGGCAATGACCTTCCGGCCTCTGAGCGGGAGGCAGGTGTTTCTTGCGACGGCTCGGCCAAGAGGCTGATTTCTTACTTTTAGAAGGAAACGTAAGAAATCAGGGGGGAGAGGGAGCGAGAGGGAGGGAGGGAGGGTGGAGAGCATGTTCGAGGCATCACTTCCTGTTTTCTCTTTGGCGGGAGTCGGGCGAGGAAGAACGGCCAAGGTCGCGGCCGGGGAATGATCTGAAGCAGACACGTTCCCTCTCTCCCGCCCCTCACGTCCCTCCAGATGGGTCCCGGGAACATCTGCATTTTCCCCGTCAAAGAACGGAGGCCCGGCCCCCGCTTGGCCTCCGGTCCTGAGCGCTTCTGCTAAGGCCCCCGAGAAACCCTGTCTCTGAGCTGCAGAGCGTTTCGCAACCCGTGACTCACGTTCTCCCATTTCACAGCCGCAACCAGAGGCTCCGTGAGGCCCGGCCAGCGTGGCTCAGCGGTTGAGCATCGACATCGACCTATGAACCAGGGGGTCAGGGTTCGATTCCCGGTTCAAGGTCACGAGGCCCGCGGGTTGCAGGCTCCATCCCCAGTGTGAGAAGTGCAGGAAGCGGCCGGTCCATGATTCTCTCTCATCACTGAGGTTTCTGTCTCCCTTCCTCTCTGAAATCAATAGAAATATATTTAAAGAGAGAGAGAGAGGGAGAGAGAGAGAGAGAGAAACAGAGTGAGGTTCAAGGTGCACTTTAAGTAGGCCCGGCCCACCTCACAAGGCCTGGGCTCATTCACTTATTTTTTAAAAAATATGTTGTTATTGACTTCAGAGAGGAAGAAAGAGGCAAAGAGAGAGAGAGGAACATCGGTGAGAGAGAACCATGAATCGGCCTCCTCCTGCACGCCCCACCCTGGAGATGGAGCCTGCAACCCGGGCAAGTGCCCTGACCGGGAATCGAACCCTGACCCCCTGGTTCCTGGGTCAACGCTCAGCCGCTGAGCCCGCCAGCGGGCTCCTCCACTGACTGTTGACCAGGTCGTAAAAGCAAACACTTCTATTGACTCCGCGCTGCGCCTGGCTCTGCCCCACCCCCCACCCCCGCACAGATGTTCATCTGTTCCTCCCTCCCCACCACTGAGGAGGGAGACCTGGTTACCGCGGAGGAAAAGGAGCGGCCGGGAGATTAAGGTTTAAAAAGGAACGGATTAAGGGATTAAGGCGCAGACGGATTAGTTCCTCGGCTCACGCGGAGAGCAGGGGCGGGCTTAGGAGCGGAATGCTGGAGGCCTCACCCCACCCAGCTCAGCGATCTTCACCCCGAATCTGACAGCCCCCTTCTGCCCAGCGCCTCTCTCTCCAGGCGTGTTTGGCTGTCACTGTTAATCATTTTTTTGCACGTCTTTGCTTAAAAATATATTTTTTTAAAAATTTATTTCAGAAAGGAAAGGAGAGGGAAGAGAAAGATTGAAACATCCATGATGAGAGAGACTCATGGATCGGCTGCCTCCTGCATGCACCACACTGGGGATCCAGCCTGCAACCTGGGCATGTGCCCTTGACTGAAAATCGAACCCTGACCTCCTGGTTCATAGGTCAATGCTCAACCCAGGAGCCAGGCCGGCAGGGCTTGGCTTCAGTGTAGAGTCTGTGTTTACTCTCAGTTTCTCTCTCTCTTCCCCTCTCCCTTCCTCTCTAAAACCAATAAAAATATTCTTAGAAGGAAAGAAAGAGAGAAAGAAAAGAAAAGAAAGCCTGACTGGTTTGGCTCAGTGGATAGAGCATCGGTCTGCAGACTGAAGGGTCCCGGGTTCGATTCTGGTCAAGGGCATGTACCTTAGTTGCAAACACATCCCCAGTGAGGGGTGTGCAGGAGGCAGCTGATCGATGTTTCTCTCGCATCGATGTTTCTAGCTCTCTCTCTCCCTTCCTCTCTGTAAAAAAAATCAGTAAAAATATTTTTAAAAAAGAAAAAAGAAAAGAAAGACCCAGATCAGGAACAAATGCTGACTAGATGCTATGGGGTCTCAGGCCAAAGCCGCAAAGCTCACCCTGGAACGTCAGTGCCACATACACACACACACACACACACACGTGAGCATGGCCCCCCCTCGCGTCTGCCTGAGAATGCTCCTGATTTGACACAAATTCGATGTCAACTCTGACTCATCCTCC
This sequence comes from Nyctalus aviator, assembly GCA_036971965.1. NCBI lineage: Eukaryota > Metazoa > Chordata > Mammalia > Chiroptera > Vespertilionidae > Nyctalus > Nyctalus aviator. Next base: position 2,505,280 of record CM072940.1, on the reverse strand, counting down.
AGGATTCTGGTGCCGTCTCTGAACCACCCGCGGGCACCGGGAGCCATGCCTTGACTTCACTCGAAAAAGCACCCCCTCCGGTCTAATTGAATTGACCTTCGGTGATATGACACAGTTAATTATACGTGCACATAATCCAATTACACACCTCCACACGGCCAGTAATGAACTGGCATCGTCTGCGTCTGCGGTCGGTAGCATTTCAAGGAAATTCCTTTTCTCCACTCCCTCTTCCCCTAGACCCGTGGTCGGCAAACTTATGAGTCCACAGAGTTAAATATCAACAGGACGACGATTGAAATGTCTTTGGAGAGCCACATTTTTAAAATATATATTTTATTGATTTTTTTTACAGAGAGGGAGAGAGAGGGATAGAGAGTTAGAAACATGGATGAGAGAGAATCATCGATCAGCTGCCTCCTGCACACCCCCTACCAGGGATGAGCCCGCAACCAAGGTACATGCCCTTGACCGGAATCGAACCGGGGACCCTCCAGTCCCCAAGCCAATGCTTTATCCATTGAGCCACACCGGTCTTGGCAAGAGAGAGAGAGCCACATTTTTTTTGTTTAAATCAATCTTTATTGTTCATAATATTACAAAGGTTCCTCATTTCTTCCCCCCTCCACCAGGTTCCCACCCCACCCTCCATATCCCCCATTGTCCTCATCCACAAGTGCACAGTTTCTGTTCAGTCTCTTCCTCCCTCCCTTTCCTCGATAGTAAATCCCTATTCAGATAGTAAATCAGATACTTAGCATTTTCTCATATCAATAATATCCCCACATGCCTAATGATACACTTCAGACAAAAGACATTTCCAAATAGGTCAACCAACCTCATCCAGGCCCCACCCAAGGCACTCATAGATCAACACCCCAGCGCTATACTAACTCAACACATCCAGATCTAAGCCTTCATCACTTGATTCAGCAGACCCTCAAGTCCCCGAAAAAGTCTCCAGCCGTGTCTGAGAGGCAGCCTTGGGGCGGGGGCAGGCGAGGAGCGAGCTGTTCCATGTCTGGCTGCACCGGGCCTGGCCTCTGTTGCTCTCGTTCGCACCACAACCAGCTGCTCCGGGTCTGGCCACTGCCACTCCCGACCTAGTTGCTCTGGACTTGGCTGCTGCTGCTCCGGGCCTGGCCGCACCCAACCCGGCTGCTCTGGGCCCGGCGGTTCCGGGCCCGGCCACTCCGGGCCTGGCCGCTCCCAGCCTGGCAGCCGCTGCTCCGGGCCTGGCCGCACCCGACCCTGCTGCTCCGGGCCTGGCCGCTCACAGCCTGGCAGCCGCTGCTTCGGGCCTGGCCGCACCCGACCCTGCTGCTCCGGGCCTGGCCGCTCACAGCCTGGCAGCCGCTGCTCCGGGCCTGGCCGCACCCGACCCTGCTGCTCCGGGCCTGGCCACTCACAGCCTGGCAGCCGCTGCTCCGGGCCTGGCCGCACCCGACCCTGCTGCTCCGGGCCTGGCCGCTCCCAGCCTGGCAGCCGCTGCTCCGGGCCTGGCCGCACCCGACCCTGCTGCTCCGGGCCTGGCCGCTCCCAGCCTGGCAGCCGCTGCTCCGGGCCTGGCCGCACCCGACCTGGCTGCTCCGGGCCTGGAGAGAGAGCCACATTTTTTAAACGTAAACTTCTTCTAACGCCACTTCTTCAACATAGACTGGCCCAGGCCATGGCGTTTTGTGGAAGAGCCACACTCAAGGGGCCAAAGAGCCGCATGTGGCTCGAGAGCCGCGGTTTGCTGACCACGGCCTTAGACCGTGAGCGGCAAATGGAAACTCTCTGGTGCAATCAGAGCAGTGGACAAGGAATGTCCTTGCAGCGTCTCGAATCACAGTGAAGCATTCATGGTACCTACCGGCCTGTTCAGGTTTTCCGATTCTTCCTGCTTGAGTTCTGGAAGATCGTATGTTCCCGGACATAGGCCCATTCTGTCCAGGTTGTCCAGCTTGTTGGAATATGGTTGTTCATGGTATTTCCCCTCCCTCCCCGCCACCCCCCAAATCCTTTGCATTTCTGTGGGGCAGTTGTTACTTTGCCTCTTTTATTTCTGATTTTGTTTACTTGGGTCCTCTCTCTTTGTTTCTTGATGAGAGAAAGAAAGGTTCTGGCTAAAGGTTCATCAATCTTGTTTATCTTGGCAAATCACCGGCTCTTGGTTTTATTGATCTTCTGTATCTTTTTTTCTTTTCTTTTCTTCTTCTTCTTCTTTTTTTTTTTTTTTTGTCTCTGTGCCCTTTATTTCTGCTCTGAGCTCTATTATTTCCTTCCCTACCTGAGTCCTGAGGTGACTGGACCCCTGGCCACCAGCTAGATGTGACCTCGTGGGAAACCCAGAGGGCCCAGCCCGGCCACTCAGCATCCAGACCCTCAGGAGGTATGTGAGGTCATACATGCATCTTGCTTAAGATGCCAGTCGGTGGGGGTCACGTGTTACACGGTGATGCATAGCTATACATAACCACAAAGGGGAAAACTCACCATGCCATTATTTTGTAAGGGGCATACCTAACACATGCTTGGAATTTTTAAAATCCCCTCTCTGTCAGCTAGGGGAGCAGCAAATGCTTTTCTCTTCTAAAAACAAAACAAGACAAAAAAAATTTTAAAAGTTGTCATATTTAACGGTGAAATGTTAAAACCTCCTTCTCGGAAATGAGAAATGAGATAAGGATGCTTGCTATTATCATTCTAATCGACCATTTATCAGCGTTCCTCGCCAGCAAAGTAAAGAAAGAAAAAGAAGCGAAAGGAATAAGATGGATGGAAGGAAATTAAACTGTCATTATGCGCTGATGAAATGACCGTGTTCAGAGAAAATCCAAAAGAACCTACAAATAAACTACCAGAATTAATGAGTGAGTTTAGCAAGGTCTCTGGATAAAATGCTAATAAGAAGTCAATTGTATTTCTTTATGGCAGTAGGAAGGGGTAAGAAAAGAAATGTAAAACTAGTATCAACTACAATATCATTTCAGAAATCAAATCCTTAAGAATAATGCCAACAAAAGTTGTGGATGCTTAGTTTAAAGAACTTAAAGTTTAGTTTAAAGAATTTAAAGAAGATACGTATACATACATAAATCATGTCTATGGATTCGTAGATAGATGTCAATTTCCCACAGATATATACATTCAACACACTCCAATTAACATCCAAGCAGCTACTTCTTCTTCTTTTTTTTTTAATATTTTTTATTGATTTTTTTTCAGAGAGGAAGAGAGAGGGATAGAGAGTTAGAAACATCGATGAGCAAGAATCATCAATCAGCTGCCTCTTGTACACCCCCTAGTGGGGAATCGAACCGAGACCTTTCAGTCCGCAGGCCAATGCTCTATCCATTGAGCCAAACCAGTTTTGGTAGCTACTTCTTTTTTAATATATATATATATATATATATATATATATATATATATAATTTCTGAAAGGAAGCCAGAGAGAAAGAAACATCAATGGTGGGAGAATATCATTCATTGATCAGCTGCCTCTTGCATACCCCCTCTACTGGCGATAGAGCCCGCAATCCGGGCATATGCCCCGACCAGGAATTGAACCCTGACCTCCTGGTTCCTAGGTCAATGCTCAACCACGGAGCCATGCGGGCTGGGCTGGTGTGTGTTTTGTTAATCCTCACCCGAGGATATCTTTCCATTGGTTGTTAGGGAGAGTGGAAGAGAGAGGGAAACACAGAGAGAAACACATCAATTGGTTGCCTCCTGCACGCGCCCGGACCAGGGCCAGCGCCGGGGAAGAGCCTGAAACCGAGGTACGTGCCCTTGACCAGAACTGAACCCAGGACCCTTCAGTCCACAGGCTAACACTCTATACACTGAGCCAGACTGGCTAGGGCCAATTATATGTATTTTTAATCTACTCTCTTGATTAACAATTTTTTTTTTTTTGGTAATTTTTCAAGCACCCCTCTAGGGCTTGGCTGCATGTTGGGCACTTGAGACTTTATTTACACGGAGCTGCCAGATGATGATGATCTCTGAAGGCCTAATAATCTGGCCACTCAGTGTCTATCCTATAGAATAAAAGGCTAATATGCAAATTGTCCCCTCGACCAGGAGTTTGACCAGCAGGCAGGCAGGCCAACCCCCCATGTCCCCTCCCCTAGACAGGCTGGCCGGACCCCACCCATGCACGAATTCATACACACACACACACACACACACACACACACACACTGAGTGGCCAGGTTATTATGCCTTCAGAGATCATCATCATCTGGCCACTCCATGTATAACTGTTAATGTTTTTATAGCACTTCATAATTTACAAGGACATTTCCCACACAATGTTGTCTTCAGAAATACCTCGAGACTTTTGGCATCGATTTCTCGGATGTGACACCAAAAGCACAAGAGACACAGAAGCAGAAATAACAAATTGGCCCACATCGAGACCAGAAGCTTCTGCTCACCCAAGGACACAATCGATAGCGTGCACGGGCGGCGGCTCCTGGTCCATTTACGATCAGGACGTAACCCGAGGCCTCCCGCGGAGACAGGCCTGGCTGCCCCCTCCGGCCCCCGTTCTGAGGGTGGCAGCGGCAGCACAGCCCAGGTGCCCAGCTGCCTCCTTCATTGAGCTCTGACCCCCCCCAACCCCCCCACCCCCCCAGGCTCCCAGAATGGCTGCACAATCCACGGATTCCTCTCCAGGGCCACCTCTGTCCTCCTGCCCCCTATCAGAGGGGTGGGGAAGGAGAGGGAGGGGGTCACCTGACTCCGGGGAGACGCCCCACGGCCTTTGCTGCTGTCCTGGGCTCTTTCTGTTTGCTTGTTTTTTAAATATATTTTATTGATTTTTTACAGAAAGGAAGAGAGAGGGATAGAGAGTTAGAAACATCGATGAAAGAGAATTATCGATCAGCTGCCTCCTGCACGTCCCCTACTGGGGATGTGCCCGCCACCAAGGTACATGCCCTTGCCCGGAATCGAACCCGGGACCCTTCAGTCCACAGAGCCACACCGGTTTCGGCTCTTTCTGGGTTTTTGTATTTCTTTCCAAGAAGCAACCGACGAACACTCACAACACATTTTTTTTTAAAGACACGCGCCTTCTTAATATTCCAGAGCCTTGCTGCAACCCGCAGAGCCCCGGCTCCCAAATAACTCCGCATCTGCGATCCATAATTTATCGCCCAAATTGGTGGTGTTCAATTATTCATGTCCTGCAACAGCGTGTGCCCCGAGGCAGCGGACGAACTCCAAAGAAATCCCAGGAAAGGCAGAAGATGGAAAAAAAAATAACCCACGTGTTGGCGTGAAGGCATTGAGACCGGTGAGAGCAGGTGTTTGCTTTTTAGGGTAAGAGCTCCTTCATTATTTTTTAAAAATTATCCTATAGAATAAAAGCCTAATATGCAAATTACCCCCTCGACTGGCAGGTTTGACCAGGGGGCGGGGCCAGTGGCAGCAGGGCGTGCCCTCGGCCGGCAGCCACTAGGGACCCTACCTGTGCACAAATTTTGTGCACTGGGCCTCTAGGTTTTTGTGTTGGTTTTTTTAAATATGTTTTTATTGATTTCAGAGAGAGGAAGGGAGAGGGAGAGAGAGATAGGAACGTCAGTGATGAGAGGGAATCATCGACAGGCTGCCTCCTGCATGCCCCCCCACTGGGGATTGAGCCCACAAAACGGGCATGTGCCCTTGACCAGGAATCTCCCTTTTTCTCTTAAATCAATAAAAATATATCTTAAAAATAATGCACAATGCCAAAACCTGTTTGGCTCAGTGGATAGAGCGTCAGTCTGTGGGTTGAAGGGTCCCAGGTTTGATTCCAATGAAGGGGACATGTACATTGATTACAGGCACATCCCTGGTAGGGAGTGTGCAGGAGGCAGCTGGTCGATGTTTCTCTCTCATCGATGTTTCTAACTCTCTATCCCTCTCCCTTCCTCTCTGTAAAAAAAATCAATAGAATATATATTTTTTAAATAATAAAGATAATACACGATACACAGCACAACACACACACTCACACGGGAGTGGCGTGGGGGGGGGATTGCTTAGCTACAGCCATGCTAACCCGTAGTTGGGGATGGTCCCGCCCACCCCCGTGGAGTCCCATCCATCTTCCCGCTGGATGAGGGGCCTTGGTAAATTGCTATTTGGGGATCCCTGGCGTGTGTTTGTATTGTGCTCCATCCAGAGCACCCTGGGGAGCCGGGCCCTGCCGATGGAGGCCTCATTTATCTCGGTGGCTAGCAGAGTTCTCCTCTGCATTTTCCTTATCAGAGCCAACGCACGCGGCCAGTGAAATCTAACCCAGGGAGCTTCCCCTGCACATCATGCAGCGCGTGAGTGGCGCCATCCCCCGAAAGCCAGATAAAGCGTGAGCTGAGGGCCCCCTTAAGAACCGCAGAGCACATTCTTTTTTTAAATATATTTCACTGTTGTTTTTTTTACAGAGAGGAAAAGAGAGAGAGAGATTAGAAAGATCGATGAGAGAGAAACATCCCTCAGCTGCCTCCAGCAAACCCCCGACTGGGGATGTGCCCGCAACCAAGGCACATGCCCTAGACCGGAATCGAACATGGGACCCTTCAGTCCGCAGGCCGGCGCTCTATCCACTGAGCCACACCAGCCAGGGCTCCTCAGAGCACATTCTGTGATGATGTACATGTTTACCTCGACGGCAGCTGCTGGGAATGCTCTTTCTGTCTCCTTGCCATTTGCCAGTATTTGGCCTTTTTTTTTTTTTCTACTTTTTTTTTTTTTTTGCCTGAAGATATTCTTCCATTGATTTTTTAAAAAAAATTTTTTTAATTGATTTTGTACAGAGAGGAAGGGAGAGAGATAGAGAGTTAGAAACATCGATGAGAGAGAGTCATCGATCAGCTGCCTCTTGCACACCCCCCACTGGGGATATGCCCCCAGAACTGGGGATATGCCCGCAACCAAGGTACATGCCCTTGACCGGAATTGAACCCGGGACCCTTCAGTCCCCAAGCCGACGCTCTATTCATTGAGCCAAACCGGTCTCGGCTGATTTTTTTTAAGAGAGAGTGGAAGGGAGAGAGAGAGAGAGAGAGAGAGAGAGAGAAACATTGATGGGAGAGAAACACATGGATGGGTTGCCTCCTGCCCATGCTCCAACCAGCGCCCAGACTGGGGAGGAGCCTGTGACTGAGGTACATGCCCTTGACTGGAATCGAACCCGGGACCCTTTGGTCTGCAGGCTGATGCTCTATCCACTGAGTGACACTGGCCGGGCTCTGCTATTTTATTCCTGGCTCCTGCGAATTCAGACTGCCCTCCGCCTGCAGTCTCCTCTCCCATCACTCCTGCCCCGGCACCCTGCGTGTCCTCCCAGTCCTCCTCACTGTATTGTCTCCTCTGCTCTAACGCGTGGGTCCAGGGGCCAATTCTCAGAGCACCTTAACCCTGTGGGCAGGTGGGTCGCTGACCACGACGAACGTCGGATCTGACTCTCACGGCGAGCTGTCGGCGATTTCCCGCGCCAGCACCATCGCTGGAGCCAGGGCGGGCGGCCAGCGCCGTTAACTCCGAAGTAATTAATTTAACCGAGGCGTTGCCAAAGTTTACTCCGTTCCGGCATGCCATTAGCTCCAAAGGCCTCTCGTCGGCTAATTGCTTAAGTGATTTTTGAAATGGTTTTAATGAACTGCGCTGCTGTGCGATTCTGGGCCTATTTTTCCCCTATAAACAGGAGAAAGGTGCATGAATATGTGAAAAAAAATATAAACGTGACGCGCCCGGCTGGCGTGGTTCCGTGGTTGAGCATCGACCTAGGAACTAGGAGGTCACGGTTCGATTCCCGGTCAGGGCACAGGCCCCGGTTGTGGGCTGGATCCCCAGGGTGGGGCGTGCAGGAGGCAGCCGATCCATGACTCTCTCTCACCATTGATGTTTCTCTCGCTCTCCCTCTCCCTTCCTCTCTGAAATCAATTTTAAAAAAATGTCTATCTTAGAAAATATATGCATGACGGGGCTGCTCTGAGCACTCGGGTGAATATGTTAAAAAACAGAACGATCTCAGGTCAGTGTCTGGCAGACAATGAAATCTCATCCAAACAGCTTGTGACACCCCTGTACTTGCTTACGGAGGGGAGAGAGAGGGAGGGGGGTACAGCTCAGACAGGTGAGCCTTGCTGACTCCCCGACCACGTGACAGTCAAGGACAGCTTGTGTCTGAGAAGCGCTGACCCTGAAGATGGGGTTTCTGAATCGCAGGTCAGCAGAGAAGCCGCCACGCTCTCCTCCGGACGAGTTCGGGTGACAGGAGCGCAGTTCTGGAACATGCTGAGCTGTTAGTCATGTGGCGGTGGCTGGTTCAAGCCGAGGACCTGCCAGGCCAAGGCCAGATCACTGCTAGAAAGCGTGTTTTATATTTTATTGATTTTTTTTTTTGTTGTTTTGTTTTGTTTTTTTACAGAGAGGAAGGGAGAGGGATAGAGAGCCAGAAACATCGATGAGAGAGAATCATCCATCAGCTGCCTCTTGCACAACCCCTACTGGGAATGTGCCTGCAACCAAGGTCCATGCCCTTGACCGGGATCGAACCCGGGACCCTTCAGTCCGCAGGCCGACGCTCTATCCACTGAGCAACACGGGTTTCGGCTCAAATGCTTTTTTTGCCCAATCACCTGGGACACACACATACACACACTCCCTCCCTTTTCCCTCTCAGCTCAGGGTTTGAACAGATAGGCCTGTGCTCTCCGCTCGGCCAGCAGGGACCAGCCTGGCCCGGGCGGGGGGACAGTGGGGGCCCCCCCCTTTCTCAGGAAGCACCTCCTGTTCTCCGTTTATTCCCTCAACAAGCAGGGTTCCTTCCCGAGGGCCCTTCAGGCACTGCATCTCGCCCTCCTGTGCCACCCGGGATGGCTGCTCGGCGAGGGCCGTGAAATGCATTCCCCCGCAACCAGCCGAGGGCGGGGAGGGGAACGAGGGAGGTTGTAGAACACCCTTCGAGACAGGAGCCCGCGACGGTGTATTGATTTACAGCTTTCGGAGTGCGCTCACACCCGTTACTCTGATTGCTCGGAGCCACCGGGAGAATGGATGCCCTTATTATCATGGTCACCACCGCCCACACCGAGCAGCTAGCGAGGACCGCGCTGCTCACCAAGTCCAGTGGCAGAGCCAGCGCGGGAATTGCAAGGGTGGGGGTCGGCTCTCTGGTGCTTGGCCACCCCTTAACCCCCAGCCCCCCAACCATCAGATGCTCGGAGGGCAAGGGTCCCATTTCTCCGGACTTTGGGAGGGAGTGCTGGGCTGTCAGGAAAGTCAGATGGGAACAGGGGAGTTGGAATCAAAGGCAACCTGGCCCAGCCGGCCCATGTGGCTCAGTGGTTGAGCGTCGACCTACGAACCAGGAAGTCACGGGTTCCATTCCCGACCGGGGCACTTGTCCGGGTTGTGAGCTCAGTCCCCGTGTGGGGTTGTGGGGGAGGCAGCTGATCCATGATTCTCTCTCATCGTTGATGTTTCTCTCTCTCTCTCTTCCTCTCCCTTCCTCTCTGAAATCAATAAAAATATATTTATATATTTTTAAAGTCTTTCCTGTTTAGGAGGACAGATCTGTTAAGGGACTTGTCACAGTAACATTTAAAAAAAAACAAAACTTACCTGTGCTTTCTAAATTTTCTATGGCAGATATGTACTGTTTTGCAGTGAGATATAAAACAGTATAGAGTTACTTTAAAATATATATATATATATATATATTATATATATATTTCTTATTGATTTTTACAGAGAGGAAGGGAGAGGGAGAGAATGTTAGAAACATCAATGAATTAGAATCATTGATCAGCCGCCTCCTGCACGCCCCCCACTGGGGATGTGCCCGCAACCAAAATACACACCCTTGACCTGAATTGAACCTGGGGACCCTTGAGTCTGCAGGCCACTGAGCCAAACCGGTCCCGGCTAGAGTTATTTTTTAAAATCCCCACATCAGGCTAGTATTTTACTGCATGCCTTTCGTAGGTATTAAACCGTACAGCTGTCCCATGTCACATTAGGATCCAAACACGCTGTCTGAAATGTATATTCCTAAGACGGGGCCGTGGATCTGGACGCACAGAGGCTAAAGATGGCACGATTCACGTTTTCTTCCATCCCTTTTCCAGCCCCTGTGCCCCGCGGCGAAGGATGAAGGACTGGGGGCCTGTGTGGTGTAAATGCTAAGCAGCACAGAAACGGCTCTCGGGCATTCTCTCCTCCGCCCCATCCCCCAGACGTGAGAGCTTTTGGTGAGTCATCAAGGCGACTTTTCACACGGAGCCGGCCGCCTCAGCCCTTTCAGGCCCGACCGAGAGACAAAGCGTATTGAGCCGGAGGTTAAACTCCCATCGATCGCGTTTTCCCTCCTCTGGCTCTTCCTGTGCTGGGCTCTCCTTACGGCAGCGAGGCCAGGAGGAGACCCGGGGTCACTTCGGTCAGCGGCGGTATTTCTTACCCCCTCCCACACCCACCTCAGCCCCTGGGGACGGGCCTGGATTGGATTTCACAGAGTTTTACTTGGGAAAACCAGCAAAAGGGAATGAAATATACACAGAGTGGCCAGATGATGATGCTCCCTGAACACATAATCTTCTGGCCGCTAAATGTGTGTAGCCTGTAGAATAAAAAGCTAATATGCAAATTGTCCCCTGGACCAGGAGTTCGACCAGCAGGCAGGCTGGCCAACGGCCCATGTCCCCTCCCCCTGGCCAGCCTGGCTGGACCCCAAGGGCATGTACTGGATTCCGGTCAAGGGCATGTACCTTGGTTTTGGGCACATCCCAAGTAGGGGGTGTGCAGGAGGCAGCTGATGGATGTTTCTCTCTCATTGAGGTTTCTAACTCTCTCTCCCTCTCCCTTCTCTCTATTAAAAAAAAAAAAAATCAATAAAATATATATATTTTTTAAAAAGAAATTCCTCCTGGCCCTATACTGTGGACAGAGTGACACCCCAATGTGAAGGCGTGGCTAAGACCCCCAGAATTCAGTTTGTGTTATAATTTGATCCGCAAACAGGAAGAAGACCCTTTGCAGGCACCATAACGCCATTTTGTCGACTGTCGCCAGGCATCGTGGATGGAGAAGACTTTGCATTCAGGCGGGACCTGCAGCCAATCTGTCACTCCAAACGCAAATGGCTCTCGAGTGGCTGGAACGACGGTCTGTGCCTGGCCAGGAATGTAAATGCTCAGGCTTTCCCCTCCCGCAGTCACCCGGACGCTGCCTGCTTCTGATTCCGCGCCGTAGTCTCTACGTGAACGGCCATAAGCCACGCAGCTCCCCGAGTCCCGTCCCCTCACCCACGCGAGTACACGCAACGTGAGAATACAGAAAATGTTTAAATGGCACCCCTTCTGCCCGGGTCCTGAATGACAAATTCCTACAGAGCAGAACAACGGTGTCTCCTGCCCAGTTCACGGTCACGGCTCACCGCTCAAAGCTATGTGTTGTTTTTTTTTTTCCAATCCTCCCCCGAGGCTATTTTTCCCATTGATTTTTTTTAAAAAAATATATTTTTATTGAGTTTTTACAGAGAGGAAGAGAGAGGGATAAAAAAAAAAAAAAAAAGCCATAAACATCGATGAGAGAGAATCATCGGATCAGCTGCCCGCGACAAAGGTACGGTACATGCCCTTAACCAGAATTGAACCTGGGACCTTTCAGTCCGCAGGTCAATGCTCTATCCACTGAGCCACACCGGTTTCAGCCCTATTGATTTTTTTTTTTTTTTTTTTTTTTTAGAAAAAAATGGGAGGGAGGGACCGGTTTGGCTCAATGGATAGAGCGTCGGCTTGGGGACTGAAGGGTCCCGGGTTCGATTCCGGTCAGAGGCATGTACCTTGGCTGCGGGCATGTCCCCAATGGGGGGGGTGCAAGAGGCGGCTGATCGATGACTCTCTCTCATCGATGTTTCTAACTCTCTATCTCTCTCTCTTCCTCTCTGTATAAAATCAATAAAATATATTTAAAAAAAAAAAAAAAAAAAAAAAAAGAAAAAAATGGGAGGGAGGGAGGAGTCCATAGGCTGAGGCTCTAACCACTGAGCAAACCGGCAAGGGCTCAAAGCTGTCTTTCTTTATGAGTCAGAGCGTCGCCCTCGTAGAGTGCTCACAGGAATGGCAACATGTGCCTTTGATCGGGAGGTGTTGGGACAGTCTGATGGGAGGGTGGCTAGGCTTCTTTCGCCGCCCCCCCCCCAATTCTGGCTTCCCGACGGGGCAGGTCGGCTTGTCAGGAAAATGCCCAGAATCAAGAGGCTTGCTGGCGTTGATCTACACCAGTGGTCGGCAAACTGCGGCTCGCGAGCCACAGGCGGCTCTTTGGCCCCTGGAGTGTTCTAACGCCACTGCTTCAAAATAGACTTGTCCAGGCCAAAAACCCAGTACGTGGATGTGAGTCTGCACGTGGTGTTTTGTGGAAGAGCCACACTCAAGGGGCCGAAGAGCCGTATGTGGCTCTCGAGCCGCGGTTTGCCGACCATTGCTCTACGCGGTCTCCCTCCCTGGCAAAGACTCTCTTCTTCCCCTCAGAGCGATTCTTAAAATACAGGCCTCCATTTCCTCACCACTTCTTCGTGCCTTTTCTTAAACGTTACCTTTCCAAGTGGAAGGGAGAGGGAGAGGGAGAGAGAAACATCCAAGATGGGAGAGACTCATGGATCGGCTGCCTCCTACAGTAAGGGGACAGGTCGTCCAGGTGTTGGCGATAAACAGCCCTGATTTCGACATCCGAGAGAGGATCCAAGATGGCTGCCCAGGTAAAGATCTAGCCGCAGCCGCACACAACAATTTCAATAAAATACAACTAAAATATAAAATGGACATTACCCAGAACTACAGGAAAGTCGTCTGGCTGGAAATTCTACAACGAGAAGCAAGGAGAAAGCCAGAAGGAAGCGCGGAGGAGCTGTAAAAGCCTAAGGTACGGAGACACGCAGTGTGCAGAGAGGACGGAGTCGGAGAGGAGGGCTGCTGAGTGCCTGGCAGGTGTTCCCTAGTGGGAAGGAGATAAAACTCCGACTGTGCTGGGCCCCAGTTCCGACTGCTCTGAACCCCAGTTCTAGGCCAGACCCCGGGGACCCAGGCTCAGCCATAGGGAGCTGGGCTGTAAGGCGGAACCCCGGGGGAGCAGCGAAAGGCAGAGCCCCCGGAGGCGCGCACAGTGCGCGCAGAGAAGGGACGGGCAGCTGTGCCGCGGGATTGCCCTGGCGGGAAGGAGACAGGGGCTCCAGACTGCTCTGAATGCCATCTCCAACCCCACTTCCAAAACAGTCCTGATTTCTAACAATTTTTCCCGCGTCCCAAGGCGTTTTAAAAAAGTCCTGATTTTTGGAAAGATTGGAAGCATTGGAGAGAGTCTTTCCAAAAACCGGGACTTTTTTTTAAAACGCCGTGGGACGCGGGAAAAATTGTTAGAAATCAGGACTGTCCCGACAACACCTGGACGATCTGGTCACCTTATCCTGCACGCCCCCTACTGGGGATGGAGCCCACAACCGGGACATGTGCCCTGACCGGGAATCGAACCCTGACCTCCTGGTTCCTAGGCCGACGCTCAGCCACTGAGCCACACTGGCCGGGCTGGATGTTTTAATTCTATCCAGTCGGACTTTTGACCAGGGAGGCCGAGTGGTCCATGGACAGGTGATGAGGGACCGGGAGGCCGGGTGGCCCGTGGACAGAGGAGCTGGCGTCCCCGCAGGCAGTGGGGTCGGCGGGGCGGGCGGTGGCAGAGGCTGGGTGGGCAGGGGGAGCAGCAGGTGGACTCACTGAGTCCAGAACAGAGGCCCTTTCAGGAAACCCGCTGCCAATGCCGGAGGGAGAGACTGTTGCCGTGGCGACGAGGGCTTGGGGCGGGGAGGGCAGAAGCCCTGGCCGTGAACCAGTGTGCTGAGAATGAACCGCAGAGAGACGGCGCCCCCGAGGCTCTGAGGCTCCGGCCTCTCTCTTCCGCCAGGGACCTCTGAGCTCCAGGGACCGAATCAGACTCCAGCCAAACATTCCTCTACCCCTTATCCCGCCCCCACGACTGCCCTGCCCCCCAGGCCTTTCTGGAGCCTCCTGTTTGCAAAAGAGGCAGCGGCCAGAGGAACCCAAGGATGTTCTCCGCCCACCCACCTCGAGGCCTCTGGCTTTTTCTCCTGAGCCCGCCCCGTGGAAGAGGGGCCTCTGGTTGGGGGAGGGATGGTGCTCCCCGCCTGCCGGCCTCCACAGCCTTCCGTGGGGCCTGTCCTGGGGCCCGGATAAAGGCAGGTCGGGCAGCCGGCGTACAGCCTCCCACACCGCCCTCAGGTGTGTGGGGAGCATCCCGCATGCTCCGTCGGAGGAAGGCAAGCACCATGCGATCTCACTCACACGTGGAATCGTGTGCACAGAACACACGGATGCACCAACTAGACCCAGAGGCACGGAAGCATGGAACAGACACAAAGGCAGTGCCAGCAGTCAGGGGAAGGAAGGCCCATTCTTGCCAAATCCTCGTGCATCTGGCCTCTAGGAAAAATATTTTAAAAAAATAAATAAAAAATGACTGTCCGATCACATGCACGTGAGGCACCTGTCGAGCGAGGGGAACAGTTAAAAACCTGGAGAGTCTTCGCTCCGTGGCCCTCCTGTAGCTTTAAGACTCTCTTGGCTCTCCAGCGTTCTAAGCTGGGACTCGTGGGTGTGGCTCCTGCAGGAATCGTGATTCGGGCAGTGGGCCGGGCACCGCCTTCCAAGACGCAGGCTCGGCCTTACATCAGCTTCGTGGTTGAAGTGGAAGTGGAACGTGTCAGCTCTGAGTCTGTCCCTCTGTGTGACTTGCGCTCACGCTGGGGAGGAGGTGCACTGGCTAAATGTTAGTTCTCTCTCCCGCCCTCGCCGCCGCCGCCACCCCCACCGCTCTGGAAGCTCCATGTGCTTTCACGCCCAAATGCCATTTCTGTTCTGTGACATTTCGCCTCTGTCAACACCCCCTGCTGGGTGCCTTCAGGCCACACCTCCCCACACCCCCCAAACCACGGCGCTTTGTGCCCAGGACATTGGCAGCTTAGACATTCCAGCAGCCTCACCCCCGCCTGGGGGCAGGTGCCGGGAGGCCTGGGGGAAGTGGGTGCAGAGATTGCTCATGCATCATCCTGCACGCATGCAGACTCCTCCGCTCATACATGGTCCTCCTGCTTCTCAAGGCAATGCCACCGCCTGGCACCTGGCCCTCCCCCAGCCCTGAGGACCGGGAGGGGCCTGCGACCACGTGAGTCGAGCTCCCGGAGCCTCCCTGAGCTGGGTCAATGGTTCTCTCGCATCATTGATATTTCCCTCTCTGAAATCAATTTAAAAAGCATTCTTAAAAAATAGCGTTGGAAACTAATCTTTTCTGAGGAGGAAGGTTTGGAGTGCCAGCGGCAATGGCGGTGAGGAAGCTGGACCGGCCCTGCTCGGGCGCGGGCCCCAGGGCGGGGAGGACATGGGTGCGCAACCCTCCTTCCTTCCTCCCAGGGCCCCCCAAGTGAAGGCATCTGAGCTCCCTTCCCAACGCAGCTCTGCAGTGCCACCATCAGGACACCTGGGGGACTGCTCCGTGCTGGTCTGTGCCCCAGGGTCCCTCCAAAAAGCAGAGGAATCAGGGCTAGAATCCCTGCCTCCCAGCAGAGAGGGCGTCTGAGAGAGGTGGTATGAGAGCAGTGGCCCTCCGGTCTGAGCACTGGACCCCACGGGCAAAACCAAAGACACGGCCTGGAGTCCAGCTCTGGCGACAGCCTATGCCCTTGCTAAGGCCGCCTGCTGCTCCAGTGCACCGTCCCCACAGCATAACCGACGGACACAGACAATGGGGGGTGCGGGCAGGTGCTGGGGGTGGGAGCACCGGGGAGTGGTCAATGGCGGGGAGAGACTGTATGTAATACTTTGAACAAAGAATTTAAATAGGAAAAGTAGATTAAGAATAAAATGGGGGGAAAAACACAAAGCACAAGTAGATTTTTATTGAATTCAGAGAGGAAGAGGGAGAGAGAAATATCCATGATGAGAGAGAATCATGGATCTGCTGCCTCTTGAATGTGCCCTGACCTGGAATTGAACTTGGACCTCCTGGTTCATAGGTCGCTGCTCATCGCGAGCCATGCCGGCCCGCGTGTCCGTAGACGGCGCACCACCTCTCCCCGCGTGTCCTCAGATGGCGTACCGCCTCTCCCGTGTCCTCAGATGGCATACGGCCTCTCCCCGTGTCCTCAGACGGCGTACCGCCTCTCCCGTGTCCTCAGACGGCGCACCGCCTCTCCCCGTGTCCTCAGACGGCGCACCGCCTCTCCCGTGTCCTCAGACGGCATACGGCCTCTCCCCGTGTCCTCAGACGGCGTACCGCCTCTCCCCGTGTCCTCAGACGGCATACGGCCTCTCCCCGTGTCCTCAGACGGCGTACCGCCTCTCCCCGTGTCCTCAGATGGCATACGGCCTCTCCCCGTGTCCTCAGACGGCGTACCGCCTCTCCTGTGTCCTCAGACGGCACACCGCCTCTCCCTGTGTCCTCAGACGGCGCACCGCCTCTCCCGTGTCCTCAGATGGCATACGGCCTCTCCCCGTGTCCTCAGACGGCATACCGCCTCTCCCCGTGTCCTCAGACGGGGCACCGCCTCTCCCGTGTCCTCAGACGGCGTACCGCCTCTCCCCGTGTCCTCAGACGGGGCACCGCCTCTCCCCGTGTCCTCAGACGGCGCACCGCCTCTCCCGTGTCCTCAGACGAGGCACCATGTACTCAGACGAGGCACCGCCTCTCCCCGTGTCTTCAGACGGCGTACCGCCTCTCGCCCTCCTGCTTGGCGCGGTGGTACTTGACGTAGTCGCTGTGCAGCTCCTTGAAGCCGTCCCGCACGCCCGGGGGCAGCGAGGCGCGCAGGAACTGCACGTCGGGCTCGATGCAGAGGTCCAGGATGAGGTAGATGCCCTCCTGCAGGTGGCTTTTCACGGCCGGGTACAAGGTGACCTGGCAAAGGACAGGCCCTGTGAGGAATTCCCATGTCTGCCTCCAACTTAACACGTCGTCCAGCTGAGCACGCCTACCTCAAGCTCATATTTCGGGAAAATAGAAGCCAACTCGAGTGCACAAAAACCTGGGCTGAAGCACCACAGGGGTCGCTTCAGGTAAATAAACGCGCGACGGCCACGTGTTTACTGGGAGCAGGAAAACTTGGACTCTAGCCCTCGCTGGTGCGGCTCAGTGGATAGAGTCCCAAGGCCTCTGGCTTCCAAGGTCAAAGGTAAAAAACCGAGACGCACGAATGAGACACGAGTGAGGCCAGGGAGCCGGCTTACCTTCTGCACCTCGGTCACGTACTGGGCCACCATGAAGGGCGAGAACACGGCGAAGTCCTCGGCCCGGGCGGCGAGGTGGCTGTACATCCTCTCCACCAGGCGGGCGCACGCCAGCACCCCCGGCAGGTCCTCCGCGCCGCCTGCAGGGCAAAGCGTGTCCGGGCCCGCGAGTCCCCACGTGGGTGCTCCCCCCTGCTGATCCCACCCGGTCCCCGGGGCCCCACGTTCCTCACAGCTCTCCTCTCCCCCGCTCTTTAACTAGCTCTTTGTGAGGGGAAGAGCCCTGACTGGTGCGGCTCAGTGGACAGAGCGTCGATCGGCCTGCGGACTGAAGGGTTCCGGGCATGTACTATGGTTGTGGGCACATCCCCGCTAGGCGTGTGCAGGAGGAGGCATCTGGCCCATGATTCTCTCTCATCGTTGGTGTTTCCCTCTCCCTCCCTCTCCGAGATCAATAAAAACGTATATCTGTATAAAAAGAGCAGCTTACTGATTTTCAGAGAGAGAGAGAGAGAGAGAAAAGACGCCAAATTACCTTTGTCTCTCTGCCGTCCCTCACGTATCACGGACAGCACCAGCCGGTGGAAGCAGTTCAGGAAGGAAGGGATGGCCTTCGGCATCACCTGGAACGAACACGGACACGGGAGGGAGGTCGGGACACCGGGTTGCGGGCTCCGTCCCCAGTGGGGGGCATGCGGGAGGCAGCCGGTCCATGGTTCTCTCGTCACTGAGGCTTCTCTCTCTCCCTCTTCCTCACCGAAATCAATCAAAACACATCAAAACCAAAAAAAACAGAGAAAGGAGAGGCTGCTGTCCGGGCCCTCACCTTGGGGTGGCACTGTAGGATGGCGAAGAGCACGCTGTGCGCCCGCGGGAAGACGCACCCGAGCTCCGGGGGCGCCAGGCGGTCCAGCGGCACGGCCAGCAGCGCGCCGAAGGCCAGGCCGACGTGGTGCGGGTTGCGGATGGCGCCCTCCCCGCGGCGCAGCAGCGCGGCCAGGACGTCCAGGGCGGACTCCAGCACCGCCACGGCCGGGGGCTGCTCCTGGCACGCTTCCCGGATCTGCAGCTGCGGGAGGGGGTGGGGGGGAGGGAGGGTGGTTCTAGAAGAATCAACAGCAAAGTCCAAGGCGGGCGGCGGCAGGGAGGGAGGTGGCCTGCGCCAGGCTGTCCCCGCTCCCGTCTGCCCGCTGAGGTCCATGGGCAGGTGGAAGCGACGAGGCCGCCCTGCCCTGGGTCTGGGCGGGAGGAGGGGTGCCGGGAGTGGGGGTTCGGGGTGACGGGGAGGCCCCCACACTCACAGTCAGGGCCGTGATGATCTGGGGGCTCGCCCGCCAGAACAGGCTCGCCTGCCCCTCGCTGACCGGGCAGTCCAGCAGCAACTTGATCAGCGTCAGAGCCGACAAGATGGCCTGCGGAGAGAGAGGAGACACATGGCAGAGACCGCCCCGCCGAGGCCCCCGGCTACTGGCACCCCATCCGGGTGCCGGCTGGGAGAGGCCTGGGGGGGCGGGGGGAAGGGGTCACCCACCACCGAGGCCCCCGGCTACTGGCACCCCATCCGGGGGGCCGGCTGGGAGAGGCCCGGGGGGGGGGGGGGAAGGGGTCACCCACCGGCCGGTCCGCGCTCCACGCGTTCCTGAGGTCCAGCCCCCGGAGCACGCACTGCAGCACCGCCCGGAAGTCCTCGGTGCTCCCGGCCTCCAGCAGGTGGGCGAGCAGGGCGCCCAGGTGGGGCTCGATGGCCTGGAGGGCTGGGGCCGGGACGGCGGGGTCTGTGGGGAAGACGGGACCGGAAAGGGGAGGGGGTACATCAGAGCGGCCGTGGGCCGACACGGGAGGAGCCAGGGACCCGCAGGGCCCGGCATCCCCGGCCAGAAGGCGCTCGCACACGACGCCCGGCAGGCCTAACACGGACAGGCGGCTGTTACTGTCCCAGCCATGGGGCCGCTGCAGGCTGTCCCTGTCCTGCACCCCGTCTTTACCTGCTGCAGGCTGTCCCCGTCCTGCACCCCGTCTTTACCCGCTGCAGGCTGTCCCCATCCTGTACCCCGTCTTTACCCGCTGCAGGCTGTCCCCATCCTGTACCCCGTCTTTACCTGCTGCAGGCTGTCCCCGTCCTGCACCCCGTCTTTACCTGCTGCAGGCTGTCCCCGTCCTGCACCCCGTCTTTACCCGCTGCAGGCTGTCCCCGTCCTGCACCCCGTCTTTACCCGCTGCAGGCTGTCCCCGTCCTGCACCCCGTCTTTACCTGCTGCAGGCTGTCCCCATCCTGCACCCCGTCTTTACCCGCTGCAGGCTGTCCCCATCCTGCACCCCGTCTTTACCCGCTGCAGGCTGTCCCCGTCCTGCACCCCGTCTTTACCCGCTGCAGGCTGTCCCCGTCCTGCACCCCGTCTTTACCCGCTGCAGGCTGTCCCCGTCCTGCACCCCGTCTTTACCTGCTGCAGGCTGTCCCCATCCTGCACCCCGTCTTTACCCGCTGCAGGGTGTCCCCGTCCTGCACCCCGTCTTTACCCGCTGCAGGCTGTCCCCGTCCTGCACCCCGTCTTTACCCGCTGCAGGCTGTCCCCGTCCTGCACCCCGTCTTTACCCGCTGCAGGCTGTCCCCGTCCTGCACCCTGTCGTTACCTGCTACGTCCGGCACTCAGGGCAGAGGGACCAAAGGCTGAGAGGTGTGTTCCCAGTTTCCCACAAGCTGTGAGCCCAGACTCGGGGTCTCCATGCCCCTCAACCCCCTCCCCAGTGCAATGGGCGCCATAGCTCCAGCCCCAGCTCCTGGGGCTCCCCGTGCGGAGTGTCGGCCACACGCCAGGCTCACCCGCCATGCCCCTGGCCTCCGGGCCCCTGTAGGCCGCTGCTAACGCCTGCCCCGCCCGCCCGCACCTGACCTCTGGCCCGAGAGGAGGCCTCTCACCTGTGAGGACCCGTCTCACGGAGTGGAACACGGCGTCGAGGACCGGCTCCCCCGCGGGGTGCAGCTCGGGGGCCCGCACGAAGAGCGCCAGGAAGCGCGCGGCGGCGGCGAAGGCCGGGGCGTCCCGGGCCAGGGCGGGCAGCTCGGCCAGCAGCTGCGAGTGCACGGTCCGGTAGAGGGCCGGGTGCGAGAGCCGCGTCCCGTCCGGGGCTTGGGACGTCTCGGTCTCGGTCTCGGGGTGCAGGCACAGGTCGGCCTCCAGGAGCGCGCTGACGGCGGCGAGGGGGGCGGCGGGGGGGGGGCCCCGGGCCGGCCAGGGCTGCAGCGCCGCGCCCGTCCGCAGCACCGCCTGGCGCAGCAGCCCGGGCAGCGCCTCGGGCTGCGGCCTCCGCTCCCGGACCACGGGCCCCAGGGCGCGGCACAGGGCGGTCAGCGACACCAGCAGGAGCTGCTGGCCCGGGGCGCTGCGCTGCCCCGGCCGGGCGCCCGCGGCCGCCTCTGAGAGGAAGGCCAGGATCTTCCCGAAGTTGAGCACCAGGCTGTGCTTGGCCTGCACCAGCGCCTGCAGGAGCTGCTCCAGGAAGGTGCCGGCCGCCTGGAGGAACTCCCGCCAGGGGGCGCCGTCCACGTCCCCGTCCCCGCGCCGCCCGCGGCAGGCCCTGAGCAGCGAGGTCAGGACGATCTCGCAGAGGTCGCTGGCGTACATGACCTTGAGCACGGCGCGGGCGCTCCTGGCTCTCTGCAGGCGGCCGAGGAGCCGGTAGCAGGCTGTCAGGAACCTCAGGGCCAGAGACGGGGAGCAGGAGCCCCCCGGGGAGGCCAGGGCGGCGGACAGCAGCAGGAGGAAGTAGCGTGCGTGGCGGGGGGCCGCCAGGCTGTCCAGCTGCAGGGCGGACACCACGTCCAGCAGCCCCAGGAGGCGCCCCAGCGGCCCCTCCTCCAGCCGGACGGGGAAGCCGCCCTGCACCAGGGAGAGGAGGTTCCGGGCCACGTCCCCCCTGGGCTCCGGGCCTTCGGGCCCCGCCTTGGCGAGCCCGGCTTCCCAAGGAGCCACGTCCCCGGGGTCCTCCTCGAAGAGCCAGGGCAGCTGCTGGCGGAGGGGCCCCGGGTCCCCCCGGACGCCCGCCCGCAGGACGCCGGCCCAGTCTTCGGCGAGGCGGGTCAGGAAGGCGGCGTGTAGGGTCTGCAGCTCGGGGAAGACGGGGCTGCGGAGCACGGCTTGGGAGAGCTTCCCCAGTGTGATCCGCGGCTCCTCCTCCTCCTCCTCCTTCTCGCTGGCGGCGCTGTCCGGGGCCCCGTTCACTGGCAGGGTCCTCAGCAGCACGCCGGCCAGGTCCCGCACGTCGCCAGGCCCGAGGTAGGGCGCCAGGATGGTGAGGTTGGACACCACCAGGTGCCAGTGCGCCACGGGGTACGTGCCCGCACTCACCGTCCCCGCCTGGCCGTCCCAGGGAGCCGCCGCCGCCGTCCCCCGGGCCAGGCTGTCCCGGCCGGAGGCCAGGATGCAGGCGGCATCGGCCCGCAGGGTCCCCAGGGCCTCTTCGGACGGGGCGGAGCCGGCAGCCCGCACCAGCAGCCTCTTCATCCTCTGCAGGTAGAGCTGCTCCAGGCAGTGCCTGCCCACGGAGTCGAAGCGAGCCGCCACCTTCTCGACCTTCCTCCAGAGGCGTGCTTCCACGCCCGGGAGCAGCGGGGGGAGGTCTGGGCGCCCCGGGGCCTCACCCTCGAGGGCCGCCACCGCGGTGCCATACCGGCCGCAGTTCAGGCCGAACGCGGCGTCCGCCTGGGCCCAGGCATGCGCCAGCAGCAGCGCGGCGTCGCTGGCCTTCTGCAGCCACGGCTCGGGGCCGGGGCCCCGGGGCGCGGCCAGGAGGCCCAGCAGCGGCTGCACCAGCTCGCGGAGCACCCGGTCCATGGCGGCCCGCGTCCGCCGGACCACGGGCAGGGGCGTGCCGGCGTCCGGGCACGGCGCGTGGACCAGCAGGCAGTGCAGCAGCGCGCTCAGGGACAGCGCCTGGGCGGCCGCGTCCGCGTCGCCCCGCAGACGGGGCAGGACGGCGGCCCGGAACGTGTCCAGCACGAGGGCCCAGGCGTCCAGGACCTGGCTGGGCGGCAGGTCCAGGAGGCAGTCGCGGAGGGCCAAGGCGGGGCCGGCGGCCAGCACCGGAGGCGTCGGCGCCTCGGGGGCGGCGGCCGGCCGGCAGACCGCCCCCAGCACCGCGCCGAGCAGCCGCGGCAGCTGCCGGAGCCGGGCGTACGTCTGGAAGAGGGCGCGGAGCAGGGCCTCCTGGGCCCTCCGGGCCCGCGGCTCCGTCGCCTCGGCGCCCGCCCACGCCGCGGCCAGCAGGCCGTCCAGGTCAGGCTCCAGGACGAGGTGGTTCAGCGACAGCAGCGCCCGGAGGCAGCGGAACCAGGCGGGCACGGAGGCCTGCGGGCGGCGCACCAGCAGCTCGGCCACGCGGCGGTAGAAGCGGAACTGGGCCTCCCCGTGGCGGATCTTGTCGGCCGCAACGTTGTAGATGTTGTTGCCGGCCACGGAGGCCAGCAGCTGCTCCACGGCCAGGAGCTCCGTGGTCCAGTCCGACGTGGACAGGCCCGGCTCCGGCTCCGGCCCCTCGGGCAGGCGCGCCACCCGCAGGCAGCCGAAGAGCCGGGGCAGCAGCTGGAAGCACAGGAGCTGGGTGCCCTCCTGGAGGTAGGCCTCGAGGAAGAGCCTGTACAGCAAGGCCGCCGAGCCGGCCACGACGGCGGCGCGGAGGGCCGGCTGGCAGTCGCCGGCGTCCGCCAGCCCGGCGATCAGGGTGTCGGCGGGGGCCGGCAGGCTCTTCACGGCCCCCCTCTTGGCGCCCTCCGGCGGCAGCGGCTGGTCCAGGAGCTCCTCCCGGTAGGAGGCGAGCAGCTCGGGCTGGAAGGCGCCCCCGCGCAGCACGGCCTCCAGCTGGCTCCGGAGGTCCCGGCTCAGCGCCGGCCGCAGCTGGCCCGGCCCAGCCTGCGCCCACGTGCCCGCCGAGAGCAGGTGCCGGAGGAGCAGGCAGGGCTGGAGCAGGTGGCCGGTCAGCTCCCCGAAGGCCCGCCTCGGGTTGACCTGCTGCTGCTGGACCGAGAGGTACTGGCCCAGGGCCAGGTGGATGACCTCGAACAGCGGGGTCACCGTGGCGGCCGCCTCTGGCCGCCGGCAGGCCGCCCGGCACAGCTGGCTCAGCAGGGCCACCAGCAGCTCCTGCCGGGCCGTGTAGGTGACCGCGAGGGCCGGCGTGGACAGGATGGCCTGGCAGCAGCTGAGCACCGCGCCGACGTGCCTCTGGGATCCCGAGAGGGAGAACTCGGCGATCCTCTCGTTGATGACCTGAGCGTTAGGAAAGCAAGCAAGCTCATGACTGGCCCTGCACCACCCCCACACCCCCCCCCACACACCCCCTACACACAAAATACAACAAATCAACCCTCTCTCCTTGCCGCCCCCTGGTGGAGGGGACAATTTGCATCTTAGCATTTTATTACGTAGGGTTTTCTTTCTTTCTCCCCCACCTTGACACTTCCTGCAAATTGATATCATTGACCCTAACACCAATAAGCCTCCAGCACCGACAGGAAGTCGAGAGAGATGCATGTCTCACACACACACACACACACACACACACACACGGCACCGCTCGAGGGAGGGATTCCCACCTTGACCAGGGAGATCTGGAGGGTGACCGTCTTTTCTTCTTTGAGGAGGCGCTGCAGCTTTTTGCTACGCAGAACATTATCTATGTAGACCCACAGCCTTTCAACAATGTCCTCCCTCAGCTCCAGCTTCTTCTTGTAAAAGGAGACCAGCGATTGCCTTGCCCAATCCAGTAATACCTAAACGTGGGAGAAGAAGAAACAGACTCGGAAAATAAGAGAAGCTATTTGCAGGGAAATAAAAACGCCAGGCATCGAACAGAGACAAACCAGGTACCACGAGATCCCAACGCCAGGGGCACCCTCCCCTCTCACCCCCACCTTCGGGAATAGCCCACGACACAGATGCTTTCACGTCGTAAAGTGATTATCATCACAGAATAAAAACAACTTGGTCTCATCTGAGGTCAAAAAAAAAAAAAAAAAAGGCTTCACGCCGAGACCGGTATGGCTCAGTGGCTAGAGCATCGGCCTGCAGACTGAAAGGTCCCAGGTTCGATTCCGGCCAAGGGCATGTACCTTGGTTGCAGGCACATCCCCAGTAGGGGGTGTGCAGGAGGCAGCTGATCGATGTCTCTGTCTCATCGATGTTTCTAACTCTCTATCCCTCTCTCTTCCTCTCTGTAAAAAATCAATAAAAAAAATATATATTTTTTAAAAACTTCAAGTGAAAGCCTAGCAGTTTCTTCTAAATTCTCTATATAGTTATGCTCTCTGTTTCCTTCCCCAGCTTTTTCTCTCTTCTTCTAACTTTTGTTTTGTTTTGTTTTTACTAAATGTCAACATGCAGTCTACATAACTGGGAATGATAGCAGGTTATAGAAACGTACGTTTCCCGTTAGACTTACTTGCTCTTTGTTGGGAAGGATGCACTGGTGGGAAATCCAAGCAAAGTGCGCTAGCTTTAGTTTATCTTCCCAGGAAGTTTTCTTGCTTTTAAGCTTAAGGGAAATGCCAGAGTAAACGGCAGCCATTGCTCCACTTCACCTGCAACAGAACACGATGGGAAAAGTCAGGTCAAGGGCACACTCAACAGGCACCAGGAAATGAACATTACGAATCTTACTGTCTACATAATACATATGTGTGTGTATATATATATACACTGAGTGTCCAGATGATGATGATCTCTCAACGTATCATAATCTGTGCTCAGACATCGCATACTCAAAGGTAAGTGAGTATGCATGAACTCAACTGGGCAAAACCCAACGGAAGAAGATCCATTCACGCCGAAATCGGTGTTGCTCAGTGGATAGAGCGTTGGCCTGCGACTGAAGGGTCCCAGGTTCGATTCTGGTCAAGGGCATGTACCTTGATTGTGGGCACATCTGGGGGGCGGGGCGTGTGCAGAAGGCAGCTGATGGATGTTTCTCTCTCACTGATGTTTCTAACTCTCTCTCCCTCTCCCTTCCTCTCTGTAAGAAATAAATTATATATACCGTGTATATAAATAAATAATCGCAGTCCATGCATGATTCTTATATAAAACCGTCAAACCGAAAGCATTTCCAGTTGGATCGCTTGCACTTTTTAAATAAATCCATGGGCTCTGAAATCCTACCGACCCACCTTCAGACCGTCCCCTCACCACGGAATGAGCAAACGCTGGTGAAGGGCGCTTGCATGGAGCGTTGTACCCCTCCCTCCACCGGACAGGCCCCGTCAGGCGCTGTCATTTTCCTGTTTTGTCAAAACGTCCAGCAGCACACCAACAACGAGTTCCTTTAACTCCCAAGTTCAGTAAGTTTGTAGCCATCGCCCGGGCTACAAGGTAGTTAAGTTACAAAGTGTCTGCACAACTGGCTACAAAGATGCCCAGGGACCCTCCTCCGGCATCTACCCCACGCTCCGCTCGGGGTACCCTCCCTCCAGCCGACCCAGGAAGGGGGGTGCCCAGCCCGAGGCAGGCGGCGAACCCCGCGATTTCTCACGCAAAAGCTGCTCACGCGCGGCTACGGGCGGAATCTCGCCCAAGGAGCGAGCACGACCGCGGGAGGGGCCGGGCCGGGGGCGGAGGGTCTCCCCCAAGGTAAGCGGCTCGCCTCGGGGTCCACCCTGGGTAGGGGCCGCGGGTGCGGGCGGCGGGCCGTCCCCAAGATCCAAGCTGTCCACGGTCCGCGGTCCGGGTTGGGCTACCCTGTGGCCGGCGAGGATGGAGATCGGTCCCCAGGTTGGGGCTCCCCTGTGGCCCGGGGAGGCCGGCGAGGATGGAGATCGGTCCCCAGGTTGGGGCTCACCTGTGGCCCGGGGCGGCCGGCGAGGAGGGAGATGGGTCCCCAGGTTGGGGCGCCCCTCCAGGCCCGGCCGGGACAGGGATCGCGGGCGAGGGCGGCCGTCGGGGGGCTCCGGGGCTGCTGCACCACGTGGGCCCGGCCCGGCTCCTTCCGACAGGCGGCGGCGGGCCGCGCGGGGCGGGGCGGGGCGCGGGGCGGGGCGGGGCGCGCACGCCAGGCATCGCCAGCCGAGCGCCGAGGCGCCGCGCCCATTGGCGGAGACGGCGGCCCGAGCGGCCCAGCCCGCGCCGCGCGCTCCGCGTCCGTCCGTCAGTCATGGGGCGGCCGCCCAGAGCCGCGGCGGGGGCGGCGGGGCGCGGGGCGCGGGGGCCCGGCTGAGCCGCCCGGCGACGCGAGACCCTGCGGCGGGGACGCCGGAGGCGGAAGCGGCCGGATCCCGGAGGCGGCGGCGGCGGCGGCGGGGGGAGCCGGAGCCGCCTGGGATGCTCAGTGCGTGCGGGGCGCGCGCGGGCGGGGAGGCCGGGGCGGGGGTCGCGGGCCGGGCGGGCGCGCGCGCGGGCGGCGGCGGCGGCGGTGGGGGCGGGGCGGGCGGGGCCGGCGCTGCGCGGGCGCGGCAGCCGCGCCTCCGCCCTGGGCCTGCGAGTCCCGGGCGGGCGGGCGGGCGGGCGGCCGCGGGCGGCGTGGCCTGCGATCGGCGGCGGCACCTGGCCCGGGCGGCGGTGCGTTCCCGCGCGGGGTGGGTGGGTCCTGCCGGGTGTGGGGGTTGGACGATCGGCTCGGGACGGCCCGCCGGGCGTGGGGGGCACCGGTCCCCATCTCCTTCTGGCGGAAGGAAGAAGGAAATGTCTTCGGGCCGAACTCCAGAGTCAACTTCGCACATGGTGGTGGTGGGCGGAGGATGTGCAGCGCGCTCCTGCCGGTGACAGGGAGATGGTGGGGGGGGGGGGGGGAGGCTGGTTGTGGGGGGGGTTCCTGCCGGCGGATCCCCACCTGCAGGGCTCTCCGTGCGGGGGTTCCACGCCTGACAGCCGGGGGGAGAGTGACTGGGGCGCTGGGGCGGGACTCGCGGTCCCCGGGCTTTTGGGACGCGTGTGGGTGGGGTGAGGCGTGGGTCCGCCGCGCGTGGATGGCGAGGACGGACAGGGGCGTCCTGTTAGACTTGGCGGAAGTGGAGCCGGGAGAGCTGGCTGCGTGCTCCCTGCACTCCATGCGAGCGTCTGTCTGGGTCGTGCGCATCGCGGGGCGGGCGGGCGCGTGGGCTCCTAGGATCCCAAAAAGTGGGTGCCAACCCCGCGCCGTCCTAGAGTTGACCTCTGACCTCGCAGGCTGGGGCCTGGGAATGATCCCTCAGGCTCAGGAGCTGCGTTTGGGTGCTGTGTGGGCGGATCCGCAGGGGCGGAGGTGGCTGCGGTCTGTAAGGTGATACAAATGTGCCCTATATCTGAGTTGGGGGTGGAGGGTTGGGGGGCCGCCGTGTCCCCCAGCCTAAGCCCGGGCTCTGTTTAAACACCTTGAAAAATGAGAGTAGCAAGGGGAGTTTGGCCACACTTTTAAGCTCAGAGAAACTTGGCGAGGTGGGTGGGGGCTTGGGAACCACACAGGCCTGAGGTTACAACCATATAACCGTGCGACGTGGGTAGATCTGGGACAGGGGAACCCAGGCAGGACTGGGGTCGGCGGCCATGCCTGGCGCGGGGCAAGCACGCTGGGAGGGTGACCTGTTGGCTGTTACCCTTCCCCTTCTGTCAGAGTGCCTGCCAGGTGCCTGAGGGCCTGAGTTCCTTTGGTGACATGTGAAGCAAACAAGCTTTGGTTTTCGCTACCAGGATCCCATCCTTCCTGCTGCCTTGAAAGCCGCTGTTAAACCAGAAAAGCCAAAGCCCTTTTCTTGGTGATCGGCGGTGAGTCCGATGGGACTGTTCGGGGGCTCCTGCCTCTGAGCGGTGAGATCTGTGGGTGCTGCTTTCCCCCTGAAACTGGGTGCGGGTCTCACCTCGCTGCTCAGAAGCTGCGTGTGTATTGTGGGGGGTCGTGTATGTGGTTGGGTGTTTTGGTGTTTTTTTTTAATATATTTTTATTGCTTTTAGAGAGGAAGTGAGAGAGAGACACCAGTAGTGAGAGAGAATCATTGATTGCTGCCTCCCGCACACCCCACACTGGGCATGTTCCCCGACTGGGAATTGAACCCTGACCTCCTAGTTCATAGATGGGTGCTCAGCCACTGAGCCCGCCAGCTGGGCCCAAGGAGGCGTTTGGAAGGAAGAGATGGTGCAGCTGAGCTGAGCTGTGGCGCGTGGGTGAGCCGTAGCCTAGCCAGGTGGGAGGGCCAGTGTGGGTGGCTCCCGTGATGCTCCATCCACTGAGCCAAACCGGCCAGAGCTCCTTCTCATTTTTTTAACTTGAAGGAGGCTTAAGGAAGGCGAACTGGCGAGACTTTCCATTCAGAAGTCTTTGTGTTTAGCAGGCTATTAAGTTTCCTTCTGGGAAGATGTATTGAAATCTATCTCTATCTTAGTGATCGGACAGTGTGTGTCAGTGATACAAAGTAGCTCTTCTTTTTGTTTTGTTTCTTTAACAAAGTATTAGTGTTTAGTCCTCAGAAATGTTTTGGGACACGTGGTGAGCTCACCTCTGAAAGCGGAGGTGCTGGTGTTGATACACAGTAACAGCCACGCTCCAGAGGTGTGCGGCCTGTCCATTATTATCCCTGTCCATTATCCATCGGAACCCCGTGTGCTTACTTATATTTAATGTAACTAAAATGTAGCGTTCAGTTCCCTCCTTGCACCGGTGTTTGGGGGCGGGGGCTGCAGACTAAACAGTGGAGACCTAGAGCAGCTTTGTCAGTGCAGGAAGTCGAATTGGATAGTCCTGCTTGATGAAAAATTGAAGGATGTTTCTCTCTCTCTCTCTCTCTCTCTTTCTCTCTTTCTCTCTCTCTCTCTCTCTCAAGCCTTGCTCCCTTCTACTCTCTCTAAAAATCAATGGGAAAATATCCTCGGGAAAAATCTCTCTCCAAGCACCCCTCCACTGACCATAGCATTTGCATTTGAACTTGAGCGGGTGGAGTTAGGATGCGGTCCCCATGGTGCCATCATCTTAAACGTGTGCCGGGTTCCCAGGAGTCTACCCCAACGCTCCTGTGGTTTCTCCTGAAAGGTTGTTACTATGAAGCAGGGAAATAATCATGTCCCCGATTTACAGAGCAACTTTGTTGGAGGATTCGCTACACAGCAGGCGGTATTGACCCAGGAGAAAGAGATTCATACTGTGTGAGAATCCTCCTTTTAAATTCCAGAAATACGGATCATGTGACATACAGGGAAAAGTTCTGTGATCACCTCTTTTTTACCTGGAAAAGTTAAGGCATTTTATGGAAGTTTAAAATCCTGGGAAATTCTGAAATTTCAACAAAGATATAATAATTATATCCAAACTCAATTTACATTTTAAAGACTTTTATCATTTAAAAGGCGAAGCAGGTTAACTTGAAATTACAATATATGTCTGAATCTCTCCAGAGACAGGTCTATTTTAAGGAGTTGGTTTTTTTTTAATGTGACCATTTATGGATATTATTACTATGGAAATCAATTGGGGCGGGGGGGGCCTGACTTCTCTACAGATTTTTATTTTATTTTTTAAACAACTTTATTTTTTATATATTTTTATTGTTTTTTTTACAGAGAGGAAGGGAGAGGGATAGAGAATCAGAACCATCGATGATGAGAGAGAAACATCAATCAGCTGCCTCCTGCACACCCCCTATTGGGGATGTGCCTGCAACCGAGGTAAATGCCCTTAACCGGAATCGAACATGGGACTCTTGAGTCTGCAGGCCGACGCTCTATCCACTGAGCCAAACCAACTAGAACCAGATTTTTATTTTTGAGAATTTCTAAACATGTTTTTACTGATTTTTAGAAAGATAGAAGCCTCAATGTGAGAGAGAACCGTGGATCAGTGCCGTGTTGTAAGCGCTGGTTCGGATCCATGGAAATGGCCATTTGGGGCCACTACCTTGGACCCGTTTGTTAAAATGAGGATTTACAAACCAGTTTCCAGCGGTCCCAAATGTGGCCAGATTTCCCTAGCTTCCCTATTCACTCCCTGCTGTTGACCCCCCTTCGGCTCTCCTATCTTCCCCCTTCCTCCCCCTCAGACCCGCGCACACACACATTGTCGCGCCCCTAGGACACTGTCGCCGCAGGGCCTGTTCCCGTGTCTCCGTGTTCCCATCTCCCACATCAATGTTCTTTAGAGATACGGTCCCTGACTCCCCCCTCTTGCTTGGAACATGGAGGGACACAGGTCGATACAAGATACATCCCCATGGCAACGAGAAATGGGTCGTGGGAAATCTGGACAAGTTTTAGCCTCGGCTAAATGGGGCTGCTTCGGGCGAGTTTGGAGACGGAGCGTTCTTGAAGTTGGATGAAAAGCAGCTTTAGCCGGAGGGCTGGGGGGGGGGGGGGGAGGAGCAAAGCTGGTGGGTTGACGGAATAGCCCTGGCTTCGGGCCAAACTGGGACAGGCCTGTCGCCATCTCTCTGCCTTTAATTTTTTTCCCCTCTAAATATAACATTAAATCAGGGTCTCGGGGCTGAAAGTGTTTACACACACACACACACACACACACACACACACGATGCTTAAGTGTAGCCAGGTTAGGGACCCAGGAGGATCCTGGGAGCAGACAAACTGCTACAGTAGCTAACCACAGAGAAACTGGTCTGTCCTCATTGATGGACAGGTGCATGCGGAGCGGGGACCCCCACACTCCCAGGAGCAGAATCCTTACGTTAGCAATTAGAGTCTTCATTTAAAAATAACCGAAGCAAGAGGAACAATTGTGATCATCTGAACAATAAAGATTTGTTAAATTTTGAAAAATAATAATAATGGAAGCCCTGGCCGGCGTGGCTCTCAGACGGAAGGGTTACACGTTCTATTCCCAGGTTGGGTCCCTGGCCCCTGTGGGGGCAACCAATCAATGTTTCTCTTGATGTTTCTCTCCCTCTCCCTTCCTCTCTGAAATCAATGAAAATATATTTATTTAAAAAGGAGCGGGGGGCGGAGAGCATAGCATTCCCTGTCCCCATTAGCAGCCTCTCCCTTTCCCGGCATCGCCTCATCCCGTTCCTGAATTCCCCAGGCCTTTGCTTGGTGCCACCTCCCGCCTGCTTCTCGGCCTGGGGAGCCAGCAGGAGACCAAGAGGGCCCCGCATCCTGTCTTATTTTCTCGTTGAACGCGTCTAAGGAAAAGCTCGGGGTGGGGTGGGGGGATCTGGGCGTTCAGTGGAGTCGGGGTGATCCACCGGCTGGTACTGGGGGAGTCGGTGTTGCTTCTTAGCCACTTACGGGGCTGGTTCTTCCTAGCATTGATTTGCCACGAGGGAGGCATCCCAGCTGGACGGGATGCGCCCCCAGATCCCTGACGGCCCCGTGTCCTGGTCCCCGCCTCCCTCCAGGTCATGAAACGGGTGCGCACCGAGCAGATTCAGATGGCCGTGTCCTGCTACCTCAAGCGCCGGCAGTACGTGGACACCGACGGGTCCCTGAAGCAAGGCCTGCGCCTGTCCCAGACCCCCGAGGAGATGGCAGCCAACCTCACCGGTAGGTGCGGCCGCTCCGGGCCAGCGGCAGGAGGCAGGGGGGAGGCACGGCAAGGTCCCTTCCGCTCCGAAGCCAATGAAAATATGTCGTTTAAAAATATCTCCTCCGCCCAACCAGCGTGGCTCAGGGGTTGAGTGTTAACCTATGACCTGGAGGTCAGGGTTCGATTTCCGGTCAGGGCACGTCGCCAGGTTGCGGGCTCGATCCTCAGGGAGGGGCGTGCAAGACGCAACTGATCCATGATTCTCTCTCATCACTGATGTTTCTCTCTCCCTCTTCCCCTCCCTTTCTCTCTGAAGTCAATAGAAATATCGGTTTAAAAGAAGAATAATAATAATTCTTTCTCCATCCCCATCGTGTGCCTTCTCCTTAGTCCAATCAGAGTCCGGCTGTGCCAACATCGTGTCCGCGACCCCGTGCCAGGCCGAGCCCCAGCAGTATGAAGTGCAGTTCGGGCGGCTCCGGAACTTCCTCACCGGTGAGTGCTCAGCACCAGGAGCCTTTCCCGGGTTAGAACAAGTCCTGCGGCCCTGACCAGTATGGCTCAGTGGATAGAGCGTCGGCCTGCGGACTGAAAGGTCCCAGGTTCGATTCCAGTCAAGGGCATGTACCTTGGTTGCAGGCACATCCCCAGTAGGGGGTGTGCAGGAGGCAACTGATGGATCTCATAGATGTTTCTAACTATCCTTCTAACTATACTTCTGTCTTCCTCTCTGTAAAAAAAAATCAATAAAATATATATTTTAAATAAAAAATAGCCAAAACCGGTGTGGCTCAGTGGATAGAGCATCAGCCTGAGGACTTGAGGGTCCCCTGTTGGATTCTGGTCAAGGGCATGGACCTTGGTTGCGGGCGCATCTCCAGTAGGAGGTGTGCAGGAGGCGGATGATCAATGTTTCTCTCTCATTGTTTCTAACTCTCTATCCCTTTCCCTTCCTCTCTGTAAAAAAAAAAAAAAAAAAAAAAATCAATAAAATATATTTAAAATAAATAAGAAAATAGGGTCCCGACCCCGTGTTATGTGCCAGGGGGGAGAGGCGGGGGGGGAGGATGCTGCTGACTGTCGAGCCCTCCCCGTTTTGGTTGTAGATTCGGACTCGCAGCACAGCCACGAAGTGATGCCCCTCCTGTACCCCCTCTTCGTGTACCTCCACCTGCACCTGGTCCAGAACAGCCCCAAGAGCACGGCCGAGAGCTTCTTCGGCCGCTTCCACGGCATGTTCCTGCAGAACGCCAGCCAGAAGGACGTGGTGGAGCAGCTGCAGGCCACGCAGACGCTCCAGGACATCCTGTCCAACCTCAAGCTGCGCGCCTTCCTGGACAACAAGTACGTGGTCCGCCTGCAGGAGGACAGCTACCACTACCTGATCCGCTACCTCCAGAGCGACAACAACGCCGCCCTGTGCCGGGTCCTCACGCTGCACATCCACCTGGACGTGCAGCCCGTCAAGAGGACCGACTACCAGCTCTACGCCGGCAGTGGCGGCGGCGGCAGCGGCGGCGGCGGGGGCGGCTCCTCGCGGGGCGAGGGCAGCGGCCTGGAGCCCGCCGACGTGCCCAGCCCGATCCTGCAGAACGAGGCCGCGCTGGACGTCCTGCAGGAGAGCATCCGGCGCGTCAAGGAGGGCCCGCCCTCGCTCACCACCATCTGCTTCTATGCCTTCTACCACACGGAGCAGCTGCTCAACGCCGCCGAGATCTCCCCCGACGGCAAGCTGCTGGCGGCCGGCTTCGACAACTCCTGCATCAAGCTCTGGAGCCTCCGGTCCAAGAAGCTGAAGGCCGAGCCGCACCAGGTGGACGTGTCCCGCATCCGCCTGGCCTGCGACGTGCTGGAAGAGGAGGTAGGGGTGGCGTTCTCCCTTCCCTGCGCCTGTCTCGCGCGTCTGCTTAGAATGTTCTTTCCAGACGGGACTGATCTTACCGAGAAGGGGCTTCTTGACTTAGAACTCTCATCCGACAGCAAACAAATGCTGGGTAAACCTGCAGCCATTGAATTTTGCCCATGCCTAACCTCAGAAGAGATGAAAATTATTATTTTGGCAAAACCGGTGTGGCTCAGTGGATAGAGTGTTGGCCTGTGGACTGAAGGGTCCCAGCTTCGATTCTGGTCAAGGGCATGTGCCTTGGTTGCAGGCATATCCCCAGTGCGGGGTGTGCAGGAGGCAGCTGACCGATGTTTCTCTCTCATCATTGATGTTTCTGTCTCTGTCTCTGTCTCTGTCTCTGTCTCTTCCTCTCCCTTCTCTGAAATAAATTTAAAATGTGTGTGTGTGTGTATTCGAGGCCCGGTGCATGAATCCGTGCATGGTGTGGGGTCCGGCCAGCCTGGCCAGGAGGAGGGGACATGGGCGCTTGGCCGGCCTGCCTGCTGGTCGAACTGGTCGAGGGGACAATTTGCATATTAGCCTTTTATTCTATAGGATATGCACTGCGTGGCCAGATTCCTCCACCCCCAACCCCCGGATTTTGTCCCACGGAGACCACTAACCATCTCTTCTTATGTCCCTTTGGGGCCCAGGAGGAGGAGGAGGAGGCTGCGGGCACCGAGATGAAGACGCTGCGGGGGCACTGCGGGCCCGTGTACAGCACGCGCTTCCTGGCCGACAGCTCGGGGCTGCTGTCCTGCTCCGAGGACATGTCCATCCGGTACTGGGACCTGGGGACCTTCACCAACACCGTGCTGTACCAGGGCCACGCCTACCCGGTGTGGGACCTGGACATCAGCCCCTACAGCCTGTACTTCGCCAGCGGGTCCCACGACCGCACCGCGCGGCTGTGGTCCTTCGACCGGACGTACCCGCTGCGGATCTACGCGGGCCACCTGGCCGACGTGGACTGCGTCCGCTTCCACCCCAACTCCAACTACCTGGCCACCGGCTCCACCGACAAGACCGTGCGGCTGTGGAGCGCCCAGCAGGGCAACTCGGTGCGGCTGTTCACGGGCCACCGCGGCCCCGTTCTGTCGCTCGCCTTCTCCCCCAACGGCAAGTACCTGGCGTCAGCGGGCGAGGACCAGCGGCTCAAGCTGTGGGACCTGGCCTCCGGGAGCCTGTACAAGGAGCTGCGGGGCCACACGGACAACATCACCAGCCTGGCCTTCAGCCCCGACAGCAGCCTGGTGGCCTCGGCGTCCATGGACAACTCGGTGCGCATCTGGGACATCCGCAACAGCTTCTGCAGCGCGGCCGCCGACGGCTCGTCCGGCGAGCTGGTGGGCGTGTACACGGGCCAGATGAGCAACGTGCTGAGCGTGCAGTTCATGGCCTGCAACCTCCTCCTGGTGACGGGCATCACGCAGGAAAATCAGGAACATTGATTGATTGATTTTTTTTTTTTTTAACCCTCGTGGTGACAGACCGGGCGGCCGTGGGGCGAGGGCTCCCGGCTGCATCTTCCGATCGAATCACTGACTGACTGTGAAAGACTCCCCGCCTCTCCCATGTCCCTCACCCCTTCCTCGGTCCCCACCCCCAGTGTCGAGGACACAGGGGCCGGGCGGGGAAGGAAGACGGACAGGTGGTGGTGGTGCTGGTGATGAGCGGACTCGAGATCAAGAATGGAGATGCTCTGGAGGGGAGGGGGCACATTCTTCCAAAGATGCCCCCACACACACAACCGCGAGAGCACCTCCTGTCAGTCTCCTCCTCCCCCCGCTTTGTGGAGTCATGATGCTGCTGACCTGGCCGGCCGGGGGCCCCCCGCTTTGGTCCCAGGAAGGTCACAGGTCACAGCCTCTGGCGGGAAGGCAGGGGACGGGGGACGAGGAAGGGGGGGTGAGGGTCATCCTTGGGAAGGCCGCTCCCCTCCCGTGACAGAGAGCAGGATTTTTATTATTGTTATTGTAATTATAGTAATAATTATTATTATTATTATTATTATGGAGGGGAAGCCTGGCTCTGGCAGAGGCGCCTCCCTGCTCTCCACCTTCAGGTCTGGCTCCTGGCACTGGGTCTGATGCTTGGCATTTAAGGTTCAGGGAATTCAAGGGCTCTGGGGGCGCAGTGTCTTGTGGGAAAGGGAGGACTTCTGGGCGACAGGGTTCCTAGAAGCGGGTGCGTCCAGGGGAGGAAGCCTCGGACTCGTGCAGTGATGGTGGGAAAGCGAGACCTCGTGGCTCACTTCTGTGAACAAGCGTCCCCCTCCTTCTTCCCCCCCCCCCCCGAAATGTCAGGAAGAAATGGAAATAATGTGAGGTGATCAGTCCAGAGGCAGAGCTGTGGCTTTTTCGGCCTTTCGCTCCTTGAGGTCACTGCTCCCGCCTCCTGCATCGAAACAGCAGCTTGACGGACACTTTGTGAGACAAACTGTTAAGTCGAATGCACATGTCTAACCCCCACCCCCACCCCCAGGATAACGTGAGGTCTGATTGGTGGGGAAAAGGATTAAATCTTTCTGGTGTGGTTTTTTTTTTTTTTTTTTTTTTTTTTTCCTTCCTGAAAAAGAGTTATTTTGTATTTTGTTTTCTATTAAAATGTATTTAGTTTCCCACAAAAGAAAAAAGTGTTGGCATCTCATTTAAGCTGTGAGGAGAGGCAGGTGTGGCCTCTCTCTAGGGGGAGCCAGGGCCTAGGCCGGACCACGCTCCTCAGAGGGGCACCCTGATCCGCTCTGTGCTGCTCAGCTTGCTTGGAATCACGCTTCCCTGGCGGTCATGTGGCCCACCGATCACGTTTAATACCGCTGATGCATCCCCGACTGCCACCCGCCGACCGGAGACGTGTCGCCATCCAGAGTTACCTGGTGAGATTCTACGTCGTTTCCGCCTCTGAAGACCCCGTTATGGAATCGCTTAGGGGGTGTTGCTGAATGAACTCAAACTAATTTATTGAACCATTTCCAGGGAAAGGACTCGGTCCAAGATGTCAGTGACGCCAGAATTTCCACCGTGTACTTTCCGACGCGTGATTTTCTTCTGTCCAGGACCCGAGAGCTGCCAGGAGGTTGTCGAGGGAGACTCTAGAATTCTGTGCCAAAAAAACAAACACATTTTTTTACTTGAGCCCAAGGTGCTAACTCACAGGACATGTTTCTTATAGATAAAAATATATATTTGAGCCGAAGCCGGTGTGGCTCAGTGGTAGAGCGTCGGTCTGCGGACTGAAGGGTCCCAGGTTCGATTCTGGTCAGGGACATGTACATTGGTTGCAGGCACAACCCTGGTAGAGGGTGTGCAAGAGGCAGCTGGTCGATGTTTCTCTCTCATCGACGTTTCTAGCTCTCTATCTCTCTCCCTTCCTCTCTGTAAAAAATCAATAAAATATATTTAAATATATATATATATTTGAGACATTGCAAGAAGGATCCTTTGGCAACGTAAGACAGTATCACCTTCCACGTGGCCTGCAGGAAAAGACTGGAATGGAATCCCTCCGCTGGATGGATTGTACGGCGTGTTGCTGGAAAGAATGAAATTCTCCAATTGGACCGAATCATTCTCCGAAGTGGAAATAGCGATCATCCGGAAGCTTTTGCGTTTGTTTTGTTATTTTTAATGCAGAACTTGTTTGATTAAATGCAGAAATAGGCTGGCCCGTCTTCACCTTTCTGATCATGTATATACTTTGTGATTTCAATGGAAGCTCTTAATGATTTGCATATTTGGCCTTTTTTTTTTTTTTCCTTTTTGTGAACTCATTTTATTGTGGGGTCATCAAACTTTCTAGAACGCTCCTCACAACTTTCTCCCCCAAATCTTTGAAATAGTATTGGGGGGGGGGGGCGCAGGGGTGTCTGTGTGTCCACAAGAGTGTACAGAGAATGTGGGCGCCCCCTCCAGGTTGCTCTCTGCAGTTTTATTTCCTCTTCAGAGCACTCAGTCCTATGGGTGATGCTACCATTTTGTAATGAAAATAACTGAAAGCTTAAAAAAAAAAAAAAAAAGCTATATAATTTATTTTTCTGGAATAAAGAAACTTTAGAATATTCAGTTATTTTGAACCACATGGATAGATCTGTGATGTGTATATGGGGTGGGTTGGGGACAGCCGAAATATCTTAACACTGACAGGCTCAGTAAATATGATTGTAAATTTTAATTTTAGCATAGACTGGCAGAAGGAAGAAAGAAAGAGAATTAATGACCAAGGAAAGTCCTGAACAGAGAAAACAGGAAACAGTGAGAAGTTTTTAAATTCAACGTCTAGCTTCTAAGGAGACTAGTTTTTCATTTGTTTCATTCCTGTATTGAAAAAGAAAAAATGTCTTGATTGTATAAAAAAAAAAAAAAAAAGTATTTTTTTGAGTATGTAGGTTTCCCATTTTGCTGTTGCCCAGATTGGTATTTAAGTATATGGATTAAAACCTTTAGTCTGTACTTCAACTTGGCTTTCAGTTGCATGTTTTGGAAATGTGTCCGTTCACTCTATGGCGGGGCCACAGGCTGGGAGACTGTTTGCCTCCTTCCAGTGCCGCTGTCCCCATGAGCTCCTTTGTCACCCTTAGAGAAGACAAGAACCCACAGGTGGAACTGACCTGGAAGTAATCCCAGCTGCTCTCAAGTTTCCATCCAAAGAAGTTCCTTCTGAACTTGACACCTGTCGGCCACTAAACAAACCTAGGAAGCCTCTATTCACGGAGGGCCAGATTTCACTGCTTGGCACGACCATGCCTTTCTGGGGGCAGGATTTGAAATCCTGCTTGCTGCCTCAGAATTAACACGCAACCTTCCCTGGCTTTGCTGTCCCATTTTTTAATTTTTTTACTACGAATCCATTCATATCTAAGTGCTTTGCTTCTTTCTTCCCCAAGCACACCTTAGAAGATTTCTTGCCCTTCTCAGTGGCCAAGCAATTTTTTAAAGTATGTTTTTATTGACTTGAGAGGGGTGGTGGTTGGGCCGGAGAGAGAGAAACATGCACGCCCCACTGGGAATCGAGCCCACAACCCCGGCATGTGCCCTGACCGGAAATCGAATCGTGACCTCCAGGTTCATAGATCGATGCTCAACCTCTGAGCCATGCCGGCCGGGCAATTTTGTCCTAATTTCTAAAAAAAGGTAGTGAGACGTTATCCTTATTTTCGAGTGGGAATAGTAATTCGCATTACTAGGACCGCTATCCCCCCCCAGCCTCAACCACGACCCTGAAATAAGAACCAGCGGGCCCCACGACCATCCCTCAGCTTACAGAGGCGCCCACCACGAGGCCTCCTCCAGCTTTCCTGGCGCGCGTGTTAACACACATGGCACTCGGCTTGGTCTCCATTGTGAGCAGCCAGAGTGCCTGGACCACATGTGCGTTTGCACTTGAGCTCAGGTTGTAAACTGATGTCTTCGCCAACCACCTCCTCCATCCACAATGCCTTTCAGAACGGAGCCGCCCCGCAGCGAGGCTCCCTCCAGCAATGTTTCTGCGCCTCGGCTCCGCCCTGGGACCCAGGGTGACAGGACCCGTTCCCGCTGGGCCCCCGAGGACGGGGACTCGCTGCACGCCCAGCCCACCCAGCTCGCGGTCCTGCCGCCGCAACCTCGCGCCCGGCGTCCTGTGATCGCGCCTGCGCGCTCCGCCCCGCCCCTTCCGCCAGCGTGAGAAAGAGCTCACGCCGCTCCAGGTTCTGAACAGAGTGGACGGAAGAGCGTGAAAAAAGCTCCCTGCGCGCCAGTGCGCAGGCGTGGCAGTGCTCACCACTTCCGGGCCGGGTCCCAGTCCGCGCGGGCGGCAGGCGGCGGGCCGGCCCTCGGCTGCCCGGTGGGGGGCGCTGCGAGGAGGGCGCCCGGGTCGGTCGGAGGGCGGGGTGCGGCCGAGGGGCGCGGCCCGGGGCGGGCGCCTGGAGCGCCGGCCCGATGCGGCGGGTGACGGCGGGTGACAGCGGGCGGGGCGGCGGGCGGCGCCGAGTGCACGCCCTCCGCTCGGCCGGGCCGGGAGGGTCCTCGGGCTCCGTGCGCGCGGGGCCGGCCGGCCGGTCGCAGACACTCCACTCGGACGCGGCGCCATGCGCGGGCCGCTCGCCTGGCCGCTGCGCCTGCTCGTGAGGCGGGGCCCGCTCACCTTCGCGTGGACCCCGGCCGCCCGCGCCCCCGTGTCCCGGCCGCTGCCGACCGGCCTGGGGCCCCCGCGGCTCTGGTGCGCCGGGCCCGGCCCCCTTGGCGGTGCGGGAGCCGCGCGCAGCCTGCGCTGCTGGGCGAGCAGCTGCCCGGGCGGGGGTCCCGGCGGGGGTCCCGGCGGCGGAGCGGGTCTGGCGCGGCTCCTGCTGCTGCGGCCGCGGCCCCCCGGGACCCCCCGCCTCCCGCGCGCCCTGCTCTCCGGCGGCCCAGCCGGCGGCGCCCGCGCGGGGGGCGAGGCCTGGCGGCGCGGACCGACGGTGCCTGAGGCCGCGGCGGCTCCGAGGGACGACTCGCGGCTGCGCCCCGCGGCGGCCGGGCGCTCGGAGGCCCAGAAGCTGCTGGGGCTGGCGTACCCCGAGCGCCGGAGACTGGCAGGTAGGGCTCCCGGTGCCCTTCCCGCCCCCGCCCGCCCGCCGGCGCACCTTACCCGCCGCGTGGTCCCGGCCCCCGAGCGGGGACCCTGCCCTTGCAGCCCCGCGAGGACAAGGTGACCTCTTCCTCGAGGTTTTGAACCCAGAAGCGCTGGACGGAACCGCTCAACCCACAGCAGGCGTCGGGTTAGCTGGAGGATTCGCTTTACGATGGTTTGTTCGTTATCCGAGGAGCGCGGCGTGGTGCCTCCCTAGAAAGTTGGGTCTGCCGCTCTTGGGCGCTGCCAGCATTCTGCGAATCAGCCGGTTTCCCCGTCCTCCCCATCTCTCTCTTTAAAAAAAAAAAACACAAAAAAAACACACAACATATTTTGTTGATTTTTTACAGAGAGGAAGAGAGAGGGGTAGAGAGTTAGAAATATCAATGAGAGGGAAACACTGATCAGCTGCCTCTTGCACACTCCCTGCTGGGGATGTGCCCAGCAACCAAGGTCTATGCCCTTGACCGGAATCGAACCTGGGACCCCTGAGTCCTCAGGCTGATGCTTTATCCACTGAGCCAAACCGGTTAGAGCTCACATCTCTTATTTTTACAAACTAAAACTCGAGCCAAAAACATACCTGCTTTGTATTACGCGCTCACACTGACTTGCTTTATTTAGTTAGGCAGGGTTACTAGAGCAGAGGGTTTTGGCCAGGTGAAGTGGAACCATCTAAGCCTTTCCCATTGGACCCACGGCTTTTTGCCCCTGGGGTGACAGGGAGGAAGTTGCTTTGTTATTTTCAGAGCATTCAACCCTGGCTCAGATGACTCAGAGCATTCAACCCTGGCTCAGTTTTGCCCTGGCCGGTTTGGCTCAGTGGGAAGAGCGTGGGCCTGGGGGACTGAAGGGTCCCGGGTTCGATTCTGGTCAGTGGCAGGCACCTGGGTTGCAGGCTCTGGATCCCCAGCTATGGATGTGGCTTGGGCAAAGGCAGCCAATCAATCAATGTCTGTCTGTCTGTCTCTCTCACTCTCAAAATTAATGGGACAATATCCTCAGGTGAGGATTAACAACAAAATAAAAGATAAATCAATAAACTCCAGACGTTTTGAGAAGCGATAGGTCACAACCCAACTAAATCTAAAGTAATTTTTATAAAGAGAATGAACATTTTTAGAAAACAAAATCCAGATCAGACAATTTTCTGTAGCTCCTCGTTTTTAGGCATTAATTAGAGAAAGCTTTAAATGCACATTTTTTAGGTTTCTCTAAATCTTTCTTTTCTTTCCTTTTTTTAAGTTGATTTCAGAGAGGAGGGGAGAGGGAGAGAGAGAGAGAAACATGAATGAGAGAGATTCATTGGGATTTGAGGCAGCAAACCAGACCAGGGGAATCGAACCGTGACCTTCTGATTGGCAGGTCGAGGCTCAGCCACTGAGCCATCCTGGTTGGGCAAAAATCTTCATTTGTTTAGTTGTGGGTTCCCTTGGAGAGCAGAGAGAAACGCAGTTTCTGTTCCTGCTGGGGCTTCCCATGAGTGAAATGATCGCATGACTGGAGATGCAAGTGCGTCTGTACTGAGGGCTTGGAAAGAGGCCTGTGAGGCTCTTGGGGAGACACTTGAAACGGGTGAGCACCCCACATTCTTCGCTGCAAAACCATTGCCTTAGCAAGGGTCCTCCAAACAGCGGCTGGTGGCTGGGGGTTGGTGCTGGGGAGGCAGGCAGTCCCCGGGGGAACATTACCACCCCCTGTCAAAGCTTGGGGGCAAAGAGGATTCGTTCCTCACTTGGTCCCGTGTAGGCTTTGATGGAGATAAAGATCCTTTTGCCGAGCCAGTGTTGCTCAGTGGTTAGAACATCGACCTAGGATCCGGGAGGCCACGGTTCGATTCCCGGTCAGGGCACATGCCCGGGCTGCGGGTTCGATCTCTAGTTTGGGGCGTGCAGGAGGCAGCCGATCCATGATTCTCTCTCATCATGGATGCTTCTCTCTCTCCCTCCCTCTTCCTCTCTGAAATCAATAAAAGTATTTTTTTTTTTTTTAAAAAGGGAACGTTTTGAGACGAGGAGCTCTCGTGGACTGAGCTGCTTGGGCGAGTGGCTGTCCCACTCCTCTGCCCCCCTCCAGTTCTCCGCGTGGGGCCCAGAGCAGGGCGCAGCGTGCCTTCGATGACGGAATACGTGCTGGTGGGACCAGGCCAGGGTGAGGCCTAACTGCAGAGCCCCTGAGCCCTCCCTGCAGCGTGGAGCAAGGCTGTGGGAACACGGTTTTATTTTGTTTCCGAGGCATTCGATGTCAGGACGGTTTTCTGGTTCCCACACATGCTCAGCCCACCGGGGAGCCCAACCTGCCCCTCTCATGCCCCTCACCCCCTGTGCCCTCTTACCATGTTCTCATGTGTCCCGCCATGCTGATATGTTAAGACAGCCCTAGCCACAGCAAGAGCTGTACCTCCTTTTATTTAAAGAAGGAAAGCTTTGTTGACATGCCACCTTGAATAACTGTGAACGCAGAATTTGAGGAAGTAAATTGCGTTATACACCAATTAAAAAAATATTTTTAAACAGATAATAAATACATACGGTATCTTATGAGGCAATCTGACAAAAACCTCTTATTAGGACATCTGGTTTCCTGGGAACTCATCCGATAAGCTCTATTGGGCCAGCCTGGGTGCCAGCATTAGTGGGGTTCAGAGGAAGTGAGGGTTAACCTCAGTTTGTAACTTATCTTCCTGAGAGCAGTCCCCGAGGTTGGAAATAGAGAGCAGTTGTGTGTGTGTGTGTGTGTGTGTCTGCTTTTTAATCGAGAGACCAAAGAAAACTCAGTTGAAGAGAAGGAATTCCACTATCCATGTGTTAACTTTTAGAGAAACAAATATATATTTTTTAAAGCTATTTAAAAAATTCAGCTACCCACTTGAATAACGGTATTTTCAACCGTTTGCAGCAATTTGCGAAATTGCCACCTGAGCTGCCTGGCCAGGACACTTTGATCTTAAGTCATTTGTACCGGGACCTCCTGTCTGACATGTTGCAGATGTGTGCAGAGATGTGTTTACATGACTTCCCAGCCCTGCCCTCTGCCCCCACCCCGTCGCCCCGGGTGTAGGGATGGATGCGCAGCTATCTCCCTGCAGCTGTGGCCCTCGGCATTTCCCACTGATAACCCCTCATCTTATCACCTGGGCCGGGGAGTCTCAGATGCGGGGCTCCCCGGGAGCCTGTGTGGGCTGACAGGATAGGAGTCATCGGTCAGAGCCCTCAGCTGCACCTGGGCGATAGGAGAGCCGGGCGGCGTACAGGGGCATCGAGTTGGGCCTTCAGTGAGCCGCGGGCCCCTTGGGCTCCTGGGAGATTCTAACAGGGCTGCCAGCCGGAGGCTCTTGGGGTGATGGGCCGAGGTATGCAGAGCAGCTGCCTTCCCACACTTCCCAGGTCGGTTCCTAGTCACCCTGTGGAAAGTACATCCCCTCCAACCTCCACCCCCCCATGTGCATTGGGGAACTGGGGGGGGCGGGGTGTGGGGGAGGCCTGGGAGGGCGCCTCTCGCTTTAATTCCCGATAAGGGCTGTGTGTGTGGCTTTAGATTAGGACCATTCTTGGAACCCGATGGCCGCCAGGAGCTCTGGCTGCATCTGTAGTTAGGTTTTATGAAGACAGACCGGGAAGGGACCAAAATGAAAGGCTGTGGGTGCTGGCCTGGACACTGCAGCTGCACCCAGGTGTGGAGAGACTCCTCCAGAAAGCCAGGCGAGTCTGCCTGCCGGGAAACGCCGTATTTCAAAGAGAACATTGACATTCGGTGCATTGCTTCAAGGGTAGAATACACACGAGATTTGGAAAGGACTTAGTATGAAAGAAAGTAAAGTATCGATACTTTTTATCTGGATTACATGTTGTTGGATTACATATTGATACTTTTTATCATGATCCATATTGTTGGATAGTTTGGGTCAAATACAATGTATTGCTAGAATTAATTTTACCTGTTCCTTTACTCTCTTTTTTTTTTTAATCTTTATTGTTGAAAAAAAATCTTTGTTAAAAAACCTTTCTTACTAGTATATGCCCTCTTCTCCCCTCCCCACCCCCATTGACCCTGCCATG
Source organism: Nyctalus aviator (assembly GCA_036971965.1). Taxonomy (NCBI): domain Eukaryota; kingdom Metazoa; phylum Chordata; class Mammalia; order Chiroptera; family Vespertilionidae; genus Nyctalus; species Nyctalus aviator. The sequence continues at coordinate 2,461,061 of CM072940.1, read as the reverse complement.
AAGACAGCATGGCAGGCATGCTCTTTTCAGTGTGACAGAACATGTTACGTTCCATGGCCCGGCTCCCCTGACATGCCTGCGGCGCTGGAGTCCAGTGTGGCACAGGCGCCTCGCTCCCTGGCACACGCTCACGGTTGGGCCTTGCGCCAGACCTGCCAGGACTCAGGCCTCTGTTCTGCAGAGTCCTCTCTGAGCCTGCCCAGCTCCCGACATGCTCCGCTTCCTGCTCGTCTCTCAGCCTCTCATGTCTTCACTTCCTTCCCTGCCCGGCCTCCATGCTTGGCCACCAAAAGCAGGGATGTGACGACAGGACGTGTCCCGTGTGTGACAAAGGCCTGTTACCTGTTACTGCCTTCCCACGCTGGTGGGCATTCTAGACTCATCAAGAGCTTTCCCTGCATAATTGGAGCTAGAAACTAGGATACAGTTAGATACCAAGGCGTGGCAAAGGGTAGCATGAATGTAGGGAAAAATGCCATCTGAGACGAACACCCAGGTCAAGATGCAGGAAGGAGGGGCCGGCGGTAGCGCTGGGGTTCTAGTGAGGGTGGGCGGGGGTCAGGCTAGGGTGATGCAGGGCACGGTCCACCCTACTGATTCTGTCCCGAGACCCACGGGTTCTTCCTGCAGTCGGGTCCGGGAGCTGGAGGGACGACCATTCCCCGCAGCCGTGAGCTGAGCGCTGCCCGTGTCTTGCAGCCGCGGTCGGCTTCCTGGCCGTGTCCAGCGTCATCACCATGTCGGCGCCCTTCTTCCTGGGGAAGATCATCGACATCATTTACACCAACCCCGCCGGGGACTACACCAGCAGCCTCACCCGCCTCTGCCTGACCCTCAGCGGCATGTTCCTGTGCGGAGCGGCGGCCAATGCTGTCCGTGTCTACCTCATGCAAACCTCAGGTCAGCGCCACGAGGGCAGCCCCGTGGGTGTCGTGATCTGCGGGCCCCGGGCTTCTCTCTCTGCATCACATCCAGTAGGGGGCCTGGCCAGTGTGGCTCAGCGGTTGAGCATCAACCTGTGAACCACGAGGTCCCAGTTGGATTCCCGGTCAGGGCACATGCCCAGGTTGTGGGCTCGACCCCCAGGAGGCAGCCGATCAGTGATTCTCTCTCATCACTGATGTTTCACTCACTCTCTCCCTCTCCCTTTCTCTCTGACATCAATACAAATATATTTAAAAAATCAACAGCAATCAGTAGGGACTTATGGCTTAGGGAGCTGTGGCTTATGTTAGCTCAGTGCCTCTCCTCAGCCTCTTTTGCGTGACTTGGATTGGGCTGGGCGGGAGCAGCCGTCTGTCTCCCGGGAGGATGGAGGCTGGCACGGGGCCTCCCTCCAGGGGGAGCTGGGTGATGCCTGGTCAGTGTGTCTGCGTCGGGCCAGCTGGCTCACAGGCAGGCGACTGCCCCAGTCATAACAGCGCCCGGGCGCCCGGCGCTACGTCGGTTGCTTGCCATTTGGTTGATAAAATAAATACCCGGTGGATAATTAACCAGTCATTGCCATTTGGAAGTTCAGTACGGAAAAGGTTGCCGGGGAGGGACACCGGTAGCCTTCGAGCAGTCACTGGCGTAAAACGTCTGTGTAAATAGTCTAAGGATCTCTCGGTCCCATTGTGTTTACAGGGTCCCTGCGGCCTCTCCTCCGCCTCCAGTCTGCACTGGCTAAGGGAGACTAATGCCCGTTCCTGGCAGCTTCCTGCCCAGCTGCCAGGGCTCGGGCGAGTGTCCCCGGGGGTCAGCAGGGCAGCAGCCCAGCCTCAGAGGCTGCAGGCGGAGAGGCGGTGACCTCGGGCCGCCGCTGTCAGGGTGGGGGACCCTGGCTGACGCAGCCCTCCCCCGTTGGCTTGTGCAGGGCAGCGCATCGTGAACCGGCTGCGAGCCTCCTTGTTCTCCTCCGTCCTGAGGCAGGAGGTGGCTTTCTTCGACAAGACGCGCACGGGTGAGCTGATCAACCGCCTGTCCTCGGACACCGCGCTCCTGGGCCGCTCGGTGACGGAAAACCTCTCGGACGGGCTCCGGGCCGGGGCCCAGGCCTCCGTCGGGATCGGCATGATGGTAAGTCGGCCCCCTCTGAATGAATGAACGAATGAATGAATGATTGTTCTGTCCATTACTTCACACTGCAGACTGCTCCTTTTTCTCAACATTTTAGAAGAGCCTTAGTTTTGATTCTACTATTTTCTGTGCAAATGAGATTTGGTAGACTTCATAATTTGCTGAAGAGGTGCTAGTGCCATTTAAGATACGATCTACAGCCAAAACAGGTTTGGCTCAGTGGATAGAGCGTCGGCCTGTGGACTGAGGGGTCCTGGGTTCGATTCCGGTCAAGGGCATGTACCTTGGTTGCGGGCACGTCCCCGGTAGGGGGTGTGTAGGAGGCAGCTGATGGATGATTCTCTCTCATCGATGTTTCTCGCTATCTATCCCTCTCCCTTCCTCTCTGTGAAAAATCAATAAAATATATTAAAAAAAAGATACGATCTACAAATTGCAGGGTTGACAGGAACACCGCCCCCCCAGGCTACTCTGGAGGTGGGCTGATTCCTCTTTGAGCCGGTCCAGCTGTCAGATCCACATGCTTCCGGCCAGGGAAACGCTGTTAACGCTTCTTACCTTGTCGGTTATATCTCCCGCCTCGTCCCTCTCGTCTGCCCGTCACAGGACGCGGTGTGTTTGGTCTCTGTGCCGTCTTGGTCATTTTGGTGGGACCGTGGCTCTGGGCACAGGATTCCTGCCGTGGTCCCGCAGCATGAGCAGAGCGGGCCTCTCCCTCACTCCCGCCCTGCTCCCCTTCTCTGTCGTTGAACCCCATGGTGCAGACAGCGGGGTCAAAGGCTCCCGCCCTGTCTGCAGCAGCTCTTGGTCACGTGGCTCCTGTGCGGTATCTCAGTATCGTGGGTTTTATGAAAAGTTCCACCAGTGCAGCCGTCTCTTCATTGGAACACACACACACACACACACACACACACTTACACACACGCACTCACACACGCTCACCTACAACGGGTGAGAGAGTTCCTGCTTCTCTGAGTAACAGACCTTTTGGCTTTGTTTTGACAGTTTTTTGTCTCGCCTCATCTGGCCACCTTTGTTCTGAGTGTGGTGCCTCCAATATCCATCCTCGCCGTGGTGTATGGACGCTATCTGCGGAAACTGACCAAACTCACTCAGGACTCCCTGGCACAAGCCACTCAGGTACAGGCCCCTCCTTGGCACGGTCCCCGCTGAGTGGGGACAGACCCTGAGCGATGTGCTCAGACTTTGCAAAAACTACTCACTTTTCCTTCCATCCGAACTAAAACATTCTGCCTTCTAGACTGCATTACTGCCCACGTGTCAGAATAGATCCAACATAACTGGATCTACTTCTTTCTTCTTCCCATCACTACTTCTTGCAGGACAAAAAAGCTAACCATATTTCCCAAACACCTTCTGGGTGACTTTCTGATCTCCATTAATGAATAAGCTTTGCAATGCTGTCCCATAGTGTCTTCTTTAAAAATTAAAAATAGCCGAAGCCGGTTTGGCTCAATGGATAGAGTGTCGGCTTGGGGACTGAAGGGTCCCGGGTTCGATTCCGGTCAAGGGCATGTACCTTGGTTGCGGGCATATCCCCAGTAGGGGGTGTGCAAGAGGCAGCTGATCGATGACTCTCTCTCATCGATGTTTCTAACTACCTCTCTCCCTTCCTTTCTGTACAAAATCAATAAAAAATATATATATTTAAAAATTAAAAATAATTGTTACATTTTTATATTGCAAAACCATCTATGTTTCTGTTTGAAAATATGAAAGGAAAAAATAACACACATAAGCCTGCCTCTCAATTAACATTAATATTTTGGAACCTGTCCTTTTTATAAATCTTGTTCTCTGCATGAAGATATATTTCTGTGTCAGTTGTGCCTCCAGAACTCTTGACATGTGGCCTTGCCCCTCTCCCCCTGACATGTCTCTGTTCTCCCAGCTAGCCGAGGAACGCATCGGAAACATCCGAACTGTCCGCGCTTTCGGGAAAGAAATGACTGAAATCGAGAAGTACACCAGCAAAGTGGACTTCGTGATGCAGCTGGCCAGGAAGGAGGCCATTGCTCGGGCCGGCTTCTTCGGAGCAGTAAGTGCATCGTGGTGGGAAGGGAGGAGGTGGATGGTGTCGCTGGGAGAGATTTCTATCCTGCGACTCCGGCCATAAGTAGACAGTGAGTCCATTCTACATCTAGATGAAGAGTTGTCTTCCTTAGAGTATTTTTTGGAAAGAGGAGAAACCAGTAACTGCAGTGAAGGGAAAGGCAGTGGGCAAGGAGACCAGACGCTGTGGGATCAGGCACTGGTTCTCGGGCAGTTCCTGGGCAGACTGTCCGCTCCTTCCAGACCTGTCGAACGGAAACGACACGGGGGGCCAGCAATCTGTTAGAACAGGTTCCCGCATCTTCTGATGCGAGCAGTGGGAGCCCACTGAGGGCTGGCCAGCACACCCTCAGCACTTCAAGAAGGAAGTGCCCGAAAGCTGATCACAGCGAATTCACATGGGACACTGAGCTAGGAGCTCACCATGGAGGTGATTCCTAACCCGCTCAGTCTGGATAGAACTTCACAGGTGACACATAATGGCTGGGACTCAGCAAGTGAGGAACAGGCCCAGAGAAGACCCCCCAAGAGCCCCACATCTGACCCGTCAAGGTGGATCAGAGATCCCGGGTTCCAGTCTCCTGGCCCGCCATGGAGACTATGTGAACACACATGTTAGTCATGTGCTCACTGCCTCCAGTGAGCAAAGGAATCCTTCATGTTATTTTTTTGTTTTGCAAATTGAGCAGATAAGAGTGGAATGGGAGCCCGAGGGGTGACTCAGCTTCTGGGTTTCTGTGTTGATGAGATGATTTCTTTCGATATTGCAATCTGTTGAAAGTACGTCTCCGTTTGACATTCAGAGGGCACCGTCATAGCTTGGGGAAGCCTGGCTGTGACCGTTAGATGCAGGAAGCGGTCATGGGCCGTGGTCTTGCTGTCTGCTGTCTGGGTCTTCGCCTCCCACCTGACTTGCGTGTTTCCTCCCTCGCAGACCGGGCTCTCGGGGAACCTGATCGTGCTCTCCGTGCTGTACAAAGGCGGGCTGCTGATGGGCGGCGCCCACATGACCGTGGGGGAGCTCTCCTCCTTCCTCATGTACGCTTTCTGGGTTGGACTGAGCATCGGAGGTATATGATCTAACCAGGCGTGGGCCGTTCACATGGAAAACCGGGTTCTAGTGTCTGAAAGGGAAACTCACTCTCCTATTGGCCCCTCTCTCAGCACCTGAAAGAACTCTGTGCTAGAATGTTTTCCCTTTAAGCATGGGATAACCTTATATGTATTTTGTTTATGTTGCTATGCTTTGGGCTAGGCAGACTTTCCTCTGTAGCCCTGTGCTTTGTATTCAGCGGTTGATGAGTGTGGCCATATGTATTTGTCACCAAATCCTTATTAGAAAGCAGTGAAATCTGAGGAGGAGGAGCTGAAGGAGAACGAGGGTGTGAGATGGGGGTTCTGGCCCTGGGAGCCCAGGCTGCTGCCTGAGTCCCTCTTCGAAAGCAGCAGGTCTTATGTGAAGCGCACGCTGTCACTTCGCCCCGGGGATGGGGCAGCCGGCGGCTGTGGCCCGCACCAGTGGCGGATGTGCGCCTCTCCCCGCAGGTCTGAGCTCGTTCTACTCGGAGCTGATGAAAGGCCTGGGCGCCGGGGGCCGCCTCTGGGAGCTGCTGGAGAGGAAGCCAGAGCTGCCTTTCAATGGTGCGTCTGCAGCGCGTGGTCCTTTCCCGCGGGGCTGACAGGTGTGCTCCCTGTCCTGCTGAAGGCTGCTCCGTCTGCCGTTTCAGAGGGGCTGACCTTGAACGAGAAGAGCTTCCAGGGTGCCCTGGAGTTCAGGAACGTGCACTTCTCCTACCCGGCCCGCCCGGAGGTGCCCATCTTCCAGGACTTCAGCCTCTCCATCCCCGCGGGGTCCGTCACGGCGCTGGTTGGCCCCAGCGGTTCTGGCAAGTCCACGGTGGTCTCCCTCCTGCTGCGGCTGTACGACCCGCTGTCAGGTGAGGGTCCTTCCCGCGGAGGGCGGGCGGGCGGGGCTGTCTCACGCCTGTGCCCTGCCAGGGGCTCCATTGTGCAAAGAGCTGGGATGCAAACTTATTTCCACTTCAAAATGCTCCAGAGACTTGCCTGGAACCTCCCCACCAGACTGTTTATACGCGCGTGGGCGGCCCCGTGACCAGTGCTTTCCTTCCCCTCCAGGGGCCATCAGTCTGGACGGTCGTGACATCCGCCAGCTGAACCCAGTCTGGCTGAGATCCAAGATCGGGACCGTCAGTCAGGTAGGAGGAAGGGGTGGCTTTTATTGTGTTTTTCTCTTAAAGCTGCTGGGGTCGCTCGCTCTTTGGTCGTGAGTTTAGCAAAGGAGGGACAGTTCGGGAAGAAGGAGGGCCGGCTTGCAGAGCATTGAGCTGGTCGCCTGTGGCAGGGGGCGTAGGTTTGGAAACAGTGCTGTTTCTCAGGACCTCATGCACTCTAACCCGTTGAAGCACTGACTTTTTTTTAATTCATTTTTTATTTATTTTTAAAATACATTTTTCATTTGATTTCAGAGAGGAAGGGAGAGAGAGAAGCATCAGTGATGAGAGGGAATTGTGGATCAGCTGCCTCCTGCACGCCCCACACTGGGGATGGAGCCCGCAACCTGGGCATGTGCCCTGGACTGGAATCGCACCCAGAACCCTTCAGTCCGCAGGCCGATGCTCTATCCACTGAGCCGAACCAGCCAGGGCTGCTTGCGTACATGTTAAAAAGCATTGTCCTCGGTGGAAGGCAGGCCGCGGAAAATGCAGAGGGGCTGTGGCCTCCCAGGGCCTCACGACTCCCAAGAAGAGGGAGCTTGCATTTATGAAGCGCCTGCTGTGTGCTGAGCGCCGTGCAGGCCTCTGCCTTGGGGTCTCACTCCCTGCAGAGGGGTGGGAGCTACAGATAATGAGGTCAGTGCTGCTGGGTGATTCGTGAGGAATGAAGACGTGGAGCCAAGAAAGCGTGTGCTGTTGGGGGCAGTTGAATAGTCTCTCAGATCTAAGTGCTAGGGGAGCTCCGTGGTCTCCAGGCGTGTGAAGTCTGTTTTGAAAAGTTCAAGGTAAACAGGTCCCATTTCCATTTTGCAGGAACCAATTTTGTTTTCTTGCTCCATCGCTGAGAACATTGCGTACGGGGCAGAGGACCCCTCTGCGGTGACTGCCGAGCAGGTGGAGAAGGTGGCGGAAGTCGCCAACGCCACTGGGTTCATCCGCAGCTTCCCGCAGGGGTTCAGCACCGTGGTCGGCGAGAAGGGGGTCCTCCTCTCAGGTGCGTGCTGTTCTGTCTTCAAATGTGTTTTTATTGATTTCAGGGCGGAGGGGGGAAGGGCAGAGGGAGAGAGACATCAGGGATGAGAGTCACAGGTCACTGCCTCCTGCACGCCCCACACTGGGGATGGAGCCTGCAACCCAGGCATGTGCCCTTGACCAGAATCGAACCCGGGATCCTTCAGTCCACAGGTCGATGCTCTATCCACTGAGCCGCACCGGCCAGGGCTAAAAATGGGGGGTTAGCGTGGTCTATTCTGTTACCTCCAGTTTCATACGTGCACACAAACCACTGTATGTCCCAGTTTCTTCTCTGGGCTGGGGAAAGAGGAGAATGACCTGAGGGAGGAAGGAAGGGTCGGGTGACGCTCTGAGGTGGAACTGTGGGTGGCAGGCCCAGCACCTCCCCTGCCCTTTGCTCCCGTCCTCTGCACGTTCTGCTGAGGAACCGGTGGGCACTGGGCCCCTACCCCCCTGCTGGCCCTTCCTCTGCAGGCGCAGACCTCAGCTTCCCCTGTGCCCAGTGCAAACGGAATAGAAATAGCGCCTACTTCATAGGATTTTTAAGATTGAATGAGATAATACATGTCGTGCATTTAGAAAATGCCTGGCACAGCCCTAGCCGGCTTGGCTCAGTGGATAGAGCGTCGGCCTGCAGACTGAAGGGTCCCAGGCTTGATTCCAGGCTTCTGGCCCTGATTAGGGGGCATGCGGGAGGCAATCAATCTATGTGTCTCTCTCACATCAGTGTTTCTTTCTCTCCTTTCCACTCTCTCTTAAAATCAATGGAAAAAATATCCTCGGGTGAGGAAAGGAGAAGGGGAAAGGGAAGGGAAGGGAAGGGAAAGGGAACAGGAAAGGGAAAATGCCTGGCACATTAAACGCCTCAGTCACTGTCAGCTAGGATAATGTTTGTCACTATGAATTTTGAGGTTAATGAGGAGGGAGTGTATTTTAAAACAGGTTTCGGTCCTGCCATCTGTGTCAGCGAGGACTGCCTGGGAGAAGTCCTTCTTAGGAAGCCCGTCCCCAGGCCTATTGTTCGGGCTCCGCACTAAACCCCTTGTCCTTGTCAGGTGGGCAGAAGCAGCGGATCGCCATCGCCCGGGCGCTGCTGAAGGTGAGCCTGCGGCCCCGGGGGCGGTGGGTCTGACTTACTCACTGAGCAGAAGGTTTTCAGGCTTCATTCGTGTTGCATCATGCACGGTACTTCCTTTGTCTTCATTCCCCGGAGTGTGTGTTTTTCTAATAAAAATATGTTTTCTTTTCCATGGTTGTCCTTCTTTAGAATCCCAGAATCCTCCTCCTGGATGAAGCAACCAGGTGAGGCTGTCTCAGCGCTGTGTGAGTGTGTAAAGCAAACGTTCCTTTTCCAAAGACTCAGCTTCCCACACATACGTCCCAGCGTTCCGCTGCCGGGTCCCCATCCCTACTTTAAAGTGAGGGAGTCCGAGTGAGTGACAGCGGGAGGCAGGGCGGGCTGAGCTGGAGGGAGGGTTGGAGCTCCAGTTCAGACACGTGTGTGATGCATCCCTGATCACTGCCACCCACTTCTACTTCTGTGACAGGTTCTTTGGGAATGTAGAGGCCCCACTTCCTGTTTGATAGTCTGGTTAGACTAGGAGATATGTTATGTAGGCCAAGAAGTGACCGCCTTGACCCTAGCTAACACTCACTGCTAGCGCAGGGCCGCTGTGTGTCTGTGTGTGTGTGTAAAGCGATCATTTGGGCCTCAGTCTGCCCGGCACTGATGTCTTTGCTTTCTCGCTCAAGCGCATTGGATGCTGAGAACGAGTACCTGGTGCAGGAAGCTCTAGACCGGCTCATGGAGGGAAGAACCGTGCTGATCATTGCCCATCGTCTGTCCACCATCAAGAACGCTAACATGGTGGCTGTTCTGGACCGAGGGAAAATCATCGAGTGTGGGAAACATGAAGAGCTGCTTGCCAAACCCGACGGGATATACCGAAAATTAATGAACAAACAAAGCTTCGTTTCCACATAAAGAAGCAATTGCTGGCAAAGGGAATACGAGAGACTTTAAGACATAACAGCATTGCAGGGGGGGATTTCTTAGAGATGGTATGGAATCTAAATCAGACTTCAAGTTCTTAGAAATATGCCTATTTTTCCCAAAGTATATAAACTATTGTTTTGAGATGAACCTGTTCTCAAGACCTTTACAGCCAGAGTTTTAATAATTATAACTTTCTAAATGTCTATAGCACTGAAGTTATTTTCAGGTTTTATACTTTATTTTGTCTTGGGATATTTTCATACAGCATGGCACCTCATTTTTTTTTATTTTTTTTTTTACCTGCTGTTCAAGATGGAAGCTGTTGTCAAATGACAATTTTAAAAGGGAATTATAAATTTAAAAGCCTAATTATTTTAGGCCAGTCTGCCAATCACTGTGTAATTCTCTCGGTAGCATTCTGCCCTCTTGGGTGGAATGATACTGAGTTTTGTCATAGAAGATGTTTATTTTATCCTCATCTCATAGAGTGAACCTGGGTGTCATACACAGAGCCAGTGACTGTCTCCTGGTGAGAAGGGGGCGTTTACATTCTCCCTCCCCTGCATCTTCAGAGGCGTGAGAGCTCAGGAGGCCATGTCCCTCTTGCCGAGGCTGTGCGTGGATGTGTGTGGTTTTTCCAGGAAAACTTCTATTTGCACTACTCACACATTTCTTTCCGTGAGCCCCATGGAAAGAGGTGTGGACTGCCAGGCATCATCCAGAAAGATATAAAGATGAATTTTACATGATGTTTTCTAAGGCACGTTCTGAAAATTGGATTTTAAACATGTATAAGCCCTAGCCCAAATTGTACAGCCTTTTCTCAGTTACTTAAGATACATTTGAAATGTCACCTAATGAGGCTAACATCCGAATGATGTAGCTATCATTTTCAAGCTTAAAACATTTGAAGAAGGTTTAGACGTTCTTGCTATTCTACAGAATGCCAAGAAACCTTGAGAACTCGTCAGTCTTCTGAAAAGAGGATGTTAATAACTTTTTCTTCTACTTACGACTATAGTTTCATTTACCTCAGAAATCATAAAGCAGTGCTGACAGCCACCAGATTTTCCAAATTTCCCGTCAGTGCTGATCATTTGCTCTTGCCTCAAGAAAAAAGTGTGTGTGGGGGGGGGGGGTTCTGCATTGGTGACACCACACCTAAGAAGTAGCTGCGTTGAGTTAATTCAGATGGAAGCTTCCTCCTGTACTAAGCAATCCTTAGCTTCCTGGTTAGACTGGAAGAGGAATCCATGACTCCATGATAAGCATGGAGTCCTATATTTCCTTCTACATCAGGGAATTCATTTATGAATGTGCGAATTGAGTGTTTTGGGTTGGTGAGCAGTACATCTGTCACCATCATTTGAACAGACTTCACTTGTCCTGGCTCAGAGTGCTGTGATGGTGTGGCTGAGCAGCTACAGAGCTGGGCGTGAGGGAAGTCTGGGCTATTGAAGGACTCACAAAACCGAACTTGATCATTATGTGTATTTTCTAACAAGGTATGCAGCGTGTCTTTAGGTAACATTTATATCGTGGATTAAAATTTATAGTGAACTTTACTTGTGTCTGTCCCTTTTTTGTTTTTGCTATTTTTATTCAATTTACTGGGGTGACTGATTAACAACATTATGCTAAGTTTCAAGTGTGCAAGTCTACAATACTCTGCAACCCAAGTATGGGCCCTCGATCAGTGATTGGTGTGAGGACCAGTGCTCTAACCATTTAGCAACACTGGCCAGAACTTGGTGTTATGTTCAAAGAACCAGTTCTTGGTTGCATGTACGTATTTTCCTACTGTACTTTTTCTCTGTTTTGCTTAATTCTGCTCTTAATTTTTATTATTTCCTTCCTTCTACTGACTCTGTTCTTTTTCTAGTTACCCAAGGTGAAATGTTATAGGTTATTTGTTTGAGATTTCTCTTGTTCTTGAGGTAAGTCTGTAATGCTATAAACTTCCTTCTTAGATCCACTTTTGCTGCCTCTCTCAAATCTTAATGTCATGTTGTCATTCCCTATTATCTTTTATCATCTATTTCTTCTTTGACCCAGTCTTTGTTTAGTACCAGGTTATTTAATCTCCACATATTTGTGATTCTTTTCCGCATTCTTTCTGTAGTTTATTTTCCCATTTCAAAACATTGTGGTTGGAAAATATCCCTGGTATGATCTCAGTCTTCTTAAACCAATGAGGCTACATTTGTGTGTGTTGAGAATGTTCCCTACTGTTCTGTGATGAAACACTTGATAAATATCAATTATGTCCATTTGATCTAATGCATCATTTAAGGTTGATATTTCCTTATTGATTTCCTGTTTGGATATCTATCCATCAGTGTCAATGGGGTATTCAGGTTCCCTACTATATAAATTCATTTTTGTCAGTTTCTCCCTTTAGTTCTGTTAGTGATTGCTTTATATATTTTGGTACTGCCTGGTGGGGTGCATACATGTATCTTTATGATGTTTTGTCCTCTTTATCACTATGAAATACCCATCTTGGTCTCTTGTTATCTTTTTTATTTTGAAATCTATTTTGTCTGATGTAAATAGTTATACCTGTTTTTCTCTGCATTCCATTTTCCATCCCTTCACTTTGAGTCTGTCTTTGCAGCGAAGATGTGTCTCCTGAAGGCAGTGTATCATTTTGTTTTGTTGGCTGATCCATCCCATTACTCTGTGCCTTTTAATTGATGAGTTCAATCCATTAATTATATATTTTTAATTGATTTTAGAGAGGAAAGGAGAGATTGAAACATTGATGGGCTGCCTCCTGCACTCCCCCCAACCTGGGCATGTGCCCTTGACCGGAATCGAACCCAGGACCCTTCAGTCCGCAGGCCGTTGCTCCATCCACTGAGCAAACCAGCCAGAGCCGCCCATGTCTACTTAGAGTGAATATTGATACATGAAGATTTCCTATAGCCATTTTACCTTTTTCATTTCTTATTGTTGACAGTATTACAGATGCTCCCACTTCCCACCCCCACCCCTTGGCCTACCTCTGCCAAGCCCCCCCTCGTCCCTCTCCCTGTGACCATCAGCACCCCGTTGTCTGTGTCTATAGGTCATGCATCTATGTCCTTTGGCTAATCCTTTCACCTTTCCCCCAGTCCTCTCCGCTGTGCTAAACGTCATCATCCCGCGCACTCGCCCAGCGCCTTTGACGTCATCGTCCCGCGCCCTCCCCAGCCCTGGCCACAGCGCGTGGCGCGGTGCTTGACGTCATCATCCTGAGCCCTCCTCCCCAGCCCGCGGCGCGGCGCTTTGACGTATTCACGGCGCGCCGTCCCGCCCGGTGTTCAAGCTCCGCGCGCCAGCCCCACGGCCGGAACCCACGCGCGCTCTGTAGCTTTTCCTCTACGTCATGTTCCCGGCCGTCTCCTCTCCGCGGACCCCGGGGCCGGGGGCCCGGAGGGGCCCGCTGGGCGCAGTCGGGCCGGGCTCCACGCCGCGGGCGGCCGGCCGGAAGGGTCTGTCGCTGGGGTCGGCGGGCGGCTCCCCCGCGCTCTTCTCTCCGGTCGGCCGGCACAGCTCGCTGGGCTCCCGGTAAGCGATCGCCCCTGCCCTGGCAGCTTCCTGGGCATCTCTTCCATTGATCGCGGTTCGCTCTCGCACTTGCCGGGGGGTTACGTTTGAATGGAGGTGAAGGGCAGAGTGTGTTGGCACCGGTGGTTTCCGCCCGCCCTCCCAGCCCTGTGACCTGGTGTGAGGTTCTCCCGTCGGTGCAGTGACGGGGATGGTACCTGGGGAGGCGTCCGTGGGAAATGCCGACGCGGATAGAGAGCGATGGTGGGGATGAGGCCCCGGCCCCCGTCATTGTGTAGCTCCTGACGTGCTAACTACCGGGACTCTGCCCATTGGGATGATGAAGGGCTTTTAGCTACACACATTCGCTTGCAACTAAAGTAACAGGGAAAAGGCTTCCCATAAGCAGAGATGAGAAGAGCTTTGTTACCAGATAAAAACTTGACATGCCGGTCCGCATCGCTGGTCCGCACCACGCCCCCTTCCGCAGTTACTTCAGGGCTTTAGGAGAAGGCAGCATGTTTCTGAATAGTTTGACGATCGTTTTTTTAAAACATATGTTTTTTGTTTCAGAGAGGAAGGGAGAGGGAGAAAAACATCAATAATGAGAGAGAATCATTGATTGCTGCCTCCTGCATGCCCCCTATGGGGGATAGAGCCGAAATCTGGGCATGTGCCCTTGACCGGAATGGACCCGGGACCCTTCAGCCTGAAGGCCCACCGCTCTATCCACTGAGCCAAACTGGCTAGGACAGGTGATGATCCTTTAAAGAAAAAAAATCTCTCTTCTCCTACCCTGTTGGTGAACAAAGCTTTGGACCATTCTGTATTTGAGTCTTCTCATTTAATCTCCATATGATAAGAGATAGAATAACGTTTAAACTGGTGACTTTCCACTTTTTTCTCAATGTTAAAATGAAGGTGAAAAGAAAAAAATGTAATTTCTTTGGCTGTATTGAATAGCAGGCAGCAGCAGATACATGTGACCCATTTAATTTCTTTTTTTGTGGTTGTTTTATTTATTTATTTATTTATTTATTTATTTATTTAAAATATATTTTATTGATTTTGTACAAAGAGGAAGGGAGAGAGATAGAGAGTTAGAAACATCGATGAGAGAGAGTCATCGATCAGCTGCCTCTTGCACACCCCCTACTGGGGATATGCCCGCAACCAAGGTACATGCCCTTGACCGGAATCGAACCCGGGACCCTTGAGTCCCCAAGCTGACGCTCTATCCATTGAGCCAAACCAGTCTCGGCGGTTGTTGTTTTATTAATCCTCACCAGTGGATATTTTTTCCATTGCTTATTCAGGGAAAGAGAGAAACAACTGGGGCAGGGAGCGAACCTGCAACCCAGGTACCTGCCCTTGACCTGGAATCGAACCTTTGACCCTGCAGTGTGCTGGACAGTGCCCCAACTATTGGGAAACACCAGAATCCTACTTAATTCCTTGCTTGATTATGCAGATCTGGTAGAGTCTTGTCATTCTAGCAGTGACGAGAGTTTAGAAGAAAATGTAATCCGAAGTTTGTAAAACTTGTTTGACCATAGCAGGGAGCTAAGAATAGTTTTGTTACCATAATTTATATTCATATTTATATCCTGTCTTGTTTTCAAAAATGTCGATTGGCCGAAACCGGTTTGGCTCAGTGGGTAGAGCGTCGGTCTGTGGACTGAAGGGTCCCAGGTTCGATTCCAGTCAAGGGCATGTGCATTGGTTGCGGGCACATCCCCGGTAAGGGGTGTGCAAGAGGCAGCTGTTTGATGATTCTTTCTTATCAATGTTTCTAGCTCTCTATCCCTCTCCCTTCCTCTCTGTAAAAAATCAATAAAATATATATTTTTTTAAATGTTGATTGATCGAGACCCTCAATTTTACCCACAATTTGAAAAACACTGATCTAGTCCAACCTTATGTCAAAGCTAAGGAAGCAGAGTTATAAAGAGTTTAGGTCAGTGATCGGCAAACGCATTAGTCAACAGAGCCAAATAACAGTACAACAATTGAAATTTCTTTGGAGAGCCAAATTTTTTAAACTGAAACCATATAGGTAGGTACATTGTTATTAACAATTAGGGTCCTTCTAAGCCGCCCTTTGTTAAAAACTCAAGGGGTCAAAGAACCGCATGTGGCTCACGAGCCACAGTTTGCCAGCCACTGGTTTAGGTGAATGGCACAGGCACCCAGAAACTAGAGTATAAAAGTGTAAGACCAGGGTCTCCTAAACCCCATCCATCTTTAATAAGAAATACATTTAATTACGAATACATGAGCCAGAGTTTTTTTTCCACTGTTCCACTTCATATTTGTTTATCAAAGCTCTTCCCTTTATTGTGGAAATAGATACGTAAACATTAGGCTGGTGGAGAATGTAAGTTATGGTGACGTAATGAGGCGGGTGGAGAATGTGAGTTATGGTGACAATGAGGTCTCTCTTCTTCAGAGGAACACCCACACGAATGTTCCCACATCACTCCATAACCGAGACCATGAACTACGACGTGAAGACATTTGGATCGTCTCTCCCCGTCAAAGTCATGGAAGTCCTGACATTGGCTGAAGGTGAGTGTCATCTTCCATTCGCCTCTCATTGCGATTCAGACGAAGCCTCGCTCTAGCCAGGAGCTTGAACTGGGTGCCTTCTCTGATAGCCCTCCACCGAAATGCACAAACAGGGCAACCTGTTTGCTTTTTCACTGCGATTGAGAAATATAATAAATTTTAGAAGCAGGATTTCATGCCAGCACAGTCAAATCTTTAATGGTTGTAAGTACTGCAAATGCAAAGCTCAAATCCAATTTCAAAAATTAATTGAGGCCCGGCTGGTGTAGCTCACTGATCGAGCATCAACCTATGAACCAAGAGGTCATGGTTCGATTCCCAGTCAAGGCACAGGCCCAGGTTGCAGGTTTGATCTCCAGTGTAGGACGTGCAGGAGGCAGCTGATTAATGATTCTCTCTCATCATTGATATCTCTCTCTCTCTCTCTCTCTCTCTCCCCCACTCCCTTCCTCTCTGAAATCAATAAAAATGTGTTTTTTAGAAAAGAATTTAATTCTAGATCTTTGTGATTTTTCTGGAATATTGTTTTTCAAGCTGTAGGTGGTGACTGAGATCAGTTTAGTGTTTCATAACCAGCATTTTTTTAAAAATGAAAAGAATCTAGAATATCAGAGTGCATCTCATATAATGTTAAGTAAGTTTTGTTTTGTTTTATTTACATTGTTTACAAATGCATCATGATGTAAAATATATTCATACTGTGATTGACAGGTACTCCGTTCTAGAAGATGGAATATTTCTCATCAACATGAACTTGCACATCTTGACTATGATAGTATTACAGAAAGTAGGATATCTGTTTAAAACAAAAATTAAGTGAGATTAAACCTAGCTCCAATATATACTTTTTGTCTCCAGGTATATTTCTTTTAAAACTGATTATCAGAGTGAAATGGATCTCTAGTTTTGGACATTGATAACTCCTGAATGATATACAAGAGCATTGTTTTATTGTAAATTAACCTTTTTCATGAATGATAATTTTTGTGGTGAAGAATGTGGCAGTGCCCTAACCAATTTGGCACAGTGGATAAAGCGGACTGAAAGGTCCCAGGTTCGATTCCAGTCAAGGGCATGTACCCAGTAGGGGGTGTGCAGGAAGCAGCTGATTGATGTTTCTCTCTCATCGATGTTTCTAACTCTCTCCCTCTCCCTTCCTCTCTGTAAAAAATCAAAATATATTTAAAAAAAAAAAAAGAATATGGCAGTGAAGACTTTGGCGTAAGGAAATGTGAACTGCTGCTCTTTTTCGGACACTAAGATGCACAATGTACCTCATTTTCTCTCCCCTCGTATTTTTGTTCAGATGATGACCTGCTGACCGTTCGCATAGATGAAGGTGGATGGGCTTGTCTGGTCTGCAAAGACAAGCTCATTGTCTGGAAGATTGCTCTGTCCCCCATTTCTAAGGTAATGGCTCTTTGCGGAGATGAAAGGAGATAGAGGAGAGGAAACCAGTTCGCCCTTAGTTTTTACCCTAAATTTGTAGAGTTGTGGGGAGGACAGTCTGAACGTATTCAAGCCTGAGTGGGTTTGCACGTGCATAGCGATCCAAAATACTGAGCACGTACTCCTCTCTGAAGCAGTACACTCTCTTCAGTCCGGGAAGAGATTGGGTTGACTGATATTCAGAGTTCGGTCTAGTTCTTAAGCTTTCCTGATTTTATATCTCTTACAAAACTGTTTTAAAACTACTGAAACCTGATAGAAAATTTTGAGAAGAAAGAATATTTGTAGAGTGCTACCTCCAGCAGTGAAATAGAATGTAAAATCGGCAGAGAAAGAAAATGGTGACGTCAGGCGCATATTCAAAAAAGTGGACGTGATGAGAAAGGTCTTTGGTTGGGCTTTTGCTCTACAGCTGTCTGTTTGCAAAGAGCTCCAGCTGCCGCCCAGTGACTGCCAGCGGAGCGCTGACCTGGTGGCTCTCTCTTACTCGGCTCCCGCCGGTGAAGTACATTCTACTCAGGTACGTGACTTACGTGCTTATTGAAACACTAGAGGCCCAGTGCACGAAATTCGTGCACCAGGGTGGGGGGGTGGTCCCCTCAGGCCAGCCTGCACCCTTTCTAATCTGGGACCCCTCAGGGGATGTCTGACTGCCCTGTGGGATCAGGCCTAAACCAGCAATCAGACATCTCTTTCCCAACTGCTCGCCTGCCTGCCAGCCTGATCACCCCCTAACCGCTCCCCTGCCAGCCTGATCACCCCTAACCACCTCTGCCTTAATTTGACATTGTATTTTATTTACTTAATTTTTTTAAGTATCCAAAGGAGTTTTTATTTCTGATTTTTCCTGATCAGATAGTAAATTGCCCCGGTGTTTTAACGTCAGTTTCATCAGCCTCGCAGTTCCTGCGTCCTCCCTTTATTGTGGTTGCTGAGTGTGCTGATCTTGTTTTCAGTCTGTCGCTGTCATGGCGGCCACCAGAGAGGGCTCCGTTCGCTATTGGCCAAGCCTTGCTCATGAAGACGCCTACACAGAGACTTACGTAGACTCGGGAGGTGATAAGACTTACAATTTCCTAACAGCGGTGCAGGTATAGTATGCGGTGGATATTCTTCTCTCTGTACTGGAAAGCCGTCACGTGGCTAAGAAGTGGGGTTTGAATGACTAAATAATTCAGGGTTTTGAATAGACAATGCAGGCCAGGGAGCGATAAAAGAGAGAGGAGAAGGATGCAAGAGTCTATGATTCGGCCGAAACCAGTTTGGCTCAATGGATAGAGCGCTGGCAGTTTTATTTGTTTTTAAAAACAAAACAGCAGCAAAAGTTTCCCTATGTAGAATGAGTAGTCTTAAGTGAATGGATTCATATGTAAGTTATTTTACTAGCAGTGTTCCTTTGTATGCTCTGAGACTTCTTGTTAAGGGATAGATGGTTTTCCCTTGTATTGAAGCATTCTGTGTTAACTGTCTTTATCTGGGTGTTAGCTGCTTCACTGAATTAATTTCACACTATTGTTCCCAGGGAGGAAGCTTTATTTTGGCCTCCTCGGGAAGCCAGCTGATTCGCCTGACGCTGGAGAACCTGGGAAAGGTTCATCAGCGGGCCCTGCCCCAGGGCCAAGGCGTGCTCTCAGGCATCGGGCGGAAGGTCTCTTCTCTTCTGGGGATTTTATCTCCGAGCAGCGATCTCATGGTAAGTTGATAAAATGATTGTTTTTATAAGTTTGTTTTAAATATATATATATGTATATATATATATATATATATGTTTATCAATTTCAGAGGAGAAAGAGAGGGAGGGAGAGAGAGAGAAACATCAACGATGAGAGCGGAGTCCGTGAACTTGGCTTTGTTCTCTTCTCCATGCAGCTCTCCAGCGTGCTGTGGGACAGCGAGAGGTCAAGCTTGTACAGCCTGACCAGTGCGAGCATCAGTAAGTGGGAGCTGGATGACTCGTCAGAGAAGCAGGTGCACAGCTGGGACATGAACAGGGCCCTGAAGGAGAACATCATCGATGCCATTTGGGTGAGAAGCAGCGGTCCGCGCCTCGCCTTCACATTTGTGGGGGCATGAGTGTGCTTGCTCCTTCAGTGTTTTATCCGGAAGCACATATGTTAAGATAATATACAACAAACACAGTCTTTAGCCATTGGATAAACAAATCAAGTATTCAATCTCTAGATATTATTGATATGAGAAAATGCTAAGTAACTGATTTACTAACTGAAAAGGGATTTACTATCTGGGAAAGGGAGGGAGGAAGAGACTGAACATAAACTGTGCACCTATGGATGAGGACAATAGGGGATGGGGAGGGGGCGGAGGGTGGGGTGGGAACCTGGTGGAGGGGGGAAGAAATGAGGAACCTTTGTAATATTATGAACAATAAAGATAGATTTTAAAAAAAAAAAAGTATTCAATCTCTAGAGATATTGTAGCTCACCGATTGGCTTAATAATGTTTAAAAGGCATGATCACTCAGCAGCTGAGCCGCTGTGGCTGAGGCACGATAGCCGGTGCTGGGTGCAGAGGTGAAGGTGATTCCTGTACGCACGGAGCTTACCTTGTTGATGTCTTCATCTAGGGATCGGAAAGCAACTACGAAGCTATTAAAGAGGGGGTCAACGTTCGGTATTTGGATTTGAAGCAAAACTGGTGAGCAGTTACTTTGTCATAAAGACTCTAGGTGGCTGTCTGGGGAGGAAGTGGGTGCGTGTGATGAAATGATGAGCGGTCTTACGAGGTCTCTAATGCTGATCTTGCCATGTGAGCGAGCAGTGTCACTTCTCTGGGGTGAATGGGAGGGGGCTTGCGAGGCCGCATGGAACGTGCGTGTTTAACCTCGTGAGGAGCTGCCAGGCGGTCTGCCCGCGTGACTGTCGCTTTCCCTTTCGCTCTGATCAGTGATGGGCTGGTGGTGCTGGCAGCCGCCTGGCATCCCGCAGACAGCCCATGCCTCGTCTATTACTCGCTGGTGACGGTGGAAGATAACGGCTACCAGATGTCAGATGCGGTCACAGTAGAAGTCACTCAGTACAATCCACCCTTTCAGGTAAGACCTTACCTAAGTTCAATCCCAGAGCGATGCTCACACGCTCGGTTTTCTTCCCCTAACCATTCCGGGGTCAAGTTCTTTGAGAGATGCATCTGCAGGGCTTGGGTATATTTGTTTTATTTATTTTGGCGGCCGTATTTGAAAACAGCTACGTTTTAGACGTTGCATTTTACTTGCCATCTCAGACTTGTTCCTCAGCCTTAGCTGAAGAGAAATGAGGTAGAAGCCGCTGGCAACAGCCATTGGCTGCTTCTCACCTACTCTGTGAAGGGAGCCTCAGTTCTATATTGTTGAGTAGAAAGAAAAGACTGATGAACTAATCAGTGAAAAATAAGGAATAAACCGGGTAGACCTTGGGGTTTGGCTTTGAGTCCTAATATCACAGAAAAATTCCCTTTCTCTCCAAGTAGGGTTATATTTGTAGGCGCTGTGCACTAAAAGTTCATGAAATCAATTAAAAGGAGAGAAAGATCTTCAATGTTAAGCTTCTTAATAGCAATTGGACATATTGTTGAATAACTGATGTTCATGAGGGACAACCTTAACAGGAAGTTCATTTCATTTAGTCTCATGTAGTACTAATCCTGCTAAATCTTTGTGCTTATTTTAATGTGGTTTGTTAAGCTGAAGACTGTAAGAAATTCCAACTTGTTCCCTTATTTCAATAAACCATAATATGTGGTACCGGAGTGGGAAGGATGAAGTCATACAGACAAGCCTTTGTGTGTCGGTCCTCATGAGATGGAATTTTGGATTTGGTTTTCAGTCTGAAGAGTCGGCCATGTGTCGGCTGATGGTCCCGGACTTCTCCAGCCAGACCGCCTACCTGTACAGCGACAGCGCCGTCTTCGTGTGCTCCACTGGCACCGGCAAGTTCTCTCCTCCGCAGGAGAAGATCGTCTTCAACACGCAAGGTACGGAGCAGCGGGAGAGCAAGGCAGTGAGCTCGCTCGTCCTTCTTGTCGTCTCTATTCCTCTCCCATGAGTGTTTCTTCAAGCTCGTACCTCCGGTGCTGCTCAGACCTTCAGTGCCACACCCATGGTAGCTGAAGTCACAGCAGAACTAAAAACCAGAGGGGCTTGAATTCCCAGGCTGTCACATTTATAGGCAAAATAGCAACACTTTCTCCAGAAAATGCCAAGAAGGGAAGGACTGACATAAGAATTGCTTATCCCTAGTTAGTAAGAGTGACTCATTCTGAGTTCTTTTTAAAATATATTTTGTTGATTTTTTTTTTTTTAACAGATAGGAAGGGAGAGGGATAGAAAGTTAGAAACATCAGTGAGAGAGAAACATCCATCAGCTGCCTCCTGCACCCCCCCCACTGGGGATGTGCCCGCAACCAAGGTACATGCCCCTGACCGGAATCGAACCTGGGACCTTTCAGTCTGCAGGCCGACGCTCTATCCACTGAGCCAAACCAGTTAGCACTCTGAGTTGTTCTTTTAAGTGTATCCAGACCCCTGGATAAGAAGACCCTCAGGTGTTGGACTCATGGGGAGGGGGCAGGGTTAAGCCATCCGGGAGTGAATGAAAGCCAAGCAGATGGTTAAATCAGGATATTTATCTAAAGGGATTGGGCAGGGGCAGAGGGCAGAATCCAGGTGAGGCAACAGGATGAAACCTCGATTTTCTGGTCCCAGCACGAGACCTGACTGGTGGGTAGGAGGCATTAAGTAAGGGCCTGAGCAGGCTTAGACCTGCCACTCCACCGCCCACCCCCAACTGGCTGACTCAGTAAGCCATGGCAGAAGAGAACAAAAGGACCCCGTCAGGTTACCAAAGCTGGTATTTTGAATTTTGCAAAATGAGTCATTTTACTCTTTTGCTTACTGCCTGCTATTGAGACTAGTGTTGATTGTCCTGAAGCCGAGGGCACAGGCTGCTACTTCAGATAGCAGCAGGTTCTTGACCTTGGACTTGGGACAAAGAACTGGATTCACACCAAGGACGTGTCCTCTGTGCGTCAGCTGATTTTCTGCCGAGGCGGGGGTTTTCGGAAGCATGTGTCCTCATCATTGATTGTGTGTGTCTTCCAGGGGACAGTATTTTAGGAGCCGGTTCCTGTGGTGGTGTCCCCATCCTGTTTTCCAGAAACAGTGGGCTGGTGGCTGTTACTCCCCGGGAAACCGTGTCCATGTTAGCGGAAGACCTGGAAGAATCTCTAGCTTCTTCCGTCGCCGGGCCAAGCAATGAGGTACGTGTTCTGTGTCGTTTTTACGTTTTTATCAGGCTGTTTCCACAAGTGTTTCTCTCTTCCTCTCTGATATCAATAAAAATATATTAAAATAATCTGATACCTTAATTTCTAAATTATTGTCATTTTACAGAGTATGGTTTTAGAGACCTCTATAAAGAACGAAACCATAGCCCAGGAGGATAAAACCAGATTGCTGAAAGCCGCTTTTCTGCAGTACTGCAGGTATAACCGGTTTTTAAATGATGGCTTATTTAAGTCTGAGGACACAGTTGCTGACATGCTCCTTATTTGATGACCCAGCGGGTTAGAAGAATGAGCCGTTAAGAAGAAAGTGTTTTTTTGAACTTGACACTTGTGCAACTGTTCTTCTGAACTTGGTCATCGTGGGAGGGTCCCAGCTATGCTGGGGAAAGATGATGCAACACCCTGTCCCCTTCATAAAAAGCAGGGCACCTTCGGAAACAGTGACCATGAAGACAGCTTGCAGGCATCTTTTTTTATAATGTTAGGCAAATAGAAGGTTGTTTTGATCCTTTTTGTTTTTCTTTAAACCCATTTGTATTGATTTCAGAGAGGAAGGGAGAGAGAGAGAAAGTGCGAGAAACATCCATGATGAGAGAGAATCATGGATCAGCTGCCTCCTGCACGCCCCACACTGGGGATGGAGCCCACAACCCGGGCATGTACCCTGACTGGGAATCGAACCCTGACCTCTTGGTTCATAGGTCGACGCTCAACCACTGAGCCTCGCAGGCTGGGCTCACCCGACCTTTGATTGGAGGTGTTTCTAGAAGGTCTGCCCGGGGCACTTTCCTCCCTGGCTCATCTCAGCTCCCTTGGTGGCGTCAGTTCTCTCCTGGCTGCAGGCATTCTTCCCTCGGGCGCCTGCTCTCTGTGCCCTGTGCCTCCCCCACGTTCCTGGCCTCCCTGCACTCCCCTTAGCGGCCGCCACCTCTTCTCCCGGGAGGTTTTCCCGGCCCCTCCGATGGTATTGGTTCCCCTGTTCTTTCCCAGCCATCGTGTCTGCGTAACTTCCTGTTTCATCTGCTGATCCCTCATGACAAACCGTGGGCTGTTCTTCAGTGTCCTGTCATACTGTCTCCAGAGCCCAGCATATTCTAAGCATTCAGTGTGAACTTGTTGAATTCATGAATGCATTTCACTAAACGTTACTAAAAGTAATTAATTTTGGCCCAGAAGATGGGACTTGAAGTTCACATTCACTTTCTCACAGTGGGTATTGAGCATGCTCTGCCTCCTTTCAAGCTTCTGTTTTCCTGTTCTGTTTCAGAAAAGACCTGGGTCACGCTCAGATGATGGTCGACGAGCTGTTTTCCTCTGATCTGGACTCGGACAGCGAACTGGACAAGGCTGTGGCCCAGATCAGCGTGGACCTGGTGGACGACTATCCCGCCTCGGACCCGCGCTGGGCAGAGTCTGTTCCCGAAGGTAGGCACATCCGGGGCTGGTATATGGGATGCTCTGTTCTGAGAAGAACATCCTGGATCTTTTGTGTAAGTGTCTCTCAAAGAATCTGGTTTAAGTTTATGAGACAGTTTAATATTAACTCAGTATTTTTTAAAAGGTTGTGGCTTTCCTGATAGTAGATTGTGAGAAGGACTTCAAACAGATCCACATGATAGAACAGAAACTGAGGGGACGATGGAGCAAGTCTACTTTGTTCCCCTATCAGCCCCTCCCTGTGTACCCCCCCAGGACAAGCCCCCACCACCCCAGTGTCCGTGTCCATTGGTTATGCTCTCTCTCTCTCTTTTTTTTTTTCTTTTTAATGTATTTTATTGAATTTTTACAGAGAGGAAGAGAGAGGGATAGAGAGTTAGAAACATCGATGATGAAAGAGAATCATCGATCAGCTGCCTCTTGCACACCCCCTACTGGGGATGTGCCCACAACCAAGGTACATGCCCTTGACCGGAATAGAACCCGGGACCTTTCAGTCCGCAGGCTGACGCTCTATCCACTGAGCTAAACCGGTTTCAGCTGGTTATGCTCTCTCTTATGTTTTAAACACAGTGTTTCCCTGAGTTTCCTAAACTCTTGGATAATGTTACAAATAATCGCGTGGGAAAATTGGCCTTTTCCTTTGGTAGGGATGTCTCTTAACTTTTTATTCTCATCTCAGTGATGACGATAAAGCCGGTACGTTATGTGTTTTAAGTGTCGTTGCTGTGTTCCCACAGAAGCTCCCGGGTTCAGCAACAGCTCGCTGATCATCCTGCACCAGCTGGAGGACAAGATGAAGGCGCACTCTTTCCTCGTGGACTTCATTCACCAGGTGAGCGCCCGGGGTCGGCTCCCCCAGAGCAGCAGGGCAGGTGTCCGGTGGATTTTACACACACACACACACACACACGCGTGCTCACTGGCTTTAGGGTTCCAGGATTCAGCTGTTGAAGAGGTCTGGACTCTCGGGGAGCTCATGGGTGCCGATAGGAAAGAACGACTTTGTCATTTTGATAACCAGCAGCAATAATTCGAGAAGAAAGATATTTAGAGACAATTTGAGAAATAAATGTCAACAGACAACAGTAGAGAAACTCGAGAGTAACCCTAAGCTTAGAACTAGAATGTCTATATTTCTTACAGGTGTAGCAGCCCTGGCTAAGCTGTGCGTGTGTGTGTGTGTGTGTGTGTGTGTGTGTGTGTGTGTAGGTGTGTGTGGTGTGTGGCGTGCGTGTGCATGCATGCATGGGTGCTGGAAGCAGCCAGGAGAGGCAGCTGGCGGTGCTTTGTGGGGAGTGCTCGGGCAGTGGCTCTGCACCCACGTGCTTGGGTGGAGTGTGACTGCATTATGTGTGTTCCTGTAAATGCGTCCCAAGAATCTGTGTGTGTCTCTGCAAGGTCGGCCTGTTTGGGCGCCTGCGCACGTCCCCGGTGCGGGGGGCGCCCATGGCGACGTGGCGGCTGCTCTGTGAGCACGCGGAGAAGCTGTCGGCCGCCATCGTCCTCAAGAACCACCACTCGCGGCTGCCGGAGCTGGTGAACACGGCCATCCTGATCGCTCTGCACAAGCGGGACTGCGCCATCCCGGCCAGCCTGACCCCCGCGGACATCTTCTTCAGGGAGGTGAGAGGGCTTCTCCCCTGCGTGGCTCCCCCGGGCCGGGCCGCTTACGCAAGTCAGGCCCACGCAGGGGAAAGGTGGAGGGCAAAGAGCACGTTGGAATTTAAGTTGGACTTCCTGCTTTCTGGGCAAATCATCCAAAAAGTACCACTGACTTAGGTGCTCGCAGAACTAAAGCCCTCCCTGTCCTTGCTGAATGTTTTAATCCACTTTTTAAAGTATATTTTTATTGATTTCAGAGAGGAAGGGTGGGGGGAGAGAAACATCAGTGATGACAGAGAATCATTGATCTGCTGCCTCCTGCACACCCCCCACTGGTTATTCCAGTTTTAACAACAAAAAAACAAAGTCTGTACATGCTTCATACAAATGCAGCCATGGTGGGCCTAACACAGAGGGCATGTCAGTGACAATGTCACATTTCCCCCCAAATATTTTGAATCTCACAGATGCAGAACCTATAGCTCTGGAGGGCTGCCTGTACTTGGTATCTAAGTTTAAAAATCTGCCTGCTGACAGCCCAGAATTTGCTTTCCTGTGAGACTGAATTATGTGGGCACTCTAATTCTGCAAAGTTAGGAGATTGGAACTTTGTGGCTGACATCTCTCTCCTCGCTCAGGTGTCGCAGGTAGACACGATCTGTGAGTGTCTGCTGGAACATGAGGAGCAAGTCTTAAAGGAGATGTCTTTGGAATCGGTCGAATGGGCTGAGGTGGTGATCAGCGTGAACAATATTCTCAAGGTACCAAAATACGCCCAAATGTGGACAGAGGAGGAAGTGGTTTCTCTATTCCTGTTCTGTATCACCCATCATTATAAGAGCTTTGCTGTCATTAATTCCAGAAAGTTAGGAAAATATCAGTCATTTCATCAGTCAGTCAATGGCTGTTTTGAATATTTGCATGTACATGTTAAATTTCTGGGATCCCAAGTTCTATTTAGTGGAATAAACCTCTCTTTGGAGAAGGATATATTTATATAAAACATTGCAAGTATTAATATTCATGTAACTAAATAAGTATTTTTTAATTACTCAAAAGCTCATACTTATTGATTAAAACTTCCATTTAATTTTAGCCA
Source organism: Nyctalus aviator (assembly GCA_036971965.1). Lineage (NCBI taxonomy): Eukaryota > Metazoa > Chordata > Mammalia > Chiroptera > Vespertilionidae > Nyctalus > Nyctalus aviator. Next base: position 2,434,717 of record CM072940.1, on the reverse strand, counting down.
ATGTACTTTATAATAATGTTTTTCTTTTTACTTTGGTTACTGTAGTTTTCAAAAATCGGAGTTAAATTATGGAGTTAGACTTCAAATGCAAAAAGAACAAGCTAGCCTCCAGGCCTATTGGAGGATTTTTTCACGTAGATAGATTTTGATGTTTCCAATTCCCTTGGGACATACTGGGCCTCATGGCTTTCTGCATCTGCTAACGCACTTCATTTTCCTCCAGGACATGCTGCAAGCTGCTAGCCACTATCGGCAAAACAGAAACTCCTTGTACAGGAGGGAAGAGCCCCTGGAAAAAGAGCCAGAATATATTCCGTGGACAGGTGAGCTGGTGAGCACCGAGCCCGAGTATACTGGTCTGCTAGCAGCTCCTCAAAATACATTTTAATGAAAAAAATATATATACATATATTTATATATATTCTAATGAGCCATCACTTGTGGAAGCTGTATAGTTCCTCTCGGGCAGGTTTGTAAGTGAAATGCAGAGAAGCCTCTAGTAGGTTTTAATGTGTGTAGTTATTCATAGAAGCGGGACCTGGCCTAGAGGTACTGACCTATTTTATGTTGACTTAATAGAAGACAGTAAGTGGAGTAGAATGGAAGGAATTTGGAAGGGAGGGAGGGAGGAAAGAAGGAAGGAAGGAAGGGCCACGTTGACCAAGCTTTGCTGAGAAAGTCTCTGTAGAGAAGATGGGGTTTGAGCCGGCAGAGAGGGGTGCTGAGCTCCTATTTGGTATTTGCCCAGCAGTGTGAAGTGCTAGGATTGTCAGGCCGCTGGTCTTTCCCAGAGGCGTCACGAACCCTCACTTACCATCTTCTTTCGTGTGATTTCACAGCAACCAGTGGCCCCGCTGGTGTGCGAACGGCAATAATGCGCCAGCACGGGATCGTCCTGAAAATGGTTTACCCGCAGGCAGACAGCAACCTCCGGAACATTCTCACGGAGCAGCTGGTCGCACTGATCGACTGCTTTCTGGATGGCTATACCTGTCAGCTGAAGTCTCTGGACAGGTCCAGGGATCAGGAAAGATTTAACAACCTGGAGACCGAGTACGTGCAGAAGAGGTCGGAGCTCTTGTCTCCGCTGCGTAAGTGCCTGGTCGTGAGCTCGCTGGGGGCCTTGGAATTGGCAGAGCAGGCGAAGGCGTCCGATCACGTGCGGTGCAGTCAGTGACACAGCGTCAGCCCGGCTGTGGGAAAGGGCCAGCTCGTGCGTCCCTTTACGCAGCCGTGTCTCCATGAAGATGGGGAGGGGCCATGGAGGAAGGGAATAGCATCCATTGATGAAGCCAGGGGCTGAATTTGCATCTTTACTGATTTTATGTTACTTATTTATTTTTTTAAATATATTTTTACTGATTTCAGAGAGGAAGGGCGAGGAAGAGAGAGATAGAAACAGCACTGGCCAGAGAGAATCATTGATCGGCTGCCTCCTACACGTCCCCTCCTGGGGATTGAGCCCAGAATCTGGACATGTGCCCTTGACCAGAATCGAACTGTGACCTCCTGGTTCTTAGGTCTACGCTCAACCACTGAGCCACCCTGGCCGGGCTCTTCCATGACTTTATGTGGATTCTGAAACCAAATGTCAGTAACTGGAAAAGTTTCTATCTCATTAATTATTCTTAGGATGTAAAATGGATTTGGGTAGAATTGCAAGTAGTATTTTTTTTCTTACATCTTAAGTTTTCACTAACAAGATTCATTTCCATCTGGTCTCATTCCACAGTCACTCTGGGCCAGTACTCCTGGGCTGCTTCGTTAGCAGAGAAATACTGTGACTTTGATATCTTAGTGCAAATGTGTGAGCAGACGGACAACCAGACCAGGCTCCAGCGCTACATGACCCAGTTTGCCGACCAGGTAACACGCTGGGACTGGGCCGCACCTGCTGTGTTAGGTTCTTACCATTTCCTGTCTCACCTGGGGCTTTTGGAAAATGACACAATCTTTTTGTGTTTAACTTAGATCCCAATTTATATATCACGTTTCCGTCGAGCGCTTAAAATGTGGCCCGTGTGTGCTGAAACCGGTTTGGCTCAGTGGATAGAGCGTCGGCCTGTGGACTCAAGGGTCCCAGGTTCGATTCTGGTCAAGGGCATGTACCTTGGTTGCAGGCACATCCCCAGTAGGGGGTATGCAAGAGGCAGCTGATCAATGATTCTCTCTCATTGATGTTTCTAACTCTCTATCCCTCTCTCTTCCTCTCTGTAAAAAATCAATAAAATATGTATTTTTTTTTAAATTATTAAAATGTGGCCCGTGTGGTTTTAAGTTTTAATGTGTTTAAACAGCTACATATGACCAGGGCTGCCCTGTTGGACAGTGTACATCTAGATTCTGTCTCATTTTGAGCAAGAAGATTTTTTTTTCGAGTCTGAATGTCCTCATTTTTCCAATGTGGTGATTCAGTTAGGTTCTTTTTGAGGATCTATTACACAGGAAATTAATGTTTAAAATAAGATTTCTCTTCTGGGGTCTCAGACCTTGGAGAGAAATTTAATATTTTATTATCAAATAGATGTTTTAAAATTGTGTTACTAACCAGGACTGGATCCCTGGCTTGTTATTTATAGAATTTTTCAGACTTCCTCTTCCGGTGGTATCTGGAGAAAGGAAAAAGGGGCAAGTTACTGTCTCAGCCCATTGCTCAGCACGGACAGTTGGCGGATTTCTTGCAAGCTCATGAGCATCTCAGCTGGTTACACGAAATTAATAGCCAAGAATTAGAAAAGGTAAGACGGATTCAGTTATATGGAGCAGATTTCGGTAACTTGAGTTAATTTTATTGTAATTTTTGGAATTCAAACCCTACTTAGAAATCATTTAAGAGAGAGAGATCCAAGATGGCTGCTCGGGTAGACACCTAACCGCAGCAGCACACAACAATTTCAATGGAATACAACTAAAATGTAGAGTGGACATTGCCCAGAGCTACAGGTAGTCGACTGACTGAAAATGCTACAACAAGAAGGAAAGAGAAAACCAGAAGGAAAATCAGAGGAGCTGAAAAAAAGCCTAAGGTACGGAGACATGCTGCGCGCCCGCATGCGCGCGCGGAGAGGTCGCAGCCAGAGAGGAGGAGAAGGCTGGGGGCCTGCCTGGCGTTCCCTAGCAGAAAGGAAATAAAGCCCCGGCCTGGGATGAACCCCCAAACCAGCAGCGCTGAGCCCCAGTGATGAGCCAGACCCTGGGGACCCAAGCTCGGGCAAGGAGAAACGGGGCTGGGAGGCGAAATCCCGGGGGGGAGTGGCGAAAAGCAGGGCCCCCGGAATCGCGCGCATCCTGTGCGCAGAGGACTGAATGTTGACTCTGATGCTGGATTGCCCTAGTGGGAAGAAACAAAGCCTCCGGCGGCGGCTGCTGCAGCAGCGGCGGCGCTAAGCCCCAGTCCGGACTTTCACCATTCTAGGCCAATCCCTGGGGACCCAGGTTTAAGCAGAGGGAGATGGGGCTGTGAGGTGGAGTCCTGGGGGAGCGGCGAAAAAGCAAGGCCCCCGGAGTCGCGCGCAGCGCAACACAAACAAAGCCTCCGGCGGCGCTGAACCCCAGTCCGGACTTTTCGCCATTCTAGGCCAATCCCTGGGGACCCAGGTTTAAGCAGAGGGAGATGGGGCTGTGAGGTGGAGTCCTGGGGAAGCGGCGAAAAGCAAGGCCCCCGGAATCGCGCGCACACTGCCCGCAGAGGACTGAATGTTGACTCTGATGCTGGATTGCCCTAGCGGGAAGAAACAAAGCCTCCAGCGGCGCTAAGCCCCAGTCCGGACTTTCACCATTCTAGACCAATCCCTAGGGACCCAGGTTTAAGCAGAGGGAGATGGGGCTGTGAGGTGGAGTCCTGGGGGAGCGGCGAAAAGCAAGGCCCCAGGAGTCACGCGCACTGTGTGCGCAGAGGACTGAATGTTGACTCTGATGATGGACGCCCCTAGCGGGAAGGAGAAAAGAAGGCTCTAGACTGGGGGAATGCGATGAGGAGCAGGAGCCCCTGCCGGACACCGGCCAGCCGGGCACCAGCAAGGAGCCTGGGCGACGGGGCCCCCCAGTGGGGGGGTGCCCATGAGCCTTTGACCGCTGAGCGCGGGCAAATGGAGCCGAGGCTGGGGGCTTGCTTCCTGGGCGGCGCCGACCCCGGCAACAGGACGAAGCACAGCGCAGGAACCCGCGGAGAACAAAGGGGTGCCACAGGCCAACCTGCTGAGCTTCCAGGACAAGGAGGAAGAAACCAAAGAAGTTCTCAATGTGAAGAAATCAAGTGAGAGCAAAAGATAGTAAAATTACTTAAGAAAGAATACAAAGAAGATCTTGAAAAAAATCAAAGACTAAGGCGAAACTCAACTCACCAGCCAACATTGCAACATAAATGCGTTGTTGTTGTTTTTTTTGATTGTTTGTTTGTTTTTATAAAAAGAAGGAAAGAATGTTGGAACAGCGGCAGCCAGGCCTAGAGTGGCCAGGCACAAGGCGGTGGCAGCCGGGCCTGGAGCAGCAACAGCGAGGCCCCAGAGCAGCAGCAGCCAGAACCAGAGCAGCAACAGCCAGCACTGGAGCAACCAGACCTGGGGCAGTGGCAGCCATACCTGAGGCGGAGGCGACCAAGCCCAGGGTGGCCAGTCCAGGAACACCAAGACTCGGAGTGGCTGGGCCCAGAGAAGCTGGGCCCAGAGCAGGCCGGGTCGGGAGCAGCCAAGGCCCAGAACGGCAGTGGCCAAGATAGGAGCATCCAGGCTGGGGGCAGCCGGGGACAGTGCGGCCTGGCCCAGAGCAACTAGGCCCAGAGCAGACGGGTCGGGTGCGGCCAGGCCCGGAGCAGCGGCTGCCAGGCTGGGAGCGGCCAGGCCCTGAGCAGCAGGGTCAGGTGCGGCCAGGCCCGGAGCAGCGGCTGCCAGGCTGGGAGCGGCCAGGCCCGGAGCAGCAGGGTCGGGTGCAGCCAGGCCCGGAGCAGCGGCTGCCAGGCTGGGAGCGGCCAGGCCCAGAGCAGACGGGTCGGGTGCGGCCAGGCCCGGAGCAGCGGCTGCCAGGCTGGGAGCGGCCAGGCCCGGAGCATCAGGGTCGGTGCGGCCAGGCCCGGAGCAGCGGCTGCCAGGCTGGGAGCGGCCAGGCCCGGAGCATCAGGGTCGGTGCGGCCAGGCCCGGAGCAGCGGCTGCCAGGCTGGGAGCGGCCAGGCCCTGAGCAGCAGGGTCGGGTGCGGCCAGGCCCGGAGCAGCGGCTGCCAGGCTGGGAGCGGCCAGGCCCTGAGCAGCAGGGTCGGGTGCGGCCAGGCCCGGAGCAGCGGCTGCCAGGCTGGGAGCGGCCAGGCCCTGAGCAGCAGGGTCGGGTGCGGCCAGGGCCGGAGCAGCGGCTGCCAGGCTGGGAGCGGCCAGGCCCGGATCATCAGGGTCGGGTGCGGCCAGGCCCGGAGCAGCGGCTGCCAGGCTGGGAACGGCCAGGCCCGGATCATCAGGGTCGGGTGCGGCCAGGCCCGGAGCAGCGGCTGCCAGGCTGGGAGCGGCCAGGCCCTGAGCAGCAGGGTCGGGTGCGGCCAGGCCCGGAGCAGCGGCTGCCAGGCTGGGAGCGGCCAGGCCCGGATCATCAGGGTCGGGTGCGGCCAGGCCCGGAGCAGCCGCTGCCAGGCTGGGAGCGGCCAGGCCCGGATCATCAGGGTCGGGTGCGGCCAGGCCCGGAGCAGCGGCTGCCAGGCTGGGAGCGGGCCAGGCCCTGAGCAGCGGGGGTCGGGTGCGGCCAGGCCCGGAAGCAGCGGCTGCCAGGCTGGGAGCGGCCAGGCCCTGAGCAGCGGGGTCGGGTGCGGCCAGGCCCGGAGCAGCGGATGCCAGGCTGGAGCGGCCAGGCCCTGAGCAGCGGGGTCGGGTGCGGCCAGGCCCGGAAGCAGCGGCTGCTGCCAGGCTGGGAGCGGCCAGGCCCTGAGCAGCGGGGTCGGGTGCGGCCAGGCCCGGAGCAGCGGCTGCCAGGCTGGGAGCGGCCAGGCCCTGAGCAGCGCGGTCGGGTGCGGCCAGGCCCGGAGCAAGCGGCTGCCAGGCTGGGAGCGGCCAGGCCCGGATCATCAGGGTCGGGTGCGGCCAGGCCCGGAGCAGCGGCTGCCAGGCTGGGAGCGGCCAGGCCCTGAGCAGCGGGGTCGGGTGCGGCCAGGCCCGGAGCAGCGGCTGCCAGGCTGGGAGCGGCCAGGCCCTGAGCAGCGGGGTCGGGTGCGGCCAGGCCCGGAGCAGCGGCTGCCAGGCTGGGAGCGGCCAGGCCCGGAGCAGCGGCTGCCAGGCTGGGAGCGGCCAGGCCCTGAGCAGCAGGGTCGGGTGCGGCCAGGCCCGGAGCAGCGGCTGCCAGGCTGGGAGCGGCCAGGCCCGGAGCATCAGGGTCGGGTGCGGCCAGGCCCGGAGCAGCGGCTGCCAGGCTGGGAGCGGCCAGGCCCTGAGCAGCAGGGTCGGGTGCGGCCAGGCCCGGTGCAGCGGCTGCCAGGCTGGGAGCGGCCAGGCCCAGAGCAGCAGGGTCGGGTGCGGCCAGGCCCGGAGCAGCAGCAGCCAAGTCCAGAGCAACTAGGTCGGGAGCGGCAGTGGGCAGACCCGGAGCAGCTGGTTGTGGTACGAACGAGAGCAACAGAGGCCAGGCCCGGTGCAGCTAGGCCCGAAACAGCTCGCTCCTCGCCTGCCCCCGCCCCAAGGCTGCCTTTAGGCTGGAGACTTTGGCGGGAACTTGAGGCTCTGCTGAATCAAGTGATGAAGGCTTAGATCTGAATGTGTTGAGTTAGTATAGCGCTGGGGTGTTGATCTGTAAGTGCCTTGGGTGGGGCCTGGATGAGGTTGGTTGAACTATTTGGAAATGTCTGTTGTCTGAAGTATATCATTGGGCATGTGGAGGTATTATTATGTCTGTTGTCTGAAGTATATCATTGGGCATGTGGAGGTATTATTGATATGAGAAAATGCTAAGTAACTGATTTACTATCTGAAAAGGGATTTACTATCGAGGAAAGGGAGGGAGGAAGAGACTAAACATATACTGTGCACCTATGGATGAGGACAGTGGGGGATGGGGAGGGGGTGAAGGGTGGGGTGGGAAACTGGTGGAGGGAGGAGGAAATGAGGAACCTTTGTAATATTATGAGCAATAAAGATTGATTAAAAAAAAAAAAAAAAAAAAGAAATCATTTAAAATGTGTATCTCTTTTTCTCTCACATAATTTGAATGCTTTTGATCTATGATAGTGTTGCCATTACTTCTTAATCTCAATTAAAAATACAGTCCATTGTGATTTAACTATTACAGTAAAATTTTGATTAACGTGTATAATAAAAAATGTTTAAATTATGAGTCAAAACAGTACACAAATTAATTTTTTAAATTCCTGACAAAGATGTTGGAGTGACTATATAATTGTTCTAGAGCAAATGCATGTTATGTGTTTCTCTTCCCAACAGTGTGGGTGGTTGATACTATTGGAAAATTCCTTTTTCATATATATGGTACTCATCAGTTTTCAGGTTTGCTAATATTGGCTTGATTTTTCATGATGTAGCTTGGGGCGGGGAGGGCAATTAGAGTTGTACTTAATGTTTATTTCAATTTAAATCAGTGACCAGGGTCTGGCCACGGTTCTCACATGTTGCTGTTTGTAGGCTCATGCAACCCTTCTGGGTCTGGCAAACATGGAAACGCGTTACTTTGCAAAGAAGAAAACCCTGCTCGGCTTGAGTAAATTGGCTGCGTTAGCTTCAGATTTTTCAGAAGATTTGCTGCAAGAAAAAATTGAAGGTAAAAAGAATTTTAAAAGAAGACATACAGATCCCTCATCTACTCACTTAATGGGCCCCATGAGAACTAGGACCGTGTTTCCTTTAAGAGAATGTTTGTTCAGTGTCCTTAGATCAAACCATGACTGTGTTCTGACATAATCGGGAGGAGCAGAATTGAATCGCTCTAAGATGGCTGACAGGGAAGAGACGATCTGTAGAGAGAGCCCTTCTTCTTCTGAAATCAGACCTGCTTTAGGGGAGCAGAGTGAGAGCTGACCCCACCCCCACCCCCCTCACCGTCTCGTTTGCATTCTAGACATGGCCGAGCAGGAACGCTTCCTGCTGCACCAGGAGACGCTGCCCGAGCCGCTGCTGGCAGAGAAGCAGCTGAGTCTCAGCGCCATGCCAGTGCTGACCGCACCGCAGCTCATCAACGTAGGTGTCCTCCGGCCCCCCGCCTCTTCTCAGCTCCAAACCTCAGTGTCTCGTGCAGCGCAGTTTCTAAGAGAAGCCATCTCCTACTTCCTGTTTCCGGGGGACTGCCCCTTAATGATTGGTAGGAGCTGCCTGGGAGCAGGAAGCCAGGGAGCAGAGCCATGAGCCAGCCTCACCCCTCTGTGCCCCACCACCACCACCACCACCCCCAGTTCCTGGAGATGCTGATGACCAGCCCACTTCCTGTGTGACCTTTCCATTCCAGCAAATCGGTGCCAGGAGATACATTTCAGCTCTTCTCTAAGCTGCCATCCCCTCACTTTGCTCTGCTACATGACCCCTTCCTGAGCATCGCTAGATTCAGCCGCAGCCAGGGGAAGGCAGTTCCGGTGCTATGTGTGCTCGTGGCTGCAACTTCAGGACAGCATTTCCAATGCAAGAATGATGTCCTAGGATTGCCTTGAACTTGCTCTGATTATGTTTAAAAAGGAAGAAGTGAGAAAACAAACATGATACCAATTCTCAGCAGCATAGTTCTTATAATGGCGCTCACACAACCTCTGTGTTGGTAACATGTTGCTGTATGTTGAGGTTACTCTAATTACTGATGGAGCAAATGGGTATTTTAAGAGAGAGATGGAGTATAAGTTACAAATGTGGTACTGTTCTTTGTTATAAAAAACAACCTATAACTTACCTGCAAGACAATGACTTCAAAAAATGTCTGTAGTCTCGCTTATGTCTTTACTTAACCCAGTCCTCCATCCGCCTTGCCGTAGCTCTACATCTGCGAGGAGAACAGAAGAGCTAATGAGTACGATTTCAAGAAGGCTCTGGACCTGCTGGAGTATATCAATGAGGTGGGTAAGATCATGCAAGAGATCACAGACAGTATGAGGTTCATACAGAGTTTTCTGTGGAACTGGATACATTAAAAACACACCACCTCTTCAGCCAGTCATGAGAACGTGGGGAAGCCTGGTTCAGCTCCCTTCGCTCGGGGGATGAAAAGAGAGAGGTTTCATTTCCCGATGACTCTCACTCGTTCCCAGGTGTCTTTTTTCTGTGCACAGGTTCAAAGTCCGAAGGTATTTTTTTTCTCTTTCATTTATTTAGTCCTGATTAGTTCTTCGATTTACGTTGCTTTATTTATTCTTGATGGTATTCACCCTGTTCTCAGCCTCTGAGACAAAAAAGGTTGCAATGAACGTTCTGTGGGCTAGGTCGTTGGCCTTGCACTTGAGAATAGCTTGGGAGACTTGGGAAACATAGCAGATCTTGAGGCTATCCTGCTAAGCGAAATAAGTCAGGAGAAGACAGAGCCATGGAATTTCACTCAAACGTGGGGCATAAAACTGAAAGCAACAAATGTAAACACAAAACAAACCGTGTCCTACACACAGCAGTTTGGTGGTTACCACGGGGGAAGGGGGTCCAATACAGGACAGGAGATGTGACTTTGAGCGGGGGGCACAGACCATGTAGCTCAGAAATGTGCGCCTGAGACCTAACTATCCTATTAACCAACGTCACCTCCACACATCTAACTTACAGAGGAAAAATAAACTTTTGAAAAGAATAAATAATTGTGACATAAATAACATCTGACTGCGGTTGGTTTGGATTGCGGGGCGCAGGAGGCAACCCATCAATGATTCTCATCCCTGATGTTTCTATCTCTCTCTTCCTTTCCCTTCCTCCCTGAAATCAATAAAAATATACTTTAAAATACATACATATATATATATATATATATATATATATATATAAAATCTTAACCCTCTCACTGTTTCTGATAAGATCAGATTATCCTAGAATAATCAGAAAACCAAGTCAAACAAATTATTGGTTTACTTCCTGTGCAATGTTAATGTTTTAAAGGAAGGGAAATTTTTTTACATTATGAATTAAAGTGAAGCAATAATTACGCAGAATTTTCAAATCAGGACTTAATGAGGATTTTTTTTGTTTTGTTGTGAAGGAGGAAGATATAAATATAGACCATCTGAAACTGGAAATCCTTTGCAAAGCTCTTCAGAGAGATAAGTAAGTTCTCACGGCATGAATCTAAGATATGCTTTTGGAAAAGTACGCTGTTGAGAGGGATATTATATCATCCATCAAATAATGTTGTGGCCTAATTGTATTATGTACTAATATACTTTTTGTTTATCACGTTGGGTAAATCCATTGATTGTTGATTCCCAAGCAGTGTCTCTGTGTGTTGGAATTTCTAGTGGAGAATCTCAACTAGAAAAAGCAAGCTTACCTAGCAGCACTGGTTATCTTCTCACTTTTATGAGAACTGAAGGTGCCCTATGAGCGGTAACTGTGGCCTGCGCTCTCGGAGGTCCTACTCGGGGTCCCTCCCAGGTTTATTCCTTCTGCACAGAAACCCCCGGAACAATGCCTCACTACTTGGTTTTCACACCAAATACGTAATGGTTGTATTTGTGAAGGGCTGCCTAAGTGTGGCACCTTATACCTCATGTAAAGAGTCTCAGTATTGTCAGCATTTAAAGCTCCCTGGTTTCAATCATTTGAAAGTCTCTCACAAAACTCATGGTTTGCTCTGCCTGCGCCCCGCAATCCAAACCAACCGCAGTCAGATGTTATTTATGTCACAGACGCCGTGGCTTCATTTCCCCTTTGTACTGATTCTGTTTTCCAGCTGGTCCAGCTCAGACGGTAAAGATGATCCAATTGAAGTATCGAAAGACAGCATATTTGTGAAAATCTTACAGAAACTTCTAAAAGATGGTGAGTGGTTTGTTAATATCGGACATGAAGCGATGCTCCTTCATTTTAGAAACTTGACATCCATCAGCTGCCTCTGCACGCCCCCTGCTGGGGATGTGCCCGCAACCAACATACTTGTACATGCCCTAGAGGGGAATCAAACCTGGGACCCTTCAGTCTGCAGGCCGACACTATCCACTGAGCCACACCAGTTAGGGCATGATTTTAGATTTAAACATGAACACATTTGGAGATACGGTAGCTAGCTTCCATGGAAGAATTTCTTCCATGTTATCTCCCAAGTCGGAGAAGATATAATCGTGTGAAGTACTTGTGTCCAGGTGGTGATTACTTTAAGGAAAACCAGCCAGCATGCACCTTGGCGGGATGGCGGAAGCCGTGGAGAAAGGGAAGAGGTCAGGTCCCATGGAAGACCTAGCTAGACGGCTCTCTGACCACCAGGGGGGTGCCCTCCGGTGAGACCTGCCGGTGTGGGACAGATGGAGCAGCTGAAGGCAGGGCCTGTCCCAGCAGCCCCCGCCGCACAACTTAAATAGAAGCACAGGTGTTCGATTCCCGGGGGAGTTTCCTGACCATAAAAACCGCCTCTGGCCGAAACCAGTGTTGCTCAGTGGTAGAGCGGTGGTCTGCAGATGGAAGGGTCCTGGGTTCGATTCCAGTCAGGGGCATGTGCACTGGTTGCGGGCACATCCCCGGGGAGTGTGTGTGGGAGGCGGCTGGTGGATGTGTCTCTCTCATCGATGTTTCTAGCTCTCTATCCCTCTCCCTTCCTCTCTGTAAAAAATCAATAAAATATATATTTTTTTTTTTTTAAAAACGCCTCTGTTTTGTCGCAGGCATTCAGCTCAGCCAGTACCTGCCGGACGTGAATGACCTGCTTCAGGCCGAGCAGCTCGGGGCCCTGAAGGCCAGTCCCTACTTCGCGTTCGTTTTGAAAGCAAATTACGAATACTATGTCCATGGACAGGGCTGACTCCAGGACACGTGCGTCCTCGCCGAGAATCGGCATCGGCTCCTTAGGAGAACGCTGGGCCTTACACACCGTGCCTCCCCTGCCGTGTCAGACCTGCTGTGAGCGCGTCTTAGACTTTACTTGGAGGCGCCTACGGACCAGCTGTGACGACCGTCTTGAATTTTAGTGACATTATTTCCTCTCCACCTTTTCTCCGTCAGAAATGTATCTGGTGCCCGCTGCCCATGCTGTCTCCTCCCTCCGCCCAGGGCGCTGAGCTCTTGTCCTGGTCCCACTGCCGGTGCTCCCATCCTGGGGCCCCGAAGCGGGCGGGCAGGCTGGCTGTCCCTGAAGTTGCTGTGACTCCGTGCTGCACACGGAGGAGACTCGGGTGGGTGTCTGTCCTGCTGGGCTGTTAATAAGCGGGCTCACGGGTTGCTGGCCTGTCAATAAAGTGTTAGACGAACTGACGACGCAGAGTGGGCCTCATCTGTGTGAGCGTGGTGTCTGGTGACTCGTTGGGGAAGCTTTAAATTGCACGCACAGCAGTGTCCATGGGAGTGTCTTAGGGCATAAAACACGTGTGGCTCGGGGTTTCCCAGAAGTGGACGTCGAGGGCTGGCCAGGGCTTTGGTCACCTCCCGACCCAGCTGGGGAGGAACTAACAGAGACAGAGCCCAAGTGAGTGTCACAGAGACCGGGAGGAAGCGGACGCTGTGACCCCACAGGAAGTAACTCCCGGGGACACGTGGAAACATGCCTCTAGGTGCTTGCCATGTGCCATGGCCTGCTGCGGCCTGCTGCTGCTGGGAGGTAGGTGAGCTGTCTGTGGCCCCTGTCTAGCTCAGTAGCCCCCTGCTGTCCGTAGGTTCTCCAGTCTGCAGCGGAACCATGGCTAACCATGGCTCCTACAGCACCTCGTCAGCGAAACGTGGCGCAAAGCCATATCATTCTAGGACCCGCTGTTTCTCCGCCTCTTTTTCATGATCACTCCTTCCCCTTTGTAGGTGGTTTCCTGTCACATGGCCTCTGCCCCCCTCCCCCCCATGGAAGTTCAATCCCACAATGCACTGTGTGTCCTTATGTGCCACGGCCTTTGGAGGCCACCAGTCATCGTGAGATTTTCTCACCCCCCATGAGGGAAAATATCAACTCCATTCCCCTTCAAAATGTCAACAAGTGATTAGGTATTTAGTGAATTACAGCACATTTCTTCCTACCAGAATTGAAGCTATCCCTGCTCCCTTGTTTTTTTCTCTAGTGTCTCCCCTCTCCACGACCCAGCAGGACACGTATTAAAAATGAAATGTGGGTCTGTCCATTATTCATCGTCCTCCAAAATAACTGGAAAGGCTAAAATGGGAACCCTGGCTGGTTAGAGCATCATCTAACCAACTGAGGCGCCAAGGTTGTGGGTTCCATCCCTGGTCAGGGAATCGGCAAAAATATATATATTTTTTAAAAGAAACAAGCTTTGCCAAAACCGGTTTGGCTCAGTGGATAGAGCGTCAGCCTGCGGACTGAAGGGTCCCAGGTTCTATTCTGGTCAAGGGCACATCCCCGGTAGGGGGTGTGTAAGAGGCAGCTGATAGATGATTCTCTCTAATCGATGTTTCTAGCTCTCCATCCCTCTCCCTCTCTGTAAAAAAATCAATAAAATACATTTTTTAAAAAGAAATGAGCTTTCCTATTTAAATAAAAAGACAAAAAAAAAGAGGAGAGAAATAGGACCCAAATAAATAAGCATGGTTTTCTTAAGGCTAAATAGGAAACCTTAGTAGCTTTTTTAACCGATGACCCTTTGCACTTAACCAGACTCCTCCTTCTCTGATTGACTTGGTCATTTTTCGGAAACGCGCCACACGGTGTTTTATATCCCCGGAGAGCCCACACCTGTCCCGGTGGCCGGCTCCGTTCCCCAATGGTAATGGCGACTATTTTGGGAGCGCTGTAGGCACTTGAGAAAAAAATGACCCATTGGGTTCTGGCCCGCGCCCCGCCGCTGATGTATCCCCCAAAAGCATGCCGCTGAGTTCATCGCCAAAGATCGCTTCTCCCTGGGCGGCCACAGCAAGGTTAGGACTGTCCTTGTCCTGGGGGGTGGGAATGGGGAGGGAGAGAGTGAGGCAGGCAGCGCCCGCCTGACCTCCCGTGACCCCCGCTCCACGTTCCCAGGGCAGACCCAGATCCCAGGTAGTCTGAAGGCATGGGAGCCGTATAAATAGAAGCTCCAGGGCTCTGGCTCTGCGGATGATGGTGATTCCAAGGCGGACTGGCCTTGGCCAGCCTCATCTCTAAATATAAAGATGGGCGTGTGCAGCCGGTGCGAAGGAGCTGCGGCCTGCCGCACACGCAGTGCACGTCCTTGTCCTTGTCCTTGCCCTCAAGCTTCCTCCAGTCAGAGCGCCCATCGCCCCTGGGTGCTGGGTGGTGGCCCAAGAGCAGGCTCCGTGAGCCTCCAGAATTGGGGGGTTCGAAAGTAGGGCGCTCAGCTGGGCCCACCACCACCAGGGGCTCCTCAGTCCAGCCCGCAAGGAAGAGACCCTCGCATACGATGCACTTTTGCAGGCAGCCCTGACCTGAGCTCTGGGTGCCCGGCTTGGTGCCCCCAGCTCCTGCCATTCCGGGGAGCCCGAGCCTCCGTCCAGCCCTGCGCCGCCCCACCCTCCTCGACCTCGGTGGTGCCCCATGCCAGCTGTCTGCCCCGGGCAGCTGCCCACGCCCTCTCCGCGGTGGGGGTGGGAGCCGGCTTGGCTCTGCCCCCCTGGATTGGGGCGCCCAGGGGTACCCATGCAGAAGAAAGTTCCTTGGGGAGGGGTCACGTTCCTTCCCTTCCTGGGACGGGACACACCGGGTTGACTCCTCCCCCTGTCTTCTCAGACCCCCTTGGACCGGCTCCCTCCTCCCTGTAGACGCCAGGAGGGTTTGGGGTCTGAGTAAGGAACCCGGAGAAGGGGAGACACGTGGGAGCCGCTGTCCGGAGGCCCAGTGCGCAGCTCATTGCGCATAGAGTGGACGGGGCGGGGCGGGCGGCTCTGGGCAGGACAGGTGCAGCCACAGGCGCGGGCGCTGACCCTCGCTCCACCCGGGCCCCTCCCGCCCGGTCCGGGAGACACTCCATATACGGCCCGGCCCGCGGTACCTGGGCGCGGGCCAGGCCGCTCCTTCTATGGTCAGCGCAGGGAACCCGGGCGGGGGGCCCAGGCCGCGGACCGGGCCGTGGGAGGGTCTCCAGTGCCCAACTCCCAAATATGGCCCTAAAAGGGGAGAGACATTCCTGCGGGCGGCGCGGGGGGAGCGCCCGCGGGCTATATAAGCCCTGCGCGGGGGCGCCCTCGGCCACCGCAGCGGACAGCGCCCCAGGAGCCTGCCTCCCTCCGTGGCAGCCAGGGCCCCAGCCGGAGAGCGACAGGTGTAGCCACCCGCCCAGGTAGGGGCAGGAGCAGGACGGGACGGAGGGACAGGCCCCACCCACTCACTGATCAGCCCCCGGCCGTGCGCCCTGCGCCTCGGGGACCCCAGAGCCACGCGCTCCTGGTCTCAAAGAGGAGATGCCAGACCGTCCATGCGCCTTTGCACAATCTCTCCAAAATCCCCGGATCCATCCCCCCGCGGGCTGCAGTTAGCATGCGCCCAGGCGCATAAAGGGTTTTCCTTCAACGTCCCCAAATGCAAACCCTCCCAGCAGAGCGCCAGAGCCCCCGGCGGCCGAGGCCTGGACTTCCCCGCCCGCTCCCAGCAGGCGAAGGGCACCGGGTGCTGAGTCTGGGACGCGCAGGGCCGTCCCTCCTGGGACAGGGCGTCGCCGCCCTTCCCACCAGCTCCCTCCGCCCTCACACGCGCCCAGCGAGTGGATATCAGAGCACCATCCTCCGGGGACGAGGCCTCAGACAGGGGAGGGTGCGCGCACGCACCGGCTCCTGCCCGCAGCAGCGAAGGCACAGGGTCCTGCGCCTAGGGTCCCCCGCTGGAGAGATTCCCAGTGTGATTCCCAGATTCTCCACCCCGTGTCCCCCTCCCAGGCTCAGCGCAGCCCTTCCCCGTTCCCCTGGTTTGATGCGCGCGGCGCGGCTGGACGTGCCCAAATGTCCCCCGGGCCGGGCCGGGCCGGGCCGGAGCGCGGTGCTGGGGCGGCGGGGCCTCCTGAACCGACGCGCCCTGCATCTCCGCGGCCTTTCTGTCCCTGCAGAAACCAAACACCATGTGCGACGAAGACGAGACCACCGCCCTCGTGTGCGACAACGGCTCCGGCCTGGTGAAAGCTGGCTTCGCCGGCGACGATGCCCCCAGGGCCGTGTTCCCCTCCATCGTGGGCCGCCCGCGCCACCAGGTCCGGCTGCGCCCCGGCGGGGAGGGGGCGGGGGAAAGGGCGGACGGAGGGGGCTGGGCCGGGGTCCCCGGAGTCCAGGCGGCCGGCCGGTGCTGAGTGCTCGGTGTCCCCGCTCCGCAGGGCGTCATGGTGGGTATGGGGCAGAAGGACTCCTACGTGGGCGACGAGGCTCAGAGCAAGAGAGGCATCCTGACCCTCAAGTACCCCATCGAGCACGGCATCATCACCAACTGGGACGACATGGAGAAGATCTGGCACCACACCTTCTACAACGAGCTGCGCGTGGCCCCCGAGGAGCACCCCACGCTGCTCACCGAGGCGCCCCTGAACCCCAAGGCCAACCGTGAGAAGATGACCCAGATCATGTTTGAGACCTTCAACGTGCCCGCCATGTACGTGGCCATCCAGGCCGTGCTGTCCCTCTACGCCTCCGGCCGTACCACCGGTGAGTGCCCGCTCCCCGCTCCCCCAAATCCCTCCCCACCCCATTGCGCGCGCGCTCCCCATCCCCAAACCCCACCCCACCCCAGTGCGTGCGCGCCCCGCAGCCTGAGAGCCAAGATCGCCGGCCTCACACCCGCCCACGGGCCGCCCCGCTGCGCCTGCGCGCAGGTTGGAGAGGCCACTCACCCCTGCCCTGTCCCCTCCCTACCCTCCCAGGCATCGTGCTGGACTCTGGGGACGGTGTCACCCACAACGTGCCCATCTATGAGGGCTACGCGCTCCCCCACGCCATCATGCGTCTGGACCTGGCGGGCCGCGACCTCACGGACTACCTGATGAAGATTCTCACCGAGCGTGGCTACTCCTTCGTGACCACGGGTGCGCGGGGCCGGGCATCCCAGGAGGAGAGAGCGCGCGGGGAGGGCGCACGAGAGGGTTCCAGGGTCCCCGGCTCTCGCGCGCGCTGACGGTTCCCCTCTGGCCCCGATCCCCCTCCTGCAGCCGAGCGTGAGATCGTGCGCGACATCAAGGAGAAGCTGTGCTACGTA
Organism: Nyctalus aviator; assembly: GCA_036971965.1. Classification (NCBI taxonomy): domain Eukaryota; kingdom Metazoa; phylum Chordata; class Mammalia; order Chiroptera; family Vespertilionidae; genus Nyctalus; species Nyctalus aviator. The sequence goes on along the minus strand of CM072940.1, from coordinate 2,417,526 downwards.
GCCCTGGACTTCGAGAACGAGATGGCCACGGCCGCCTCCTCCTCATCCCTGGAGAAGAGCTACGAGCTGCCCGACGGGCAGGTCATCACCATCGGCAACGAGCGCTTCCGCTGCCCGGAGACGCTCTTCCAGCCCTCCTTCATCGGTGAGCCCGGTCCCCTTTCCCCCAGGCCCTTCCCCGCCCTTCCCGGCCCTTCCCGGCCCATCCACGCCCATCCCCGCCCATCCTCAGGGCGCACTGGGGTCCCCCCACCTCCCCAGCCCCTTCTCACTGTCCCCGGCGCGCCCCGCAGGCATGGAGTCGGCGGGCATCCATGAGACCACCTACAACAGCATCATGAAGTGCGACATCGACATCCGGAAGGACCTCTACGCCAACAACGTCATGTCGGGGGGCACCACCATGTACCCGGGTATCGCCGACCGCATGCAGAAGGAGATCACGGCGCTGGCCCCCAGCACCATGAAGATCAAGGTGGGCGGCCGCCCGTGCGCCCTGGGGGTCCCCGGGTCCCCGGCCCCCTTCCCCCTTCCCCCACCCTGACACCCCGCCGCCGTCTCTCTGCAGATCATCGCCCCTCCCGAGCGCAAGTACTCCGTGTGGATCGGCGGCTCCATCCTGGCCTCGCTGTCCACCTTCCAGCAGATGTGGATCACCAAGCAGGAGTACGACGAGGCGGGCCCGTCCATCGTGCACCGCAAATGCTTCTAGACGCCGCGTGCCCGCCCGCAGGGCGCGCCCCTTCTCCTCAGGACGACCCCGCGGCTGCCCAGCGGCCCGGCCCCCGAGCCACCCACCCACCCACCGCGGCCACTTGGTCTCCAGCAGCCGCTCCCGTCGCTGCTGCGAACCGACACAGTGTTGAGACCGTGTATATACCTTAACTTATTTACCTCATTTTGTTATTTTTCAAAAAGCGAAGCCCTGTGGAAGGGAAAGAAACAACTTGAAGCATTAAATACAGCCACTATGTTACGCGCTGCGTCTAGTTCTTGGTCGTGGGATGGGATGGGATGGGATGGGATGGGATGGGGTGGGATGGGATGGGGTGGGATGGGATGGGGGCGATCGGAGACAGGGGGGTGGCCAAGAAGGACCCCCTTTGCTCCCGTCACGTTCCACCATGCTGAGTGCGCTCCCTACAAGACCTTAGTGAGGTCTCCCCGGGGTCACGGTCTCCCCTCTGGAGCGCATCCCGTCGGCAAAGGGGCCGGCGCGCCTGGCCCCACGGGCGGGCGGGGCGCGCGCTGAGCGCCCAGCGCCCTCCCCTCCGCGGCGCGCCCAGGCCCGGGCGCTGGCCGTGGTGCTGACCCAGAGCCGCCCGCAGGGCTCGCTGCTCCACCCCCGCGCGCGTCTCCGCGTTCCCCAGGCCCAAAGGGTTGTGTTGGGCGGTTAAGGAACCCATGTTCACCTCCCTTCTCCGTTGGAAAACCTTTTGCTTCGTGCCACGTGATGGTGGCGCAGAGAAGCGCTCTTCAGTGCAGGGAGGGGGGAGGGAGAGAGGGGAAAGAGGGGCGCCCAGATTTGGGGGTGGGGTCGGGGGAGGAGGGAAGGCCACTGGAGCCGCCCAGCAAGGAAGTGTCTGGAAGGAGAGTAGCACGGCCGGTGTGGCCCAGTGGTTGTGCATCGACCTATGAACCAGGAGGTCACGGTTCGATTCCCAGTCAGGGCGCATACTCAGAGGTTATGGGCTCGATCCCCAGTGAGGGGTGTATAGGCAGCAGTTGATCCATGATTCTCTCTCATCACGGATGTTTCTCTCTCTCCCTCTCCCTTCCTGTCTGAAATCAATAGAAATATATTTAAAATAAAATGAAATAGCTGCAGTCTTTTCGCTGGCAAAGCTCCCCGGGCTGACTGGACACCAGCTGGGAGGCAGAGGGGCCTGGGGCCTTGCAGCCGATGCCAATGTGGCACCTGTCAGCAGGGTCAGCTAAGCCAGGGAAAATGAGAAAATGAAGGGCAAAAGGACAAACTGAAAAAAAAAAAGAAAAAGAAAAAAAGGACAAACGGAGGAGGGTAAAGTGGTAAGTCCCCAGGACAGCTTCGGTAGGTTGGGTGACAGGTGATTCTTTTTTGCTTTAAAAAAAATTTTTTTTAATTGATTTCAGAGAGGAATGGAGAGGGAAAGAGATAGAAATATCAATGAGGAGAGAGAATCATGGATCGGCTGCCTCCTGCATGCCCCACCCTGGGGATTGAGCCCACAACCTGGGCATGTGCCCTTGACAGGAATTGAACCCGGGACCCTTCAGTCCACAGGCCACCACTCTATCCACTGAGCCAAACAAGCCTGGGCTTTTTTGCCTTTTTATATTTTAATATTTCTTGCAACCCCCCCCAAGAAATATGTTGTATATTAATATTAAAAATATTAAAGTGAATAGTAAAAAACAAATAAACAGAAATCAAAGTCTATTTGCAGGATCCCAGCAGCCGGGAGTGGCATTTCAGCAACTGGTTTGGGCGGACTGTGCACTGGTGACCCTTCGGTGACCTGGGGCCGGGCTCCTGAGACGGGGGAGGAGCCTTGGGGCCTGGGCAGTGGGTCAGAGGTCAGCTGGCTGCTTCACATGTGGTCATACATGATCCCACAGTGGCACAGGCTGAAAAGGAGCTAAACTTTATCTTTTAAATATTTTTTTTTTTTTTATTTCTGAGAGGGAGAGGGAGATAAGAGACATCAAGGAGAAAGGAGCACCATCGATCGGCCGCCTCCTGCTCACTCCCTCCTGGGGACTGAGCCTGCAACCCCAGGCATGTGCCCTGACCGAGCATGGAACTGTGACCTCCTGGTTCATAGGCTGATGCTTAACCATTGGTTATTCTTTAGCTCATTCTCACTCCACTATGGCCCTGCTAATGGGCACAGCTTTTAGTCATCAACTAACTGACTGGCTTCTGCGGCAAACGCCTACTGAGCATGCTCTCGGCCCGGCCTGTGATGGCAGATGAAACAGTGAGCCAGGAACCCAGGGGGCCCAGCCCTTGGCTGGCCACGTCGTGGGGCAGACAGTTAACTCCTAAATTCTCGGGTGCTAGGAAGCAGGGGCGTGGCCCTGACAGCAGAGAACAAGCCAGGGGCGCGTGGGGCCGGGGAGCACGGGCAGGTGGAGGGACCCAGAAGGGTCAGCAGGTGTAACAGGTGGAGGAGGAGCAGCCAGGTGGGGCCCAAGCCCTGGGAGGAAGTGGGTGCTGCGGGAGGAAGTGGGGGCGGGGGGGTGGAGGATGCAGAGAGGCACCTGAGCAGACCCGTCGTTGCTCAGCATCGATGTTGTCTCTCTTTTGTTTTGTTTTCTTTTCTTTCTTCCTCCTTCTTTGCTTTATGTGTGTTGTTGACTCTATGACAGGCGTCTCCTATTTCTCCCCTTCCGCCCCCCTCCACCCTCCCCGCCCCAGGCCTCCTTCACCCGGCCTGTGTCCAGGGGCCGGGCAGCTGTGCATGCATGTTCTTTGGTTGATCTCTTTCCCTCTGAGGTCTTTCAGCCTGTTTCCTTTCTCTTTGTCCTAAGAGCAATGGAGAGAGAGAGAGAGAGAGAGAGAGGGGGAGAACTCTGACTGTGGCACGCCTGGGTTCTCTGACTCACAGCAGATCCTCACTGAGCCGAGGGGCAGCCGGAGCTGTGAGCAGCCCGGTGTGGGAGCCAGGGCCAGCTGCTGGGGGGACAGAGCAGATTTGGCCCTGAGATGGGGTGCAGCCTGGGCTCTAGATGGGGTGCAGCCTGGGCCCTAGATGGGGTGCAGCCTGGGCCCTCCTTTCAGTGGGTTCCAGGCTGGAGCGGGCTGGAGGCTCCCCAGAACGGGAACGTTGGCTGCAGGAAGCCCACCCGCAGGAGCAGAAGGCAGGTGCTGTTTGCATTCCCTCCCACCCAGGCATCGAGGGGGGGCGGTGCCTCTTAACATCAGTGAATCTGGGGGAGCCTCCCCGCTCCCAGGCTCCGTCCTTTCTACCTGGTGCTCCCAGGATCTGTGCTCTGTGCGCTGGGAAGGGGGAGGGGGAGCAGAGGAGGGGTGTCAGGGAGGGAAGGGCACTGGGAGGAGAGAGGGAGGAGGGAGGGGAGAAGGGAAGAGTGGGAAGGGGGTAGAAGAGCAGGAAGGGAAGGGAGGGGGAGGGGGAGGGAGGCCGCAGCTGTCTGCCAGCCCTGCTGCCTGCCACCCGGGGAGCCCGGTGCCAGCTCCCCCGCCCGCTTCTATTTTTATCCCAGCGCCTGCTCAGATCTGCCAGGCTGGGTAAGTGCCCGGTGGCAGAGAATCTGAGTCCTGTAGAGGCCTAACTGGGAATTATAAAGCCGGGAGCGCCGTCTCTTTAATTTAATAAACAGGCGCTAAGGACTGGGGTCACCAGAACAGCAGCCTGGGCTTGGCACCTCAGGAGGAGGGGCGCGGGGGGTGCCAGCAGCAGGAGGGGCTCAGGGAAGCTGTGCTAATGGGCACCTACATGTGACCCCAGACAGGGCGTGGGAGGCCCACTGGTACTCAGAGCGGAGCAGACAATAGATGATCAGGAATAAGCAGAGGCCCGGCCCATGTGGCTCAGTGGTTGAGCATCAACCTAGGAACCAGTAGGTCACCGTTTGAATCCTGGTCAGGGAGCGGCTGAGCCTGGCACAGCCGAGTGCCCGGGCTGTACCCCCAGGAGCAGGCACCCGCCCTGGAGCGGGTTCCTCTTTGCCGGGGACTCCCAGGACAGACAGCTGTCCGCTCCCTCACACGCTCGGCCTGACCCTAGAAGGAAGCAGAGGGACACTGACAAGTGCCCTGATGTCCCCCCCCCCTCCCGGGGCTGCTTGGACCAGAGAGCCGGCTCCAGACCCCAAATTAGAGCCGGAGCGGCTGGGTGGGCCCTGGGGGGCGGGGCGGGGCGGGGCGGGACAGGGCCACAGAGGGTGCACGTGCTGTGCCAACCCCCCCTGAGCACACTGTGGGGACCCCAAACCCCATTTCCTGAGACATCGCCTCTCAGCCGGTGCTGCTCCCTCACATGGGGGCTCACCCCTCCTGTGCCTCCATTTATCCACAAGTGTTTGTCTTTCCTGAGCGTGTGCCGGCCCCAGGGGCAAGGGCAGCCTGACCTTGAACTGCCGGGACCCTTTCTCAGGCCCCAGATGCCTGCGGTGGGTCTCATGGATCTCAGGTGCTCCCTCCCCTCTAATCATGTGCTCCCCATCCACCTCCTTCCCTCCACGGGGGGCTCGGTGCCAGGCTGCCGGCTGAGCAGCCAGTATCACGACTGGGCTGAGGGGCCGGCCCCTCGCCGGCTAGGAGCAGTTGGCTCCTGAGAAAGCCGGAAGGATTCCCATTTTACAGATTTGGAAAATGAGGCTGAGAGTGGATGATGTAGGATCCCAAGCTAAAGTTGCATCATGAAGCCCATGGTACCGGCCCGGCGTGGCTCAGTGGTGGAGCGTCCACCTAGGAACCAGGAGGTCACAGCACAGGCCCAGGTTGTGGGCTCGATCCCCAGTGGGGGGCGGGCAGGAGGCAGCCGATCCATGATTCTCTCTCATCATGGATGTTTCTCTCTCTCTGTGTCCCCTCTCTCTTCCTCTCTTAAATCAATCAAGATATATTTAAAGCCGAAACCAGTTTGGCTCAGTGGATAGAGTGTCAGCCTGTGGACTGAAGGGTCCCGTGTTCGATTCCCGTCAAAGGCATATACCTTGGTTGTGGGCACATCCCCAGTAGAGGACGTGCAATAGGCAGCTGATTGATGACTCTCAATCATGGATGTTTCTGACTCTCTCTCTCTCTCTCTCTTCCTCTCTGTAAAAAAAAAAATCAATAAAATATATTTAAAAAGATATATTTTAAAATAAAAATAAAAAAGAACCCCTGTCTCTGACCTGTTACTCACTCCAGAGTCCTGGATGCCCAGAAGGAATGTGGGGATGCTGGGCACAAGATGGCGGGAGGCATTTTCCTCCTAGAGTCCGCCCCCCACCCCACGTCAGGGTCAGCATGGACGAGAGCCCCCACCTTCCTGAACTAGGCTTCTGACTTCTCCCTCTCCCAGTGGCCTCCGCTTTCTCGGGGCTGGTTGTCCATTTCCTGGCTCATTCTCCTGTCACCGGGGCCATGAGAGGGGCTGCCCGGCGCTGGGGACAGGGAGGGACAGGGAGGGACAGGGCAGCCTTCCTGGGCTGGGCTCAGCCACGACAGCTGGGCCGCATGCCTGCCATTCCCGCCAGCAGGCTCATCCTCTCGTTATAGGGCGCCTGGCACACCCGGCGGGGGGCTCTGGCCTGAGGGGAGGGCCTGGCAGGGGGTGGCCCTGGCCTGGGGCGGACGCCCTGCCGCTTTAGGGCAAGGCCACCGCGGGGACAGGCGGCCGGTGTCAGCTTTCGGCCTCTCCTTGCATGGCCAGGGCCCGCAGCCCGCCTTCTGATTTGTGCGTATTATTAGGTCCCAGGGACGCCGCCGGGCAGCCATGGGCGAGCCTCCGAGGCGGGGGGGGGGGAGGAGGGGGGGTCTGTCCAGGTCCAGTCTGTGCAGGGAACTTGTCCCTGAACCTGAACTTGTCGGGGGGTGGGGGGGGCATGGGTGTGCGAGAACAGGCCCACGGCTTCTCCAGGAGCAAAGATGAAGGCGTCTCTGGTGCTTCCAGGGCCCTTTCATGCTGCCCCTTCAGCCTGGCCGGTGTGGCTCAGTGGTTGAGGGTCGACCTCTGAACCAGGAGGTCAGGGTTCGATTCCCGGTCAGGGCACAGGCCCAGGTTGCGGGCTCCATTCTCAGTGGGGGGCGTGCAGGAGGCCACTCAGTATATATATATATATATATATATATATATATATATATATATATGTGTGTATATGTATATTAGAGGCCTGGTGCATGAATTCGTGCATGGGTGGGGTCCAGCCAGCCTGGGCAGGGGGAGGGGACATGGGCGGTTGGCCAGCCTGCCTGCTGGTCGAACTCCTGGTCGAGGGGACAATTTGCATATTAGCCTTTTATTCTATAGGACAGACACGGAGTGGCCAGATGATTATACATCCAGAGATCATCATATCTGGCCACTCGGTGTATTTTAAACAAATAAACACGTTAACCTAGCTCCTGGCTGGCAGGGGCTTCGTTGCTCTCCCTCCCTGGAGACAGATGGGCATGTTTACCGGGCAGCTCCTGGACCAGGAGAGCTAATTTTGGAAACTGGAACCACACTCCCTGGAGGCCCAGGGCCAGGTGGGTTCTTGCAGAGGGGCCTGTGGGAGGCGCAGGCCCTGCCCAATGGGCGGGCGGTTGACAGGGTGGTGATAGAGTGACAGGCAGGCATCTCGGGGCAGCTGGAGAGGAGGTGAGGGAGCGAGCCTGCCCCCTGCCTCTCGGAGGACTCAGGGGCCGAGGCCAGGCCTGCTGAGTAGGTCTGATGTGATTTTATTATTCTCATTTGTCATTATTATTATTATTATTTTATGAGCCAAAAAAAACTTTATGAACCTTAGCCTCCAGCTTTCCCCCAAGGTCTTCAGCTGCATGAGATGCAAAGAATGAATTGTGTATGAGCAAGATTTATAAAAAAGAGGTGGGGCCCTAGCTGGTTTGGCTCAGTGGATGGAGCATTGGCCTGTAGACTGAAGGGTCCTGGGTTCGATTCCAGCCAAGGGCAACAACAACAAAAAATAAATAAATAAAATAAAAAGAGCCGGACCTGTCTGGCCGGTGTGGCTCAGTGGCTGAACGTCAGCCTATGAACCTGGAGGTCGGGGTTGGATTCCCAGTCAGGGCACAGGCTGGAGATGCGGGCTCGATCCCCAATGTGGGGGTGTGCAGGAGACAGCTGATCCATGGTTTTCTGTCATTATTGATGTTTCTTCTTTTCTCTCTCTCTCCCTTCCTCTCTGAAATAAAAAAGGCTTGAGGTGTAGACAAGGAGTTAGACTAAATCGTGAAAATGGGTTAAAGCCGGAGTCACGGAGAGGAAGGGAGAGCCTCCGGGAGGACGTGGAGGTGTTTGGTGTCAGGCTGGTCCCGGACAGGGTGAAACGCGGGACCCCGGGGCGCCCACCCGCGGCTCCCCGCCGCTCAGCGCTCAGGCAGCCGCCCCCACGAGCCGGGCGGAGCGCGGGGGAGGCGTCTGCTCCGGGGACGGGGACGGGGCGGCGTCTCCCGGCGGGGCTGCGCGGCAACCGGGCGCCATCGGCGACGTCCTGCGCGGGAGGGAGGAAAGCCGGGCCGGCGGGCCGCTCCCCATTCCACGCGCGGAGGACGGGCCGGCGCGGCCGGAAGGAGGTAAGGCTTCCCCGCGGGATGCTCGGGGGACGCGGAGGCCCCTCCGCTCCCGGGATCCCCAGCCCCATCCCCGCGCTCGCGTCCAGGGCTCCTGGGCCTCCTCCCGCCCCCATTCCCGCTCCCCATCCCCGCTCCCCGGCCCTCGGGCCCCGCCCGGCCCGCACCTCTGGCTCCCGCGCTCCCGATCGCCTGCCCGGGTGACCCGCACCCCCGCAGCCCGGGCCGCTCGCCCTCTCCCCTGGAGCCGCCGACTCGGACCCACCGAGGCTCCCAGGACCTGGTTGAGAGCTGAAATGCCTGGCGAGCAGGTGCCCCCGGGACCCCCCGGTCACCGAGGCCCGGCCGCCCACTCCCTGCTGCGCCCCGCGTCTCCTCACCCCCGCCCGCCCCGCCTCTCCGTTACCCCGCGCTCCTCCCCGCCTCACTGCGTCCGGTCCCCCGCCTCTCCCATCCTCCCGCTCCGCCCTCCGCGTCTCGCCCCGCCCCTAGCCCCGCCCCAAAGCTACGTCCTCCTATAACACCGCCCCTCCCACTCCTAGCCCCGCCCTACTATAGCACCGCCCCTCTCACTCCTAGTCCCGCCTCCCAAAGCCCCGCCCGCCTATAGCACCGCCCCTCCCATATCTAGTCCCGCCTACTAAAGCCCCGCCCGCCTATAGCACCGCCCCTCTCACCCCTGGCCCCGCCTCCAACGCCCCGCCCCGCCGCCCCTTTACCCCGCGCCCCGCCGCCCCGCCCCGCCCCCGCCGCCGCTGCGGGCGGGGCTCCGGATTTAAATGTCGCGGCGGGCCCGGCGGCCGGAGGGCGGACGGGCCTCTGTGTCGTGTCCTCGCTTCCGCAGGCGGCGGCGGCGGCGGGTCCGGCGGCAGCGGCACCTGCGGGCTCGGAGGCCGGCGGCGGCGGCGGCGCCATGTCCCCGGGCTGCGGCGCCAAGAGCGAGTACATGAAGCGCTACCGGGACCCGCGCTGGGCCGAGTACGCGGCCTGCTACCGGGAGCTGCTGCACTACCGCCGCGGCCGCCGGCTGCTGGAGCAGGCGCACGCGCCCTGGCTCTGGGACGCCTGGGGCCCCGCCGGCTCCTCCGACGACTCGGCGTCGTCGGCGTCGTCTTGCGCCGGGAGCCCCGCGCCCCGGGCCGCCTCGGCCTCCCCGCCGCCGCCGCCGCCGCCCGCGGAGGGCCCGGCCCGGGGGGCGCGCGGGTCCCGGGAGGAGCTGTCCGCGAAGCCCGGGGATGCGGTGGCCGGGGAGGCGGGAGACACGCTTGTGCCAGGTACCGGGCCGGGGAGGGGGGGGGGGGGTGAGCGCGCGGGATCGGGGCGGGGGGGGTGTGATGCTCGGAGAACTGGAGGTGCCCTTGGCATCGCACCGCCCTTTCTTTCTTTCTTTCTTTCTTTCTTTCTTTCTTTCTTCCTTTTTTTCTTTCTTTTTTTAATCCTCATCCGAGGAAACATCGATGGGTTGCCTACTGCACGCGCGCCCCGATCAGGGCCGGGGCCGGGGAGGAGGGGGAGGAGCCTGCAACCGAGCTAAGTGCCCTGGACCAGAACCGAACCCGGAACCCCTTCGGTCCGATAGGGCCGACCCTCTATCCACTGAGCCACACGGGCCAGGGCTGCCTTATCCCCTGAATGAACGGGGAATCCGCCCCCCTCGAGACAAAATAAGGGAGCTGTCAACCCGCCCCCCTTATTTCCCTAATCTGGGGGCTCGAGCCTGCAGCGAGGGCGAGGTGGCCTTGGGGAGCCCGTGCACCCCATCTGTGCATTCCTAAGCACCCCCGCCCCCTTTTTAATTTTTTTTTTTTTATGAGAAGAGCCCAGCTTTCGTCAGAGGCTCAGAGGCGTCTCCAGGAGGCTCGGATCCACCGCGCTGAGCTTTCTGTCTGGTGAATGGAGCTGTTGTGTTGGGGTGTGAACCCCGGGACCTGGGGACCTGGCTGTGCAGCCCCCGGGGGAGCAGTTTGCATTTGTTTACACGGCGGTGACGTCACTCCGGTGGGTGGGGCGAGGGCCTGGCCGGTGGCGGGGGATCCCTTCCACTTCCCTGGGATTTCGCCCTCAGCAGTAGCTGGGAAATGGCCTTGGGGGGCTGCACCTCTGCTGGGTCAGCCCAGGTGTGCCCCCCTCTTTCCTGCCCAGAGGGCCGCAGAGTTGGGGGCTCTGCCCGGGAGGCGGGTGGGGGTTTTGAGGGTCAAGTTCAACCACTGGGATACAGTAGCCAGCGGTGCCTTCCCGCTGCCTTCTAAGGTGGTGTCTGGATTTTATTTTATTTATTTTATTTATTTATTTTTAAAATTCTAAGCTTCTTTTTTTTAATATATTTTATTGATTTGTACAGAGAGGAAGGGAGAGATAGAGAGTTAGAAACATGGATGAGAGAGAGTCATCGATCAGCTGCCTCTTGCACACCCCCTACTGGGGATATGCCCGCAACCAAGGTACATGCCCTTGACCGGAATCGAACCCGGGACCCTTCAGTCCCCAAGCCGACGCTCTGTCCACTGAGCCAAACCGGTCCCGGCTGGATTTTATTTTTATTTCTTTAAAAAATATATTTTATTGATTTTTTTACAGAGAGGAAGGGAGAGGGATAGAGAGCTAGAAACATCGATGAGAGAGAATCATCGATCAGCTGCCTCTTGCACACCCCATACTGAGGATGTGCCCACAACCAAAGCACAGGCCCCTGACCAGAATGGAACCCGGGACCCTTCAGTTCATAGGCCACACCGGTTGGGGATGTCCTGAGTCTTTTAAGTTTTTAACACCTATTGGCTCTCTTTTTACCTTGGTCCTAACCCGTACACACGGCCCATGGCTACCCCCTCTGCATACAGGCGTCATGGAGTTTGTCAGCTTCATGACAAGTACCTACACTTCTGTGCCCGAGCAAGTGAGGCTCAGAGCTGCCTACATGGCCCTGGATGGTGTGGCTCAGTGGATAGAGCATCGGCCTGCAGACTCAAGGGTCCCGGGTTCGATTCCGGTCAAGGGCATGTACCTTGGTGGCAGGCACATCCCCAGTGGTGGGTGTGCAGAAGGCAGCTGATGGATGCTTCTCTCTCATCGGTATTTCTAGCTCTCTATCCCTCTCCCTTCCTCTCTGTAAAAAAATCAATAAAGTATATTTTTTAAAAAATATAAAAATCAACGGGAAAATGTCCCCGGGTGAGGATGAAAAAAAAAGCTGCCCTACTTTGTTTGGCCCTTCTCTCTCTTTCCCAGCGCAGCCAGCAGGTCGGGTTCAGGCTCCCTATCGCTCAGGACATCGGGCCCGCCCAGGGCTCTGACCTACTTGCATCTGGCGGGCGTGCGGCTGCTCTGGGCGGCGGCTGCGGGAGGTGCCCGGGGAGGGCCCCTGGCCCCCGCCCTGGGCTCCCTGGCTTCTCCTGGGGAAGAACCTCGTGGTGTGGCTTCCGGCATCTTTCCTGATGGAGCCCCTTCTGGGGCAGACTTTTCTGAGACCCCGCATGTCCGAGGATAGCCCTCTTCCTGCCCCCAGTCCGGGGAGGGGGTGGCTGGGCAGGGAGAGGTGGGTCGGAAGGAATTATGGTCTCAGCATCTGGAGGCATCGCTGGGCGGGGTGTGCCCTGTGATGTTGCCGGCACAGTTTCGGTTCATTCCGATCCTAGTTCTGTTGTAGATCGCACCTCCCCGCCTTGGGAAACTTTCGGCGTCTCTCTCTTCGGGTTGACCTAGTCTTCTGTAACAATAAAAGCGTAATATGCTAATTAGACAACCGAAGAGTAATATGGCCGAAACCGGTGTGGCCCGGTGGATAGAGCGTCAGCCTGCGGACTGAAGGGTCCCGGGTTCGATTCCGATCAAGGGCATGGACCTTGGCTGTGGGCACATCCCCGGTAGGGGGCGTGCAGGGGGCAGCCGATGGATGTTTCTCTCTCCGATGTTTCTAGCTCTCTCTCCCTCTTCCTTCCTGTAAAAAATCAATAAGATAGATTTTAAAAAAACAAAACCAGGGGGTTTATAAAGAGCGATGGGTGGCAGAACCACGAAAGGCCATGAGGGGAATAGTGGTGCTTTGGAGTGTTCACCACCGGGGCGGGCGGGCAGGCCGTAACACCAGTCTCCGGCTCTGCCCACAGCACGGGGGGCGGGGGGCCTGTGGTCACGGGGACATTCCTGCTGCCCATGGAGGGCCAGCCCCTTACACTCGGCTCTTCACCCTGGGGATGTGGGTAACCATGGGAACCACGGCCTATTGTGATGGGCCTTTCAGGTTGAGGTCACCAGCTCTCTCCTCCCAGGAGCTTGTCAGAGCCACGTGGGCCGAGCCCGGAGGGGGAAGCATCGGGGGTGAGGGGAGCCTGGAGCTCGGGTTGAGCGATTTACAAAGAAATGAGCCTGTGTAGCCGCTGGCCGATCCTCACCAATCCAGATCCTCCACCCCGACCGGGGATTTGTCTTGGGGTTTGGAGAAAGCCATTAGGCCAGAGAGGTCCCTTACTTAAAAAAAAATTTAATTAATTAATTAATTAATTAATTCAGAGAGGAAGGGAGAGAGGGCGAGAGAGAGAGAAACATCAGTGGAGAGAGAGAATCATGGATTGGCTGCCTCCTGCACGCCCCCTGCTGGGGAGGGAGCCCACAACAGGGGGCACATACCCTAACTGGGAATCGAACGGTGACCTCCTGGTTCACAGGCCAATGCTCAACCACCGAGCCATGCCACCCGAGAAGAGAGCTCTTTTAATATTTAGTCTCAGAAGCCCTAGCGGGTTTAGCTCAGTGGATAGAGCGACGGCCTGTGAACTGAAGAGTCCCGGGTTCAATTCCAGTCAAGGGCATGTAGCCTGGTTTCAGGCACATCCCCAGGAAGGGGTGAGCAGGAGGCAGCCAATGGATGGTTCACGCTCATCCATGTTTCTCTCTTCTCCTGCTCTCTCTAAAAAATCAATTAATGATTCTTTAAAAGAAAAAGGTAAATGAAATAAAAATGGGGCCTCAGGTTCGAAACCGTTCATTTCAGCATCTGCGTTAAGCGAAACATGCAAACAGGACTGTCGGTGATAATGTTACTGCCTCAGTGAGGCTTACTGCATCCTTCAGCCCAGACAGCTAGAGGAACTGGACTCCAGCCCGGGCTTTAAAGCGTCTAACTCTTGTCTTGTCTCTTTTTTGAAAAAGCACCGCCAGTCAAAGGCAGCAAGGAGAAGCCCGAGGAGGACGAGGCCCGGATGGCGGGGACGGACCGGGCGCCCGGCTGCCCCAGACCCCGCCAGCACCCCAGCGCCCTGTTTGCCCGCCGGGACAGGAAGGCGGCCCGAAGTCCTGCGAGGTCGCCGAGTAGAACGAGAGAGAGCAAGCACCCCTTCGCTCTGTACGGGTGGGGGGAGCGGCGGACCGACACAGGCGGCCAGAGGACCCACAACGTCTGTGCCTCCGCGCCCGTGCACGAGGTGTGTGTGTGTGTGTGTGTGTGTGGGCATGTCTCTCGGCTTCCCCTTGGAGGGAGGGGGAGGGGGAGGGGGAGAGAGGGCACAGGTGTGCTCCTTGGAGGGACGCTGCGCTGGGTCCTCCATCCTAAGTGTTTTATTATTTATTTTTATTTTTAAAATATTTTTTTATTGATCTCAGAGAGGAAGGGAGAGGGAGAGAGAGATGGAAACATCCATGATGAGAGAGAATCTCGGATCGGCTGACTCCTGCAGGCCTCCTAATGGGGATCGAGCCCACAACCCACAGCTGGGGGTGTGCAGGAGGCAGCCAGGCCATGATTCTCTTTCATCGTTTATGTGTGTGTTTTCTCTCTCTCTGTCTCCCTTTGAAATAAATAAATATACACACTAGAGGGCTGGTGTATGAATTCCTGCATGAGTGGAGTCCCTCGGCCTGACCAGTGATTGGGGATGATCAGAGCTGGCGGTGGGGGGAGCAGGACCACAGGAGGCTGGCCAGCTGCAGGGGGTTGGCTGTGGGAGTGCACTGACCACCATGCGGCAGCTCCTGTGTTGAGCATCTGCCCCCTGGTGGTCAGTGCGCATCATAGCTACCAGCCAGTCATCTTGTCATAACAGTCGCTTAGGCTTTTATATATATAGATATAAAAAAAAAAGAAGAAGCAGCAGAAGGAGAAAGCGCAGACTGTTTGAATTCTGATTAAATGCCATAATCCCATTTTTACCAAACAGCCTTCTCAGCCCCGGCAGATGGTGTTAGTTAGCGGGATATCTGAGACAACAGAGCCGGGGGTTAACAAAGACCGGCTGGTCCCTGAGGTCAGGTTTACCCAGGCGTATCTGTGGCATCAAATGTCCGAGGTGGCACCGTCCCTGGAGGATTTTTCCTTTTTAACTGCTTTGCTGTAAAACATTTCAAGTCCTTTTATGGAATATGTGCCCATGCTCCAGGCGAAGCCGCTGCGGTGATTTTCCAGAGCCAATCCCCTCTAGAAAATTGGCTGCTTAGCGTTTGCATCTGTCCCCTGCCTTCCCTCCTAGGTTTCATGGTCTGATCCATGTTTCTCTGTCTCTGGATCTATTTTTGTTCATCAGTTTATATTGTTCATTTAAATATTTTTTAAAATTTTTTTAAAAATATTTTATTGATTTTTCACAGAGAGGAAGGGAGAGGGATAGAGAGTTAGGAACATCGATGAGAGATAAACATCGATCAGCTGCCTCCTTGCACACCCCCTCCTGGGGATGTGCCCGCCACCAAGGTCCATACCCTTGACCAGAATCAAACCTGGGACCCTTCAGTCCGCAGCCCGACGACGTTCTACCCACTGAGCCACACCGGCTAGGGCTAAATATTTCATATATAATTATTCTCGCAAATCGGTTCAAAAACACCTCTGACGTCATTTCCGCTTTTTTTTTTTTTCTTTTATGAACCGCTCCTCAGATCCACGAGTCAGCGCTGCGGGCCAGGAACAGGAGGCAGGTGGAAAAGAGGCGGCTGGCGGCTCAGAGGCAGCGCGCGCACTCGGTGGACGCGGAGAAGGGCCGGAGGCCCGCGCCGGCCGCCCCGGACAGCCCGTGGGTCACGGAGTACATGCGGTGCTACTCGGCCCGCGCCTGACGGGGCCTCGTCAATAAAAGAGAGAAAAGAACCCAAACCGCAGACCCCCCCGGGAGCGGGGCGTGGGGTGAGGCCCGGCCCCCGGAGCCGGCTCCTTCGGGGCCCCCAGAGAGGCTCCCCTTTGGCGCGGCCCGGCCTGGGCAGCAGGTGCCCCGGAGCCGTCGACGGGGATAGCCCCCTGCGGCTCCGCTCTTCCTTCAAGGGTTTGTCTCGAAGCATCTTCATCCTTTAAGACACCGACACCCAACGCCTTCCCGTGGCTGGAGATGCTCCAGAGCCGATGTTTGTCCTGGAAGTTTGGGGCCTGGACGTCCCGGCTTCAACGGCCTTCCACATTCCTCTGAAGGTGGATCCTGCACCTTCAGCATCGGACGGTCAAGTCCACGGGCGGCTCTGCACGGACGTCGATGCCGCGGTCACGGAGCCGGGAGCCGGGAGCCGGGCCGTCGTTCCGTCCAGCACTTCGGGCGGCTGTGATCGCGGGGAGGGTCCTCTGTCCTCTGACACCCGGGGCGCGGCGCGTCCTGGGAGTGGGTGGGCGAAGAGCTCGGGAGGGTGACGTGGACGGGGGAGGCTCGGGGTGGCCGGCGTGGCCTTGCCAGGGGTGCCGGTCACCTTGCCGTGGCCATCAAGCCCATAGACCCCGTGAGGACGGAGGTCAAGGCGGGTGGTCAGCGCGGTGCAGCCGATGGGCAGGCCACGCCCTGCTGTCCGGTTCCGGGTTAGCCATCCGCCCAAGTGCTTGTGACGCAATTGACAATCTTAGGGAAGAAAGCCCCCCCAATCCCCCCAAACAGACTGCCTTAGACCCCCAGCCTCCCGCCCGGCCAGTGTGGCTCAGTGGGTGAGCATTGACCTGTGAACCGGAAGGTCATGGTTGGATTCCCGGGTGCGGGCTCCATCCCCAGCGGGGGGGGGGGGCGTGCAGGAGGCAGCCGATCCATGGTCCCCTCTCATCGTGGATGTTTCTCTCTCTCTCTCCCTCTCCCTTCCTCTCTGACATCCACAAAAACATATTTAGAAAATAAATAAATAAGCCTAGCTTCCTCTGAGCTTTCAATAAGCCACCCCCCTTCCTTCAGAAAACACGCATATCTAATGAGCTTACTACTGAAAACTCCAGAGCGAGATCTGGGAAGACCTGGCCATATCTTCCCCCACCCCCAATTTTTCTATTGATTTTTCTTTTCTTTTCTTTTTTTTTTTTTTTAGGGAGAGGGAAGGAAAGACAGAAACATCGATGTGAGAGAAACACATCGACTGGTTGCCACCTGCACGAGCCCAGGCCGGGGGGGAGCCTGCAACTGAGGTCCGTGCCCTTGACCAGAATCAAACCCCCTTACCCTTCAGTCTGCAGGCCGAAGCTCTATCCACTGAGCCACACTGGCTAGGGCTCCCCTGCCCCCTTTTTAAGTAAAGGTCAAATGACCGGGATTTTTAAGGTGATTTTAACGTGCATGAACCATGAGCAGTTCTGCACGAATGAACTGTGAGGACGCTTCCTGTGTCCAGGTCATGAAGGTCTCGAGTCTAACTTCGGAGCCTACGGAAGGTTGTAAGTTGTAACCATTTGATGGTCTGGAAACTCCTACGTAACCATGTTCTTCAGTCTGGGGCCGACTCGCAAGACAAGCAGGTGGCTTAGTAAAATCCCCTTTCATGCTGGGAAGTGCGAAACCGCTTGAGATCCCCGTGGTACTCAAACTGTGGAATAAAACCGTGGCTTCCTAGACTTTCAAAACGTCGGCTTTCAGCTGGTCATGGAAACGGTTTGCCAAGCGTCTGTGTCGCTGCATCGAAGAAGCCAAAGGCTTACCACCCACACTCGCCGGGCCTGGGGGCAGGAGAAGTAAAATGGAATTCGTTCTTTTTATTTTTTAATAAAAAAGCTAAAAGAGTCTCTCACTTGGTACCTCTGGGTATGTTTAGGCCTTCCCTCCCCCAAAAATTCCGAAGCACACAGACACATTTAAAAAAATATATCTTACTGAGCCAAGACCGGTTTGGCGCAGTGGATAGAGCGTCGGTCTGTGGACTGAAATGTCCCGGGTTCGATTCCGCTCCATCCACTGAGCACACCGGTTAGGGCTCCTTGAGCCTCTTAAAGACTCAAGCGCTTTAACACTTTGCTTAACCAGCGGATACAAGTGCCCAGAATCGGGCCCTCCAGGCGCCAGAGCCGCCCCAGGAAAGTGACCAGAACCCGGGACGTAGCCAAGGGGCCCTGGACCTCCGACCCGCAAGAGATTGGGAGCCTGGCTCTTCCACTGTTTGGGCCTGGACCCCGAGCAGCGCCAGTATGTGCTGGGGTGGGACCTGGGGTGGCCCCTCCGCAGGGGTGATCGAACCCATGACACGGAGGAGAGTCAGACACAGCAATTACACGTGGGTGCTGCCCAGCCGGTGTGGCTCAGTGGTTGAGCTTTGACCTATGAAACAGGAGGTCAGAGGTCCGATTCCTGGTTGGAGGCTCCATCCATGGTGTGGGGGTGCAGGAGGCAGCCGATTCATGATCCTCTCTCATTACTGGCGTTTCTCTCTGCCCTCTCCCTTCACCTCTGAGATCAATAACATTTTTAAAAAACAACAACAAAAAAAATCCCACAAAACCTTTTTCAAAAACCCAGCAAGCAGAATAGCAAGTAAAACCAGGTTTGTGGTCTGCGGGCGCCGCCTTGTGGACAGCTCTGGAATTGCGTCTGCTTAAATTTTTTTAGGCGATCCCAAAGCAAAACTACAGAAAATTCACTAGCAGAGACGTCTCTTCATGAGCAATCTGAAATGACCCGTGTGATACCCCGTGACCCCCTCCCCCCAAATATTGTGATTTTGTTCTCCCAAATACCAGGGGCAATTTCTTACAAACCAGGGCCTACTTCTGCACAGCCATCAGCATCGGGGGTTCACGCTGATGCGTGTCTGCCATGCAGGCCTCTGACGGGATGGCCATGTGGCCCGTTGTCCCAGGAACGCCCTTGGCAGGCGGCCAGAGACCCCGCTGACACCCCCTTCCCGGGAGAGGCGCCCTTTGCATGGAGTCTTCACCCCTTCTGGTCCCCCTCCCGGAACGTGTCACAGACTGGAGAGCTTTAACGCTTTGCTGAACCGGCGGATACTAATGTCTGGAATTGGGGACCCTCCAGGCTGCAGAGACGCCCCCCGGTACGCAATCAAAAGCTTTCCCAAAGCCCAGTAAGCAAAATGGCAAGTGCACATATATGGATATGTGTGCGATTTGATAGGTATGCTATTTTGAATAACAATCTTCAAAACTTCATATTTTCTGAAGGCGTTCACATCATAGGTATTTTAACGCCTAAAAATGTCGAGTTTAATGCCAAACAAAAGAGCATTTGGGGGAAGTTTTAGTTCATTACTAACAACTGCATCTATGGGGAAAAAATCTCCGTTATTAATCCGTATACCTGGTAACACCACTTTTGTGGTGTTATGTCGCCGTCTTGTGGACACAACTGGAATTGCACCGTCTGTTTAAATTTTTTTTTTTTTAAGCCATCCCAAAGCCCAACTACAGTAAAGTGACAAGTACAGCACAGAGACCTCTCTTCACTGCAATCTGAAATTCCCCGTGTGATGCCCTGTGACCCCGCAAACGTTATAATTTTTTTCTCGCAAATACCAGAGGCAATTTCCTATAAACCAGGGCCTCCTCCTGCACAGCCATCAGCATCGGGGGTTCACGCTGATGCGTGTCTGCCGTCCAGGCCTCTGACGGGAAGGCCATGTGGCCCGTTGTCCCAGGAACGCCCTCGGCAGGCGCCAGAGACCCCGCTGACACCCCCTTCCCGGGAGAGGCGCCCTTTGCATGGAGTCTTCACCCTCCCGGGCCCCTCCTGGAACCTGTCACAGACGCGAGCGCTTTAACGCTTTGCTGAAGAGGCGGACACTAATGTCTGGAATCGGGGACCCTCCAGGCTGCAGAGACGCCCCCCGGAACGTAACCAGAACCGGGGACGGAGCAAAGGCGCCCCGGACCTCCGAACCCCAAGGGATGGGGCGCTAGGGTGACCCCCCTCTGCAGGGGTGGATCAGACCCATGCAAATGCAGTGTGAACCCTAAGTTAATGCGGTGTTAATCCTGAATTATCAGAGTTAACAGCCCCCAGCCAAGGAGTCTTTTCCTCCCGGGCACAGCCTCACACCTGTGTGTGTCCGGGCAGTGTGGCTCAGTGGTCGAACCGGAAGGTCTCTAATCTGATTCCTGGTTCAATGCCCGCGTTGGGGCCGACATGCCAGGTGTGGAGGTGCAGGAGGCAGCCGATTCTCACCGTGGATGTGTGTTCCTGTCGCTAAAATAAATGAAAATGGGTTTTCCTTTCAGAGAAAAAAGCAGTGGTGGCTGTTCCATCCCCAAAGTGGGATGTGCAGGAGGCAGCCCATGGAAGGTTTTCTCTAATCATTGGTGTTTTTCTCTTTCTCTTTCCTTCTCCCTTCCCCTCTGAGATCCATAACATATAGAAATAAAAAAAAAAAAGAAAAAGAAATTTGTGATGTTATGTCGCCGTCTTGTGGCCACATTTGGAATTGCATCGTTTAAACTTTTTTTTTTTTTTTTTTTTTTTTAAGCCATCCCAAAGCCAAACCACAGATTGCAATGTGGCCTGTTGTCCCAGGAACGCCCTTGGCAGGCGGCAGAGACTCTGATGACACCCCCTTCCCGGGAGAGGCGCCCTTTGCAGGGAGTCTTCACCCTCCGGGGCCCCCTCCTGGAACCTGTCACAGACTGGAGCGCTTTAACACTTTGCTGAACCGGCGGATACTAATGTCTGGAATCGGGGACCCTCCAGGCTGCAGAGACGCCCCCCGGAACGCAACCAGAACCGGGGACGGAGCCGAGGAACACAGGACCTCCAACCTGCAAGAGATGGGGCGCTAAGGGGACCCCCCTCCGCAGGGGTGGATCAGACCCATGCAAATGCAGTGTGAGCGCTAGGCTAATGCGGTGTTAACCCTGAGTTATCAGAGTTAACAGCCCCCAGCCAAGCAGTCTTTCTCTCCCGGGCACAGCGATTGCACCTGGCTGCGCCCCACCAGTGTGGCTCAGTGGTTGAGCTTCCGCCTAGGAACCAGGAGGTCTCTGATCTGATCCCTGGTTCCATTCCCCGGGTTGAGGGCTCTATCCCTGGTGTGGAGGTGCAGGAGGCAGCCGATTCTCACCCAGGATGCAAATCCCTGTCCCTGAAACCAATGAAAACGTGTCATTTTCCTTTAGAGGGAAACGCAGGGGCGGCTGGGCCAGCTTGCGGGGCTGCGGGTGGGGACGGCCTGTCAGGTGAGGGGGCAGCGGCAGGAGGCCTGTCTGGAAGGAGGCACTTCAGGAGGCAGAGGAATGAGTGTCTCGGGAGGATCCTGTCCTGGGGCCGCCTGACCGTGGCTGCAGGGTCACAGGCTGGGGTGAGGGTTCCAGAGCGGAGTCCCTCCTGAGGCCCCGGAGTCTCAAGTGCCTGGTAAGTTCACCTCCAACTTTCAAGCAAACGTACCTTTTGTCTCTGTTCTTTAGAGCTGTGACTGCAGAGGAGGCCATTAAAGCCATCGCGTGCCCTCAGGCCAGTGTGGCTCAGTGGTTGAGCTTCGACCTATGAATCAAGAGGTCATGCGGTTCCGTTCCCGGTCAGGGCACAAGCCGGGCTGTGGGCTCCATCCCCAGAGTGGGGCGTGCAGAAGGCAGCCGATGGAAGGTTTTCTCTAATCATTGGTGTTCTTTTTTTTCTCTCTCTCTCGCCACCTCTCCCCTCCCCTCTGAGATCCATAACTTATTAAAAATAAAAATAAAAAAAACATTCTTAAAGCCCGGTAAGCAAAATGGCAAGTGCACATATGTGGATATATACGTGATTTGATACATATGCTATTTTGAATAACAATTTTCAAAACTTCATATTTTCTGAAGACGTTAACATCATAGATATTTTAATGCCTAAAAATGTCGAGTTTAATGCCAAAAAAAAGAGCATTTATGGGAAGTTTTGCTTCATTGCCAATAACTGTAGTAATGGCGAAAAAAAATCCCAGTTATTAATCGATATTCCTGGTAAGACCACTTTTGGGATGCTATGTCGCCGTCTTGTGGACACATGTGGAATTGCACCGTCTGTTTAAATTTTTTTTTTTTTAAGCCATCCCAAAGCAAAACTACAGTAAAGTGACAAGTACAGCACAGAGACCTCTCTTCACGAGCAACCTGAAATTCCCCGTGTGATACCCAGTGACCCCGAAAATGCTATATATTTTTTTCTCGCAAATACCAGAGGCAATTTCCTACAAACCAGGGCCTCCTCCTGCACAGCCATCAGCATCGGGTGTTCACGCTGATGCGTGTCTGCCGTCCAGGCCTCTGACGGGATGGCCATGTGGCCCGTTGTCCCAGGAACGCCCTTGCAGGCGGCCAGAGGCCCCGCCGACACCCCCTTCCCGGGAGAGGCGCCCTTTGCATGTAGTCTTCACCCTCCCGGGCCCCTCCTGGAACCTGTCACAGACTGGAGCGCTTTAACGCTTTGCTGAAGCGGCGGACACTAATGTCTGGAATCGGGGACCCTCCAGGCTGCAGAGACGCCCCCCGGAACGCAACCAGAACCGGGGACGGAGCCGAGGCACACAGGACCTCCAACCTGCAAGAGATGGGGCGCTAGGGGGACCCCCCTCCGCAGGGGTGGATCAGACCCATGCAAATGCAGTGTGAACCCTAGGTTAATGCGGTCTTAACCCTGAGTTATCAGAGTTAACAGCCCCCAGCCAAGCAGTCTTTCTCTCCCTGGCACAGCGATTGCACCTGGCTGCGCCCCACCAGTGTGGCTCAGTGGTTGAGCTTCCGCCTACGATCCAGGAGGTCTCTGATCTGATCCCTGGTTCCATTCCCCGGGTTGAGGGCTCTATCCCTGGTGTGGAGGTGCAGGAGGCAGCCGATTCTCACCCAGGATGCAAATCCCTGTCCCTGAAACCAATGAAAACGTGTCATTTTCCTTTAAAGGGAAACGCAGGGGCGGCTGTGCCAGCTTGCGGGGCTGCGGGTGGGGACGGCCTGTCAGGTGAGGGGGCAGCGGCAGGAGGCCTGTCTGGAAGGAGGCACTTCAGGAGGCAGAGGAATGAGTGTCTCGGGAGGATCCTGTCTGGGGCCGCCTGACCGTGGCTGCAGGGTCACAGGCTGGGGTGAGGGTTCCAGAGCGGAGTCCCTCCTGAGGCCCCGGAGTCTCAAGTGCCTGGTAAGTTCACCTCCAACTTTCAAGCAAACGTACCTTTTGTCTCTGTTCTTTAGAGCTGTGACTGCAGAGGAGGCCATTAAAGCCATCGCGTGCCCTCAGCCAGTGTGGCTCAGTGGTTGAGCTTCGACCTATGAATCAAGAGGTCATGCGGTTCCATTCCCGGTCAGGGCACAAGCCGGGCTGTGGGCTCCATCCCCAGAGTGGGGCGTGCAGGAGGCAGCCGATGGAAGCTTTTCTCTAATCATTGGTGTTCTTTTTTTCTCTCTCTCTCCCCACCTCTCCCCTCCCCTCTGAGATCCATAACTTATTAAAAATAAAAATAAAAAAAATTCGTAAAGCCCGGTAAGCAAAATGGCAAGAGCACATATGTGGATATATATGCGATTTGATACATATGCTATTTTGAATAACAATCTTCAAAACTTCATATTTTCTGAAGACGTTAACATCATAGATATTTTAATGCCTAAAAATGTCGAGTTTAATGCCAAAAAAGAGCATTTATGGGAAGTTTTACTTCATACCTAATAACTGTAGTAATGGCGAAAAAAAATCCCAGTTATTAATCGATATTCCTGGTAAGACCATTTTTGGGATGCTATGTCGCCGTCTTGTGGACACATCTGGTATTGCATCGTTTAAACTTTTTTTTTTTTTTAAGCCATCCCGAAGCCAAACTACAGTAAAGTGACAAGTACAGCACAGAGGCCTCTCTTCACGAGCAACCTGAAATTCCCCGTGTGATACCCCGTGACCCCGAAAATGCTATATTTTTTTTTCCTCCGAAATACCAGGGTCAATTTCCTATAAACCAGGGCCTTCTCCTGCACAGCCATCAGCATCGGGGGTTCACGCTGATGCGTGTCTGCCGTCCAGGCCTCTGACGGGATGGCCATGTGGCCCGTTGCCCCAGGAACGCCCTCGGCAGGCGGCCAGAGGCCCCGCCGACACCCCCTTCCCGGGAGAGGCGCCCTTTGCATGGAGTCTTCACCCCTCCCGGGCCCCCTCCTGGAACCTGTCACAGACCCGAGCGCTTTAACGCTTTGCTGAACCGGCGGATACTAATGTCTGGAATTGGGGACCCTCCAGGCTGCAGAGACGCCCCCCGGAACGCAATCAAAAGCTTTCCCAAAGCCCGGTAAGCAAAATGGCAAGTGCACATATATGGATATGTGTGCGATTTGATAGGTATGCTATTTTGAATGACAATCTTCAAAACTTCATATTTTCTGAAGGCGTTCACATCATAGGTATTTTAACGCCTAAAAATGTCGAGTTTAATGCCCAAGAAAAGAGCATTTGCGGGAAGTTTTAGTTCATTACTAACAACTGCATCTATGGGGAAAAAATCTCCGTTATTAATCCGTATACCTGGTAACACCACTTTTGAGTTTTGTCGCCGTCTTGTGGACACAAGTGGAATTGCACCGTCTGTTTAAATTTTTTTTTTTTTAAGCCATCCCAAAGCAAAACTACAGTAAAGTGACAAGTACAGCACAGAGACCTCTCTTCGGCAGCAATCTGAAATTCCCCGTGTGATGCCCTGTGACCCCGCAAACGTTATAATTTTTTTTCTCGCAAATACCAGAGGCAATTTCCTAAAAACCAGGGCCTTCCCCTGCACAGCCATCAGCATCGGGGTGTTCACGCTGATGCGTGTCTGCCGTCCAGGCCTCTGACGGGATGGCCATGTGGCCCTTGTCCCAGGAACGCCCTTGCAGGCGGCCAGAGGCCCCGCTGACACCCCCTTCCCGGGAGAGGCGCCCTTTGCATGGAGTCTTCACCCTCCCGGGCCCCCTCCCGGAACCTGTCACAGACCCGAGCGCTTTCACACTTCGCTGAACCGGCGGATACTAATGTCTGGAATCGGGGACCCTCCAGGCTGCAGAGACGCCCCCCGGAAGGCATGCAGAACAGGGCACTGAGCCGAGGCGCCCCGGACCTCCGAACCCCAAGAGATGGGGCGCTAGGGTGACCCCCCCTCTGCAGGGGTGGATCAGACCCATGCAAATGCAGTGTGAACCCTAAGTTAATGCGGTGTTAACCCTGAGTTATCAAAGTTAACAGCCCACAGCCAAGGAGTCTTTTCCTCCCGGGCACAGCCTCACACCTGTGTGTGTCCGGGCAGTGTGGCTCAGTGGTCGAACCGGAAGGTCTCTAATCTGATTCCTGGTTCAATGCCCGCGTTGGGGCCGTCATGCCAGGTGTGGAGGTGCAGGAGGCAGCCGATTCTCACCGTGGATGTGTGTCCCTGTCGCTAAAATAAATGAAAATGGGTTTTCCTTTCAGAGAAAAACGCAGTAGTGGCTGTTCCATCCCCAATGTGGGATGTGCAAGAGGCAGCCCATGGAAGGTTTTCTCTAATCATTGGTGTTTTTCTCTCTCTCCCTCTCCCTTCCCCTCTGAGATCCATAACATATAGGAAAAAAAACAAAAAACTTTTGTGATGTTTTGTCGCCGTCTTGTGGACACATTTGGAATTGCGTCGTTTAAACTTTTTTTTTTTTTTTTTAAGCCATCCCAAAGCCAAACCACAGATTGCCATGTGGCCTGTTGTCCCAGGAATGCCCTTGGCAGGCGGCAGAGACTCTGATGACACCCCCTTCCCGGGAGAGGCGCCCTTTGCATGGAGTCTTCACCCCTCCGGGGCCCCCTCCTGGAACCTGTCACAGACCCGAGCGCTTTAACACTTTGCTGAACCGCGGATACTAATGTCTGGAATCGGGGACCCTCCAGGCTCCAGAGACGCCCCCGGAACGCAACCAGAACCGGGACGGAGCCAAGGCGCCCAGGACCTCCGACCTGCAAGAGAACGGGAGCCTAGCTCTCCCATTGATCGGCCGGGACGCCGAGCGGCTCGAGCGTATAGTGTATTGGCCAAATCCATTAACGCCGCCTGCTGGCGAGTGCAAGGCACGCTGGGACTTGTAGTTGGGTGATGAGCGTAGTGCACGCTGGGAAGTGTGTCTAGCGGAAATGGGGCATTCCCGGAAGTGTGTCGGGGGGCAGCGTGGGGCATGCCGGGAGGTGTGTCCCGCACCGGAAATGCCGTGCGGTACGTCTTGCGTCAGTCGCTGTGCATGCTGGGAGGTGCGTCTAGCCCCTACCGGAAGTGTGTCTAGCCCCTACCGGAAGTGTATCTAGCCCCTACCGGAAGTGTGTGGGAGGCGTGCCGGGGCATTTCGGGAAATGTGTCTTGCGCTGAGCGCGTGGCTAGTTGGGAAGTGTGTCAGAACCTGGTCAGTCAGTCACGCAGGAAAGTACGTCGTTTCCCAGCGCGGGGCACGCCGGGAGGTGCGTCTGGAGCGGTGCCTGGGCTCCGCCGAGGGCACTGTATGGCGGGAGCCCCGGGCGCCGCGGCCGGAGGAGGTGGAGGGAGGTGGCGGGATGGCGGAGCTGCCGGCGGAGCTGGTGGAGCGGGCGGCGCGGGGCACCGAGGCCGTGCGGGGCCGCGAGCCGGGCTGCGGGGTGAGCGCGGGCAGCGGGCGGGCGGCCTCTGGGCCCCGCGGTGGGCGGGATGCGCCGGGCCGTCCCGGGCGCGTCTGGCCGGCGGGGCGGGGACCATCCCGCGGGCTCCCGGCCCGGCCGGCGGCTTGGGGGCGGGACTGGGGTCGCCCCGGACCCGGACCCGAGGGCCTGTGTTCGGTGCGGCCTCGGGGCGCCGTGTCTCGGTCTGATCCGCCTGGACTCGGGGGCGTGACCCCAGCGCCGAGCGAGCGGCTGGTTCTCAGGAAACACGCTGAGCGATGGTGTCAGGGTGCGGACAGGGCACGTGCGGGTGCTTTTCTCTTTAGAGAGAGGGAGAGGGAGGGATAAACTTCAGAGAGAGACATCAGTTAGTTGTGACCACAGCGCAGGATCGAACTCCTGACCCTTCCTGACCACTGAGCGCGCCGCCGTGTGGACATCTCTGGAATTGCGCTTGTTTAAATAACCGGCGGTTAAAGGTTCACGCCGGGTGGTGAGTCTCCGCGAACAATTCCTCCCGGTTCTCCCTGACTTGTCCAACTCGGGGCGATGGTGGCGCTGGACGCCGGGAGGTAAGATGAACACGGTGACATGTAGCCAAGGCCCGAGTGCTTTTATTTTTATGAAATTAAGTTGTCGCCCTCGTCGGCCCCCCCTTCCCCCCCTTTTTTTTTTGGTTAATCCTCGCCCGAGGATATTTTCCCATTAATTCTTAGGGAGAGCGGAAGGGAGAGGGACAGACAGACAGACAGACAGAAACCTGGATGTGCCAGGTAGACACATCGACTGGTTGCCTCCCACAACAGGGACCGAGCCTGCAACTGAGGTTCATGCCTTTGACCGGAATCGAACCCAGGACCATCCAGTCTGCAGGCTGATGCTCTAGCCACTGAGCCAGACCAGCTGGGGCTGAAATTAAGAATCTTAGGGAAAGATTCCATTCAAGGCCGATATCCACTCTCCCAGCCCCGGCCCAGGGAGATGGCCACCGTCTCTCGAGTCTGTAGCGTGGACTTGGGGTGCACTTGAACCCGGGCTGGGCTCCCATCTTACCTCCTGGTGTCCACGCCATCATCGTCCCGAGTTAGACAAGTCAGGGAATGGAACCTTGACTTCCTGATTGACAGGCGGATGCTCAACCACTGAGCCACACCGGCCGGCCCGGCCTAGGTAAACACTTCCTGAATGAGTGCCAGCCTGGAGGCAAAGGACCGGGAAGTTCTGCCGAGGGGCCTCAGTGCCTTGCAGTCCTGTCAGTTCTCCCGTGGGCTTTCCCTCTGTCACAGGATATAAAACCCCGTCATCCAGAACCTGGGGGACACCTTAGACCGGTTCGATGCCATTGATTTTTCTGACAATGAAATCCGCCAGCTGGACGCTGCCCCCGCTGAGGAGACTGAAGACCCTCCTGGGGGACAACAGGACATGGTGAGTGTCCCGCCTCACCCACCTCCGCCGGCCGCCCCTCCCTCTGGCCGGCACCACCGCTGTCTGTCCACATCTGTCCAAGTTTAAAGGTGACCGGTGCCACCTCTACCCCCTGGACAGTGCAGGGCCTGAGCCACTGCAGCCCTCACCAGCCCGCTGTGTTTGATGCGCTTTTTAAGGCAGCGCCGCTGAGGGTACAGGCTGTCAGGGCCAAGGTGGGAGGTGCGGAAGCTCGGGGTTTGGTCCGCTTGTTCGCTACAAGCCCATCAGGAGGCGGAGCGGGAGGGCAGGACCGGGGGCCTCGCTCTGGGGCAGCCGCAGTGGGAGGGTCTCAGCGGGGTCCGCTCTCCTCCCACAGGCTGACCTGCACCCGCTGGCGTCGCTCAAGCCGCTGACCCCCCTGAGGGAGGAGATGACCCGGTGACAGTGAGTCCTTTACAACATCTCCCTGCCCGGCTCGCCCTGACCAGCCGGTGAGGACAAAGGCACGCTGAATGGAACCGGAACTGGAAAAGGTTTCAACATTTTAAATATCTATAGTATCTTTTCTTAAAAACTCACAAATCTTCTCTTTAGTTTTAACCTCCATTTAAAAAAAGGAAGAAAAGTGCACCCTTTAAAAACAATATTGCAGCCGAGACCGGTGTGGCTCAGTGGATAGAGCGTCGGCCTGCGGACTGAAGGGTCCTGGGTTCGATTCCAGTCAAGGGCATGTGCCTTGGTTGCGGGCACATCCCCAGTGGGGGGTGTGCAGGAGGCAGCTGATTGATGTTCCTAACTCTCTATCACTCTCTATCTCTCTCTTTCTCTCTGTTTTATATATCTATATATATATGTGTGTGTGTGTTTATTGGTTTCAGAGAAGAAGGGAGAGAGAGAAACATGCATGATGAGAGAGAATCATGGACCGGCTGTCTCCTGCACGCCCCACACTGGGGATGGAGCCCGCAACCCGCGATGGGCCCTGCTCGGGAATCGACCCCTGACCTCCTGGTTCCTAGGTCGATGCTCAGCCACGGAGCCCCGCCAGCCGGGCCCCTGGGATTTTCTGTGGAAACGTTGATACAAACGGTATTTCATGGCCATGGGTTAAACCAAATACGAGAGGGCACGGTGGACTTGACCGCTGTGGGTACTGGGTGGCTTAGTGGTTGGAACACGGGTGCGAGGCCCAGGTCTAAGCCTCCCAGCTCTGCCCTCAGTGAGTCTCTGAGTCCCCACTTAGCCTTGAATCCTCCTCCTCCTCCTTAAACCTGGGGTGGTAACAGTGCCAGCCTCAAAGGGTGTGGGTGTGGTTTTGTTTTGCTTTGTTGTTAATCTCACCGAGGATATCTTTCCATTGGTTTTTAGAGAGAGTGGAGGGGGAAGAGAGAGAAACATTGATGTGAGAGAGACCCGTCAGTTGGTTGCCTTCCCCAGGAGCCCTGACCAGGACCTGGGCTGGGGATGGAGCCTGCAACTAAGGTCATGTCCTTGACCGGAATTGAACTCAGGGGCCCCACTCCACAGGCCGATGCTCTAGCCACTGAGCCACACTGGCCAGGGCTCCAAGGCCTGTGGGAGGACTGAGGAAGGTGCTTACGGGCAGCACTTGGCACCGGGTCCTCTGGTGCCTGAGTGCCAGCTCTGTGGGGCGGGCTGGCACGGGGTGTCAAGCGGAAACTCACAGCGGCGCACCCTGCCAGGTTGGCTAGACCAGACTAATGAGTTTGCCGACCACTGGGCTAGACTGTGGCCGGGCCCCTCGCTGGCCGCTGGGAGGGCTGTGGGAGCCGGAGTTGAAGGTGGGCCTTCCACACGGTGGTTCTCACGGGCTGGCCTGGGCCCTGGGGGCTGTGAGATTGGAGCTTAGGTCTCGCCTAAGGATGCTCGTCATGAAACACGCCTTTGTCATCTTTCGGTCCTGCCAGAGGCAGCTGCCCTGACCGGAGCGCCTCGGGGCAGGGTTGCTGGGGGCGCCTGGCCCGGGGCTGGCCATCCAGGCCTCAGCCGTGCTCGTCCCAAGTGGCTCCGTCCCTGAGGCCCTGTGGCCGGCTTTGTGTCTCCTCAGGCCCCGGCAGCGAGGGAGGAGCAGATGGAGGAACACACCGTCGCCGACGGCTCCTGAGTGTCCACGGGCGTGGGCCCGGCCGCCGGGGACAAGGTCCTGCCTTGAACGTGGAATATCGGCGTCCAGCTTCGCTGAAGGCTCCGGCTGGACCCGTCTGTACGATGTTTGGATGTTTAAGCGTTAATAAACATTAATAAATGTGTGAACGGCAGCCGCTGTTTGCTCTCAGCTCTTCCTTTCTCCTGCTCGAGCAGGGTGACGGCCCAGGCACAGAGGGAATGGCTCGGGCTTCTCAGGCCTGTGCGCGCCGTGGACACAGTGCTTCTTGCCATTGACCAGAGCAAGCCACCAGGGCACCCCAGGTCAGAGGCCCGGAGTGCACTCCCCCCACCTTGAGGCTACAGCGAGGGTGGGGCTGGGAGAAGGACAAACTGGGGCCCTGGCTGGTGTTGCTCAGTGGGTAGAGCATCAGTCCTTGGACCGGAGGAGCCCAGGTTCGATTCTGGTCAAGGGCACATACCTCAGTTGTAGGCTCGATCCCCAGCCCTGGATTGGGGGAATGCAGGAGGCAAGCATTCGATGTTTTTCTCTCTCTCTCCCCCTCCCTGCCCCTCTTAAAAACCAATGGCGCCCTAGCTGGTTTGGCTCAGTGGGTAGAGCATCGACCTGCAGACTAAAAGGTCCCAGGTTAGAGTCCAGCCAAGGGCACATGCCCAGGTTTCAGGCTCAGCTCCCAGTAAGGGGGCGTGCAGGAAGCAGCCAGTCAATGATTCTCATCATTGATGTTTGTATCTGTCTCCCTCTCTTCCTCTCTGAAATAAAAAAACTTAAAAATAAATAAAAACCGCCGGGACCGGTTTGGCTCAGTGGATAGAGCGTCGGCTTGGGGACTGAAGGGTCCCGGGTTTGATTCCGGTCAAGGGCATGTATCTTGGTTGCAGGCAGATCCCCGGTAGGGGGTGTGCAAGAGGCTGCTGATCGATGACTCTCTCTCATCGATGTTTCTAACTCTCTATCTGTCTCCCTTCCTCTCTGTACAAAATCAATAAAATATATTAAAAAATAAAAAATAAAAAAATAATAAAAACCAATGGGAAACTGTCTTCAGGTGAGGATTAAACAAGAAAAGAGGGTCGAACCTGGGCCAATCACAGTCTCCCATGGGCAGGGACAGAGTTCTGGATGCTACCTTTTTGCAAACAGCACTGGAGCAGCGGTACTGAGCGGTTGTTGGCTGAAATAACTAAGGTTCTAGGCGAGTGAGGTAACGCATGCTGGTTAAAGGGACCAGCCAGGCTAGAAAGGGGACCACAGAACAGCAACATGCTAGGAACTGAGATGAGAGCCCACCGCCCATTACACGCTGGCAACGTGAACTCAAGTAGCAGGTGAATAAGCCATCTGTCACACTGCACATGCACAAATACATGCACTGTAGCTCACAATATAGCAATTCAAGGTACTTCGTTCTTACATGTGTTTAAAATGCGTTTTTTTTTTCTTAAAAAATATGGAACGCTTCACGAATTTGCGTGTCATCCTTGCGCAGGGGCATGCTAATCTTCTCTGTATCGTTCCAATTTTAGTATATGTGCTGCCGAAGCGAGCACAAAATGCGTTTATTTTTTAAAAACGCATCCTTGCATTGATTTCAGAGAGGTAGGAAGAGGAACATCAGTGATGAGAATCATTGACCAGCTGCCTCCTGCAGCCCCCTAATGGGGATCGAGCCCGCAACCTGGGCATGTACGGTACCCTGACTGGTATCAACAAGCGAATTTACCTTGGACCCAGCCATCCCAATTCTGGAAATTTCGCTCTAGCCTTACCAGCACAAAATGACACGCGGACAGGGTTACTTATCCTTTGCTACGTTGTTGGCGACAGTAAAAGATTAGGCCCACGTGTCTGTTTATAGAGGAAGAGAAATAAATGGGGAGCATCCTTCAAAGAAAAACACCTGCAGGCATACACCAGTGAGCGAGAAGCGCGCCCTCTGGTGGGAGGAAAGGGGCACCGCAGGGTGCGGAACAGAAAGCAGATGTTTGCCGGCATCTTTATAACAAAACAGAACACGGATGCACAGGAAATAAACGTGAAACCCTTAGGGGGTCATTTGGAAAAGACGGCAGCGAGGTTTCCCACTGGATGAATTAGACTTTCCATCTGATTTTTTTTCCCCCGTTATGTGAACATTTTATCTATCTGAGCCTCCTCAGGAAGCCCCAGTGCTCCCCAAGTGGAAGCCCTGAAACGATGAGCAGCAGATTGGTCCCCGCGACCATAGATCCGACGTGAGGGCTTCTGAGGTGCAATGGCTCCTGTTTAACGGGAGTGGAAACGGGCCCACGCGTGTTCCTCCCGCGGGGGACTAGTGAGAGCCTCCTGAGACCATGGAGACGCTCACACTTCCTTCCAGATCCATTTCTCCGTTCGTCTTGCTCCCCCCTGCACGTCCTTTGTGCAGCGCCCAGACTCCTAGGGCCTGGTGCGGGGTGTGGTTTTCCTGAAAACCCTGGAACACACTCACGAGAGACTCCTTTTGGACTATTGTATGAGCAGAGGACCCTGCGACAGTGTCGCCCTCTTGTGGTTCATAGCTGTTACTGCTACCAGGAGGCCTCTCTGGGCCCAAAGAGAGTCCAGTCCCGACCGGACCTTTTCCATCCTGGTCCATCAAAGCCGATTTCTTTCTTTTCCCCCTTTTTAAAAATATATCTTATTAATTTTTTTACAGAGAGGAAGGGAGAGGGATAGAGAGCTAGAAACATCAATGAGAGAGAAACATCGACCAGCTGCCTCCTGCACACCCCCCACCGGGGATGTCCCCGTAACCAAGGTACATGCCCTTGACCGGAATCGAACCTGGGACCTTTCAGTCCGCAGGCCGACGCTCTACCACTGAGCCACACCGGTTTCGGCTTTTTTAAAATTTTATTTAAAAAATATATTTTATTGCCGAAACCGGTGTGGCTCAGTGGATGGAGCGTCGGCCTGCGGACTGTAGGGTCCCGGGTTCGGGCGGCGTCCTTTCCCCGATGGGCGTGGGGCCGACGGTGTGCCACGCGGTCCCCGGAAGGTCGGTCCCTCCAGAGCCAGCCGCCGAGGCGAGTCGCGGCGCCCGGAGCCCACGGGGGACCCGCGCGCGAGGGGCTGGGGCCGCCGGGGCATCGCTCCGCGAACCGCGCCGCCGCCCGCCCGCTGGGCCCGGCGTCCTGCCCGCGGGGAGCGGGGCTGCGCGCGGGGCGAGGGGTTCGGATGCCGAGTGTCAGCGCGCGGGGGCCGGGAGGGCTCCGAGCCGAGCGGGATCCCGAGACAGCGCCACCGCTTCCTCCTCCTCTCCCTCCTCCTTCTCCTCCTGCTCCCCCCATCCTCCTCCTTCTCCTCCTCCTCCTCCTGCTTCTTTTCTTCCTCCTCCTGCTCCTCCTCCTCCTCCTGCTCCCCCTCCTCCCGCTCCTCCTCCTCCTGCTTTTCCTCCTCCTCCTCCTGCTCTTCCTCCTGCTCCTCCTCCTCCTTCTCCCCCCTCCTCCTGCTCCTCCTCCTCCTTGTGCTCCCCCCCTCCTCCCACTCCCCCCCTCCTTCCGCTCCTCCTCCTCCTCCTGCTCCCCCCTCCTCCCACTCCACCTCCTCCTGCTTCTCCTCCTCCTCCTCTTCCTGCTCTTCCTCCTGCTCCTCCTCCTCCTGCTCCCCCCCCCTTCGACTCCCCCTCCTCCTGCTTCTCCTCCTCCTGCTCTTCCTCCTCCTCCTCCTCCTGCTCCCGCTCCTCCTCCTGCTCCTCCTCCTCCCTCCTCCTCCTGGTCCTCCTCTCGCTCCTCCTCCTCTTCCTGCTCCCTCCTCCTCCCACTCCTCCTCCTCCTCTTGCTTCTCCTGCTCCTCCTCTCGTTCCTCCTCCTCCTCCTGCTCCCCCCCTCCTCCCGCTCCTCCTCCTCCCGCTCCTGCTCCTCCTCCTCCTGCTCCTCCTCCTCCTATTGCTCCCTCTCTTCCTCCTCCTCCTTCCCTCCTGCTCCCCGCCCCGCTCCTCCCGCCGCCCTAGGCCGCGGCCGGGCTGCGGGTTGCAGGCCTGGGCGTCTGCGGGGAGGATGCCGCTCGCCGTGCCGGCGTCCTCGCCGTCCTCCCGGCCGCCTGAGGGGCTCCGCTGTGGCCGGGACGCCGCGGGCCTCCGCTGCCGGAGCCGCTCTCCGCCCGGTGTCCGCCGGTGTGAGCAGCCGCCCCGCCGCCCCATGGTGCGTGCGCCCCGGTGCCCGGGGATAGATGGGTGAACCCCGAGGAGGTGCTGCTGGCCAACGCGCTGCGGATCGCCGGAGGGCCAACCCCTCCTTCACCCCGCAGCGCAGGAAGGGGCAGCGGGCGATGCAGGCGGCGGCGGCCGGCTGGTAAGAATCGGCGGCCGGTCCCTGCGGGAGGGTGCGGGGTGGGGCCCCCCTCGCCAGCGCTGCGGGCACCCGGAACGCCGCCCGGTGCCCTGGGGCTGAGCCACCCGTCCCACTCTGATGGTGGGAATGCCTCGGGAGTCCTGATTTAAATATACATATGTATGTATGTATGTATATGTATGTATATATATGTATATATATATGTGTACATATATATACATATATATGTACATAACTGATTTTTCACAGAGGAAGAGAGAGGGATAGAGTTAGAAACATCAATCAGCTGCATCCTGCACACCCCATCCTGCTGCATCAATCAGCAGGAGGAGGAGCAGGAGGAGGAAGAGGAGAAGGAGGAGGGAGAGGATGTGCCCGCAACCAAGGTCCATGCCCTTGACCGGAATCAAACTTGGGACCTTTGAGTCTGCAGGCGCTCTATTCACTGAGCCAAACTGGTCAGGGCGCTCCTTGTGCCTTGATGTCCCCTCTGATTGGCCACTATTCCCTTAGACTGGTTACTATGGTAACCCTGAGCTCAGAGGTCCAAACCTCTCTTGGGACAGTGAGGCTCTGCCCCCTCCTTCCTTATTGCCTCCCTGTTCCCGCGGGGCTGGCTCCTCCCTCCGGAGGAGGGCCCCTGCCCTGTGTTCCGTAAACACAGACCCTCCGCTGCTCCCAGCCGCCTCATCCTATGGAAATGCACCTGCTGCAGCTGTTGGGCTCCCGCATTCTATGGAGATATGCCTTCCGCTGCTCTGCAGCCCTGTGCTTCCTCCACCGTCCCCTTAATTCCTGACATTTCCTAAGCCTGTCCTGTGTTATCCTGAAATTCCTGCTTCAAGGGGAGCAGCGCCAGCCAGGGTGAACGGGTTGTAAGGGTTCTGGGTGCCCGTAGGGAGCATCCGGTCCCCTTGCAAACCTGCTGGGGCCCAGCGGCAGAGCTCATGCTGCAGGGGTGGCTGTGAGGCCCTCCGGACAGAGGTTTGGGTGGGGAGGGGTGCACGTTTTCTCTGCTGCTCTCAAAATGCTCCTTTTCATCTGTTTGAACTGTGGGGGGCAAGGTTGTCTGCACACAATGGTTGCCCTGCTTGTGTGCCCCCAAGAAAGACCCCAGGGCCCCCACACCTGCCTCAGGGCAAAGGGAAGGGCAGTCCCAAAGGGAACATACCTTTATGGCCGCTTGAGTCCACAGATCCCAGCTGGGCCTGAGAGCCAGCTGCTGCCGGACACAACGGGTCCACGGGAGGAGATGATCCCTAACCAGCAGCATCTGTTTCCTTCTCCCTGGCCCCTGGGGTTCGCGGCCACTTCCAGGAACTTGCACTTGCATCACTGGGAAATAGGAACACGGTCCCCTTCCCGTTCTTTCCCCCCATCCCCACCCCGTGGGGGTACAGCGAGGCCACGAGTAATGTGTAAGCAGACTGCGAGGCCATGGGAGGGAGCCTGGTCAGCTCCTTGGACTCAGAAAGGCCACAGAGAAACTGTTCCTGGGCGTGACCCCGCATGGTTGCTGCTTGCCCCAGGATACGGCCTCCCCGTGGGTCCTGTTGGGCTTGTCCTCCGTCTCCTATAGAACCTTGCAGTGGGGAAGTTGGGGCTGCGGCAAAACAATGGCACCGGCACGCGGTCCCATCTGCAGGCCGCGTGGGACATACAGGAAAACCTGGG
This sequence comes from Nyctalus aviator, assembly GCA_036971965.1. Classification (NCBI taxonomy): domain Eukaryota; kingdom Metazoa; phylum Chordata; class Mammalia; order Chiroptera; family Vespertilionidae; genus Nyctalus; species Nyctalus aviator. The sequence continues at coordinate 2,382,042 of CM072940.1, read as the reverse complement.
TGCAAAGGTAAGTCCTGCTGTAAACCCACGTGTTTCACGGCCGGTGCTCTGGGCTCTTTGCATGATACACGTCACGGCCAAGTGCATTTCGTGTCTAGATGTTGAGCGACAGGAAAGCAACCGCTGCTGGTAGGAGGGGTGAGCATGGGGAGCAGGTGAGGAACTCTGTGTCTTGGGCTCAGACACTTGCCTGGAGAAGAGGTCAGGCCCAAAGCACCTCTGCTTCCTTTGTCAAATGTCCTGAGAGCGAACGTGACAGAGCCTCAGGGACTCCATGGAGAACTGTGATCCCCCCACCCCCCGTGTGAGCCACGTGTGTCCCCAGGGTCCAGCCAGGGGACAGACCTTTTAACTCCGCCAGTTAAGGTAGGAAAGGGGAAGTGGGGAGAAAGCATAAGGTTGGCAGCAGGTCTGATTGGGTGACATCTAGCTCCCCGCTAAGCACAAATCAGCGGGCATCCCTCGCCTGTGAACACTGTCCCCAAAGACGGGGTCCGGGCACACTGGGCCCCCTGTTGGGTTAGTGGCTTTTGCACCCGCGTGGCTCTGGGACAAGTGTGATCCGGCTCGGCCTGCTGGTCTGCAGGCAGGGAGCCCGGCTGTTAGATCCCTAAAGGCAAAGCACAAGAACAAAAACTAGGCGGAGAGGAAATGAAGACGATCAGAGCGTGTCTTCCGTGTTAGGACCCGGGTTCAGTTGTAGACTACAACCCGCCCCGGCCATGGCAGTCCCTTGAGGACTTGCAAAGCTTCGGCTTGGCGGTCAGTCCCCGCCCGGGGGCAGCCAAGTCCTCCCGGAGCCCGTGCTCACGTGTTCTGGGAGTTCCCACTTTCCCCTGGGGCGCCGGGAAGTCGTGTGGGGAGTCTGTCCCCCTCCCGGCAGTTTCCTGGAAAAAAACAATTCCAAATGCGCCTTCTGCGGCCAGGGTCCCGCCATGCCGGCCTGGAGGTCTCTGCTGGTCGCCTTGGGCCTTGCTGGAGACTTTCTACCTGTTCAGAGCCGGACACGAGACGCTCCGAGGTGAATGAGATGAATTTGGGGGTCTTGGGGGGCAGCGGTGCTCTCTCGCCCCCGCCCCCGCCCCCGCCCTTCAGATGCATCTTTGTTTGACTTGTATCCCATTGGCAGTCGCTACCTTGTGGTCAGTGTTCTATAGCTCCGGAGCAAGGGAAGGGCTACAATTTGATCTCGGTGCCCGGGGCAGAGTTCCAGGAACCCGGAGGCGATATCAGATTGCTCCCGGTTAGTCTCAGCTTCGAAAATTCTACCCAGTTCTTGGGAGATTGTACCACCAGATCTATAAGGAGTGTGTGCCTCAGGGCGATTCCTGGCTGAGCGGTGAGTGCCCCGGGGGCGGCCGGGGGCCGGCACCCGGCACCGCCGGGGTCTCCCCGGGTGCGGCTTACCCCCAGGGCTCGCCCCGCTCCTGGGAGCACCCAAGGGCTGGTCCGCAGGAGCCGAGGGAGCCCACGCGGCCGTGGGGGCCGCCGGCCCGCGGGTCGGCCTGCTCCCTCTGCTCGCTCTGCTCGGTCGTGGAAGTGCCCGAGGGCCCGTCCAAGGAGACCCAGAGGGTCCACTGGCCGCGGGGGCCGCGTTGGGCCCCGACCCGCAGGGTCTGCCTGCTCGCTCGTGGGAGCGCCCGAGGGAAGGTCCGCAGGAGCCGCCAGAGAATCCACTGGCCGCAAGGGCCGTGTTGAACCCCGACCCGCAGGGTCTGCCTGCTCGCTCTGCTCGCTCGTGGGAGCGCCCGAGGGAAGGTCCGCAGGAGCCGCCAGAGAATCCACTGGCCGCAAGGGCCGTGTTGAACCCCGACCCGCAGGGTCTGCCTGCTCGCTCTGCTCGCTCGTGGGAGCGCCCGAGGGAAGGTCCACAGGAGCCGCCAGAGTCCACTGGCCGCAAGGGCCGTGTTGAACCCCGACCCGCAGGGTCTGCCTGCTCGCTCTGCTCGCGCCCGAGGGAAAGGTCCACAGGAGCCGCAGAGGGGCCCACAAGGCCGTGAGGGCCGCGTTGGGCCCCGACCCGCTGGGTCTGCCTGCTCGCTCTGCTCGCTCGCGGAAGTGCCTGAGGGCCCTGTCCACAGGGGCCGAGCCCACAAGGCCGTGGGGGCCGCGTTGGGTGCTGACCCGCGGGTCTGCCTGCTCGCTTTGCTCGCTCGTGGAAGCACCCGAGGGCTTCCATCCAAGGAGCCGCAGAGGGTTCATGGGCCAAAAGGCCGTGTTGGGCCCCGACCTGAAGGTCTGCCTGCTCGCTTGTTGGGAGTGCCTAAGGGGCCCCGTCCCCAGGAGCCGCTGAGGTTCCCACTCGGCTGTGGGGGTGCTGTTTTGTGGGAGCGCCCTCGGGCTTGGTCCGTAGGAGCCGCAGGAGGTCCACCCGGCCGCGGGGGCCGTGGTAGCCGCTGACCCGTGGGTCTGTCTGCTCACTCGCTCTGGGAGCTCCTGTGGGGCCGTCAAAGAAGCCGACGGGTCTTTTCTATAGCTCGGGAGCAAGGCAAGGGCTAAAATTTGATCTCAGTGCCCGAGGCAGAGCTCCAGGAACCCGGAGGCGATATCAGATTGCTCCCGGTTACTCTCCGTTTCAAAATTCCACCCAGTTCCTGGGAGATTGTACCACGAGATATATAGGGAGGTTGCCTCAGGGCAATTCTTGGCTGAGCGGTGAGTGCCCCCCCCCGAGGCTGCTGCTTACCCCCAGGGCTCGCCCGCTCCTGGGAGCACCCAAGGGCCGGTCCACAGGAGCCGAGGGGGAGCCCACAGGCCGGCCGTGGGGGCCGCTGACCTGGTGGTTCTGCCTGCTCGCTCTGCTCGGTCGTGGAAGTGCCTGAGGGGCCCGTACATGGAGACCCAGAGGGTGCGAGGGCCGCGTTGGGCCCGACCCTCGGGTCTGCCTTGATCGCTCATGGTAGCGCCTGAGGGCCCCGTCCACAGGGGTCGCAGAGAGCCCACAAGGCCGTGGGGGCCGCGTTGGGCGCCGACCGGGGGGTCTGCCTGCTTGCTCTGCTCGCTCATGGAAGTGCCCGAGGGCCAGTCTACAGGAAGCCGCAGAGGGTCCACTGGCCACGAGGCTGAGTTGGGCCCCAATCCGCGGGTCTAGGTCTGCTCGCTCATGGAAGTGCTTGAGGGCCCTGTCCACAGGAGCTTCTGAGGTTCCCTCCCGGTTGTGGAAGCGCCTGTGGGCTTTGGAGCGCAGAAGCCAAAAGAGGTTTACCTGACCCGTGGGTGCTCTCCAACCTGTAATGTCTGTTTATTCACCTTTGAAGCTCCTATCGCGCATCCACAGGGAGCTCTAGGAGGCTCACCCGGCCGCGGGGGTCATGGTAGCCGCTGACCCGTGGGTCTGTCTGCTCACTCGCTCTGGGAGCTCCTGTGGGGCCTGTCTTGTCCGAGGAGCCGCGGAGGGTCCACGGTCACTTTTCTATAGCTCCGGAGCAAGGGAAGGGCTTAAACTTGATCTCCATGCACGGGGCAGTTTTAGAAACCTGGAGGCGATATCTGATTGCCCCGGTTACTCTCGGTTTCAAAATTCCACCGTTCTTGGGAGATTGTACCACCCAGATATACAGGGAGTGTGCCCTGGGGGCCGGGGCCAGCACCGCTGGGGGTCCGCCCACGGGTGCTGCTTACCCCCAGGGCTCGCCCGCTCCTGGGAGCACACCAAGTCGGTCCGCAGGAGCCCACTCGGCCGTGGGGCTGCCGACCCTCGTGGGTCTGCCTACTCGCTTTCCTTGGTCGTAGAAGTGCCCGAGGACCACCACCCCATCCACAGCAGCCGCAGAGGGTCCACTGGCCACGAGGGCTGAGTTGGGCCCCAGCCTGCGGGTCTTCCTGCTGGCTCATGGGAGTGCCAAAGGGCACAGTCCACTGGAACCGCTGAGGTCCCACCCGGCTGCGGGGGGACGCTGTGATTGGTAAGCTTGCGTGCTCGTGGAGAGCGCCCCTGGGCTTCCAGGAGGGTCACCCGGCCGCAGAGGGCTCGGGTGCCTCCGGCCATTCTGTCTGCTCACTCGCTTGTGGAAAGCTCCTTGTGGGCCCGTCCACAGGAGCCTTGGGAGGCTCACCCGGGCCGTGGTAGCCGCTGAACCAAGGGTCTGCTCGCTCGTGCAAGTGCCCCGAAAGCACCGTCCACAGGAGCTGCAGAGGGGCCCACAAGGCTGTGAGGGCAGCTTTGGGCCCAGACCCGTGGGTCTGCCTGCTCGCTCGTGGGAGCTCCTGAGGGCCCCGTCCACTGGCCGTGGGGATTGTGGGGGCCGCGTTGGGCCCAGACGTGTGGGTCTTGCCTTTTTTGGGGGCCGTTTTGTGTGCAGGCCCAAGCCGGTGCTGTGTGGTTCCAAGTAGGAAGCCGTGGTGTCCCTGGTGATGGCCAGTGGTCAGAGGTCTGTTCATTCTGAGATTGGTAGCCCAGGGCTGTGGGGTTATTTCCACAAATCGAAAGTCCCGGACTGTCAGAGCAGCACCACCCTGGGAAACCCACAGGGGCTCCGTGGAGGAACGGAGGGAAGGGTGCCTGACGCTGGGGTGCCCTGCTGCTACGGAAATGGGGCTGGCCGGGAAGTGAGTGGAGGGCGTTGACAGGCTTGCCCTCAGACCCTGTAGGTGCCGGTCATCTGATCAGGCTATCCTGGGACTTGTTACCGAGGCGGGGGCCGGACCACGGTGTGTATGCCCGGCGTGTGTAGGAGGCTGCGGTCCCTATGGAATTAACCTCGGATCCGGAGGTGTAAGGGACTGACTGGGCCCGGTGCACAAGAGAGCCTGAGCTTGCCCGAGGGGGCCGGGGCACTCGGGGGCCGCTGTTGGTCTCGGTGCTTAGGTGTACTGGAAGTTTGTGCCTTACCGTGAGGTGGGCCTTTAACCAATTCCAAACCAAAGTGTGTGGCTGGACCAGGAGGGCTCCTCACCGGAGACAGCCAGGGAGAGGGACGTTAGCCCATAACCAGCCGGGTCACTAGAGTGGGGCCTAGTGTGGGTCTTGTGGACAGTAATGTGTGGTTCAGCCCTGCCACCAGCTGCAGAGCCGGTAATTGGGCTTTTCCGCCCTGAGGGAGAAAGTGGCAAGCTCTCCCTGTAGTGAATCGCAAACGAGTTGGTTGGCTCTGGGCGCAGGGTTCGGTCTTAAGCTGGTCCACCGCCCGACTCTTCCCCCTGAGACGGCCCACGTGGGCCCCCCGGCATTCATTCGGGCTCCCGGAGCCCTGACTCGCGGTATCGTCCTCGCCCCGTGCGGGCACCTGGTGCGGCTTAGCAAGCCCCACCTGCCCGGCTTGCACCGCAGGTGTCTTCAACCGCTTCCACGGGCTGCCGCCCACTCGCGCTGAAAGGCGTGTGAAGGCTCACGCACCAACTTCCGCTTGTCGCGTTCCGGAGGGCTCCCCGCGCGGAGTAAGGGCGGACGCCTTCGCTGTGTAGTTGACACCGTCGTTCTCCGGGTTGCGGTCGTGCAATACGGCTCTCCTCGGCCACGGTGCCGTGTCTGGGCTCTCCGGTGCCCAAAGATGGTGAGTGCGGTTCTCACCCGTGTATGACCTACGCCTCGGTCAAATGTGCCTGGTTGTGACCCCACTTTGCGGGCCCCTCCTCGGGCTGCTTGCGGGCTCCGGTGCCCGAAGGTGGTGAGTGCTGTTCTCACCCCGGGGGTTCTGTGATGCCCTTAGGCGCTCAGGTGGGCCTCTCCCTGGGCTCTCCAGACTGGTTGTGGCGCTGGAGCTGGGCCCAATGTGCGGGTTGTGTGCGCTTTGTCAGTTTTGCCCTGCGGAGCCTTCCTCAGTGCAGCGGGGTAAGTACGGGTAAGTAGGTGAGCTGAAATGGGGGGCTTGAGAGGGCCCAGCTCGCTGAACTTTTGATCGTGTTTCCAGTGTGTGAAGGGCGTATCAAGTGAAAAACGCCCACAAACGCGATTCGTTCGGTGGACTTTATTTTACTGCTTGGGGTCCACAAGGGGGGGCAGGTTTGTAACTTAGGGCCCCAGGCGGTTTTGTGCTAGTATTGACACCCTCCCCCCAGCCCCTTTCCCCGGGCGTCTATCCTGGAGAGGAAGGGGCAGAACGTGCAGGGGTTTTGGTCCTTAGTTTTCCCCAGGGGGAGTTTTCTGTCTTTCTCTCGGGGCTCAGCTTCAGGCTTGGCCTCAAGATTTTTCCCTTTTGGGTGCTGTCCGTCCCACATTTCACCTTCTCCCTCACTGCCAGCAGCTTGTGAGGGGAGAAAGGAGGGAGAGGGTCGTGCGGATGTAGGGAGGGTTTTAGGTAGAGGGGTTAGCTTGCTCGGGTCGACCAGATGGCCCAGCAAAAAAAAAAAAAAATTTGGGTTGACGAGATGGCCCAACCAAATTAGGTCGACCAGATGGCCCAGCGAAATTTTGCCGCCGGAACAGGGGAAGCGTCCAGGGGTGTGGGTGGCCCAGAGCTCTCCCGAGCCCCGCAGGCGGGGAAAAAAGAGCCGGCTCCAGGGTTAGATATCCCTCCGCCGCATGAGGTCGACCAGCAGGCCCAATGCGGCTAACACGGAGGCTCCAAAGTGACATCTAATCGCGGAGGGATTTTTTTTTTTTTTTCTTAGAGAAGCCAGTCAGTCCACGCAAAAGCGACCCCCCAACTGCACGCACACACGTCCCGGGCTTCCTGTGGACGTCTGTCCGTGCTGTGGGGAGGTCACAGTTGTCACAAACGGCATTTCTGACCTCCAGGCACGTTTCTGCATGTACGCACGCCCAGTGGGAAGAGCTGAAACGTGCCTGGAGGTCAGAAATAACATTTGTAACCAACTGCGACCTCCCCACAGCACGGACGGACGTCCCCAGGAAGCCCGGGGCGTGTGTGCGTGCAGTTGGGGGGTCGCTTTTGCGTGGACTGACTGGCTTCTCTAAGAAAAAAAATCCCTTTGAGACTAGACGTCACTTTGGAGCCTCCGTGTTGGCCGCATTGGGGCCTGCAGGTCGACCTCGTGCGGCGGCGGGACATCTAACCCCGGAGCCGGCCTTTTTTTCCGCCCGCAAAACGGGGCTCGGGAGAGCTCTAGGTCACCCACCACCCCTGGACGCTTCCCCTATTCTGGCGGCAAAATTTCGCTGGGCCATCTGGTCAACCCCAGCAAGGGCTTTACACTTTACAATGTTTTACTAGGGGCCAAATACACCACCTCATTCGCCTTGCCAGGAACTGGGGGCTGCAAGGTCACCCCGGGCCCATCTGCTGGCAGCCCCACTCCCACCGGCACAGCGCCGAGCGATTGGGGCCACCAGCAACCGGTGCCAGTGGCAGCTACTGCCCCAACTGCACGGCAGGAACTGGAGCAGGAGCAGGGGAGAAACCTCGGGAGCTTCGGGGCCAGCAGCCGGCACTGGCCAGGGGGACGAGCATCAGGTGGAAGCACGGTGCGCGGGAGCAAATAAAAGCAACCAGCACCCCCAGCTGGGCGGGTGCCCCTGCTCCACCACCCCGCTGCAGTCACCGCCCGCCCTGGTACTAGGCTTCTAAAGTTCGCAGCCACGGGGCCACAGGCCCTCGACACCCCCTGCCTCCAAAGGGGTCAGAGCCCTTCTAATGCTCTCCTTGTGCGATTTCCTATGGGGGGGAAAATCCTCTTGGAGGAATTGTCTTTTGGTTCTTTTTGCTTTTTCCCTACTTCCCTAACGCCTGCCTGCGATAGATACCACCGCCTGCCTTCTCCAAGTCTGTAAGCCCCGAGGACCCCCTTCACCCACCATGATTTCTTTTTTAACCTAGTATATGCTTCCAGAAATTAGTCCCAGAAAAGGGCTAGTGCCAACTTTTGGGTTACCGGCACCCGGGCAGCCTCGTTCCGGGTTCCAGCCGAGCTGGATGAAGACTCTGCGCTGGAAGGAAGAGGCAGGTCAGTGTGCATTTCCTTTCGCCGGGACAGACTGGCTCACAGCTCATCCTCCATCCTCGGTTCTTCCTTTCCCCTCCCCTAGGGCCCCCGACAAATCTTTCAAAAACGCCATTTCAGCCCTGGGCTAAACCCAACAGCCTGTCCCCTAAAGAGACGCCCCGGCACGCAGGGGCATGTGAGAGAGACCCACAGCTTGACATGGAATGTGTCCTCTGTCGTGACACACGACAGCCGCCACGCGCACACGGTGGCTGAAATGCTTCCGGGAGAGCCACCCACAAGCAAACACCTAAGCCCCAGACATTTCTCAAAGCCCTTCCCCTGCGCCCCCTTCCCCCGAACAAATCGCACAAGGAGACCGAATGCAGGACTGGCCCCCGTGCTCACAGGGTTTCCCCGCCGAGCCTCACACCCTGTGGCTGAGGGGGGAGCAGCCCTACCTTCCCTCGTTTCTCCTTGTGCCTTTCTTTCTACTTGGGCGTTTACTTCTTCCTGCCTCTCCAGGTGCGGCCGCTAGAGCCTCCTGCCATCTCACAACGTGCTCGGGGGCTGCGGGGAGAGAAGAACGGGGAAGGTAAGCACCTGTGTGCCACGGAAACTCTCCAGAGCCCACACGGTTCCAAAGGCCCCTCTGCATCTGTTCTGGCTGATTCCGGGGGAGGGGGCTGCCCCACGGCGCTGGAAACTCCCAGAGAGGCAGGTTTCTGCCCTCCTCCCCCCCCAACTGCAAATTCAGAGACACCTGGAGGGCTCAGGCCTGAGCTGCAAGTGCTCTGACGGGCACGCTCGGCTGTCAGTCCACAGCCGGGATACCTCCCGGCACCCAGCGCCCAGGTTGACCAGAATTCCAGAAGACAGCCCGGAAAGATCACGTCTTCTGACCGCTGGCAAATGGGTCCAGGTTGACACCAGAATGCTCGAGATCCTCAGGTATTTTTTTTTAATACATTTTATTCATTTTAGAGAGGGAGAGGGAGGAAGAGAGGGAAACATCAATGCTGAGAACCCTGACCTGAGCCAGGCCCCTGACAAACCTAGGGGCATGTACCTTGGTTGTGGGCATATCCCCAGTAGGGGGTGTGCAGAAGGCAGCTGATCCATGTTTTTAACTATTTCTCTCCCTTCCTCTCTGTTAATATATATATATATATATATATATATATATATATATATATATTAAATCAATGATGAGAATCACTGATTGAGCTCACAACCCAGGAATGTGCCCTTGGCCGGAATCAAACCTGGGACCCTTCGGTCTGAAGGCTAATACTCTATCCATTGAGCCAAATCCCCTAGGGCAATCCTCAGATATTTTTATCATGGTTTCCACAGAAAAGAAAAACCCCTCTCGCCAGCATGAGAAGGTCTATATTTCCATCATGACCGCTTAGAGGACAGGCAGGTGAACATCACTACCTATAGACAGCACAGGAACAAGGCCCCTTAGCTGAATGAATCCACAGAAAACACAGGTCAAGGGTCATGATCAAATGGGATGTAGGGGTGTGTGTGTGTGGGAGGGGGAGAATGTGGCAGGGAGGAGTGAAACTTTAAAAAGGAAACAAACCCTAGCCGGTTTGGCTCAATGGATAGAGCATTGGCCTGTGGACTGAAGGGTCCCGGGTTCGATTCCGGTCAAGGGCATGTACCTTGGTTGCGGGCATATCCCCAGTAGGGGATGTGCAAGAGGCAGCTGATCGATGACTCTCTCTTATTGATGTTTCTAACTCTCTCTCTCTCTCCCTTCCTCTCTGTACAAAAACAATAAAATATATATTAAAAAAAAGGAAACAAACCCTAGCCGGTTTGGCTCAATGGATAGAGCATTGGCCTGTGGACTGAAGGGTCCTGGGTTAGATAACAGTCAAGGGCACTTGCCTGGGTTGCAGGCTCCATCCCCAGAGTGAGGGGCGTGCAGGATACAGCTGATTAATGATTATTTTTAAAAATATACAGTACTGATTTTTTATAGAGAGGGAGAGGGATAGTTAGAAACATCCATCACAGAGAAACATCCATCAGCTGTCTCCTGCACACCCCCTGCTGGGGATGTGCCAGCAACCAAGGCACATGCCCTTGCCTGGAATGGAACCTGGGACCCTTCAGTCCTCAGGCTGACGCTCTATCCACTGAGCCAAACAGGTAAGGGGCCTGATCAATGATTCTCATCATTGAAGTTTCCATCCATCCCTCTCTCTGAAATCAAGAGATTTAAAATAAAAATAAAAGGCAACAAAAGGATACTTCCACTTTGGAGAGAGGGAGGTATATGACGTTGCTAACTGTTGAGTCAGCTTAGAATAAAATCAACCAAGTGTCCTTTATTTAACCGACATTTTCCTGTCCCAAATTGATAGGCAATAGCATACGCCTTTCCCTGCAGGCTTACTGGTGGGGGTGGCTGTGGTGGGTGCCTGGGGCTGTTTCACCACTCTCAGCCCGCTTGAAAGATTTACACTTGGACTTTGTCATTTCTTTTTTCTTTTCTTTTTTTTAAATATATATTTTATTGATTTTTTTTACAGAGAGAAAGAGAGAGGGTTAGAGAGTTAGAAATGTCAATGATGAGAGAGAATCATTAATCAGCTGCCTCCTGCACAACCCCGACTGGGGATGTGCCCGCAACCGAGGTACATGCCCCTGACCGGAATCCAACCCGGGACCTTTCAGTCCGCAGACCGATGCTCTATCCACTGAGCCACACCGGTTTCGGCGGACTTTGTCATTTCTTGTTGCCCACACAGCCAACAAGCCAAGAGGCTGACTGGGCGTGCAGGCCCTCGGCCCACGGGGAAGGAGAGGCAGGCTTGAGGAGTTTTAGGACATCTGCTCTTCCCCACCCCCCCAACCTGGGTAACCATGGTGACTCCGATGCATGACCACGTGTGTTTGATGCTGCTGCTATGGAAACGGTAGCATCCGGTCTGATGGGCGAGAAGGCCACCCTTTCAGAGGCAAGCATTGTGAAAACCAATCAGAATAGAGTGAGTGTTAGGAGGACCTAACCAACCCACACTTGGGTTTCTCCTCCCTCCCTCCCTCCAGGCCGGAGGGTTAACAGGCAGGCCCGTGAGTGACGTTTCCAACCTAATCCTCCTCCAGGAAACATCTCTTAGCCCTGGGAAACCCGATCGCACGTTCCGTTAGTTTGTAAAGTGGTTCCCGCCCTCTCCCCTCCCCTCCTAATACGCCGATTCGCACCCGGTGCTCTTTACTCTTAAGCAACCGCAGCCTCATCTGCTGTCGGTACCAGGTACTAACCCACAGCAGCTGCCCGCAGGCCCTCGGGCGGGCGGAGAGCTTCGGAGAGACCGCCAGCGGGAGGATTGCGGCCAGCAGGGAGCGCACTGCGAGCAAAAACAAAACACACACACAAAAAAGTTTGTGAGAAACAGAAAAGACAAACATTGCTTCCTGGGGGATCAAAGAGAAGCGGAGCCTCTTGATCGGGCGGGCAGAGGCCTCCCCCACCCGGGCACTCGCCCAGGGATCCCAGGAACCGCAAGGACGGGGCTTGCTTTTCAAAAATAAATAATAAAAATAAAAATAAAGCGGCCGGAAGAGCCGCTCCGGGAGGGAAAGGCCTCCCAGGCCCCGCCCCCCCGGCCCGGCAGGCGCGCCGCCGAGGACCACGCACCGCCCATGGCGGCGCCCCCCGGCTCCCCTGGGCCCCGGGGTTCGCGGCGACTCACCGGGGACGCGCAGGAGGCGCAGCCCCTCCGATTCCGGAGCCGGACGCGCCGACGGCGGCTCCCCGTCCGGCTCCGTGGCGGCCGCGGCGCCGCTGTTGACTTCCGGGTTTCGGCTTTCGGCCCGCCCCCACGTATATATTACGTGCGCTCGGGGGGCGTGGCTTTTGCCTCTCCAGCCAATGGCGTCGCAGCACAGCCACAGAGTGGCAGGCACAGCGCGGTTGGGACGTGTGACTGTGTTGACGTTTGTAGGGAAGCCGCTCGGCCCGCTCCCGCCGCCCGCGGCACCTTCTAGGCTGAGAAGGGCCGGCGATTAGCCGTGTCTCCTCCCGTCCGCGATCCAGGCCTCTTGGGCGGAACGATCCCTGCGATGCCCCAACACGCTTGGTGTCACTGTCACAGGCATGACAGCCCGTCCCTCTGCCCACCACGTCCTGCACCCACTACCTGAAACTCGCTGAGCCTACTGGACATGTGTGCCTTCGGGTGTGTGTGTGTGTGTGTGCGCGCGCACGCGCGTTTCAAAAGGTTTGGAAGGGAACACACCTAGCTGTCTCAGCAGCTAATTGACAATCAGTCATGTGATTTTTAAAGAGAGAGACCCTAGGCCCCCGTGATACCAAGCCTAGTTTTAGTGCCTGACTTAATTGCTGATGGAACCTCTTCCAGAAACAGTCAACCAGTCTGGAAAGCTCTGACGGGGCGCCAGCAATGGCCACAGTCCCCACCACAGGAAGAAGAGGCAGTGTGATAGAACCCTCCTCATTCCCTTCCTCTAAAGAGGCTCTCATCTAAAACAAACAAAAAAACTTAGAGGACCCCTTATTTCTCCCATTTTATATGTGTTTATGTGAGCCACACTAACATATACTGGGGAGCAAGATCTCAAATGCCCCCGGTCCTCATTTTTCTTTTTCCTTGGTAATCCCCACGGAGTATATTTTCCTATTGATTTTGAGAGACAAGAGGGAGGGAGGGACTGGTTGCTTCCTGCACCTGCCCAAAGGGGGCGGGGCCTAGTCTGCAGCCCAGGCACTTGCCCTTACACCAAATCGAACCCAGGACCCTTCAGTCCAGGGGCCAACGCCCTATCCACTGAGCCACACCGGCCAGGGCTCCTTTCTTTTTCAACAGCTCCTTTGCCCCCACCTTTCCTCCTCTAAAAACCTGCCGTTTTTTACAACCCTTCTGGGTCCCCTTCTAGTTGCTGCCCAATTCATGATTCCCTCGATAAAGACAAGGACATTTTAAAAATATATATATATTTTTATTTTTTTTTTTACAGAGAAGGGAGGAGTTAAAAACATTGAGGAGAGAGAAACATCGATCAACTGCCTCTTGCACACCCTCCACTGGGGATGTGCAAACAATCAAGGGACATGCCCTTGACCAGAATCGAACCCCGGACCTGTCTACAAGCAGATGCTCTATCCACTGACCCACACCGGTTTTGGCCAAAATTGATTTTACTTGCCACTTCACTTTCTGGGCTTTAAAAAGGTTTAGTGTTTTTGCTATTTTTGATGTTATTGATCTCAGAGGGAAAGGGAGATGGAGAAACATTAATCATGAGTCATTGATCCGCTGCCTCCTCCTGCACGCCCCTCCCTGGGCATGGAGCCCCCAACCTGGGTATGGAACCAGGAACCAGCCCCGTCATCTCCCGGTTCAGAGGTCGAAGCTCAGCCACTGGCCGGGCAGCACCCACGTGTAATCACTGTGCCCAGGAAAGAGTCCCTCGCTGTGGGCCGTTAACTCTTTATTAACTTAGGGTTAACACTGCATTTGCTGTTTCATGGTTTCGATTCATCCCTGTGGAGGGCTCCCCCTGCTCCCCGAGACATGTCAGATGCATGATGGCCCGAGGGGGGGCCGGAAACAACAGACACGTACAAGCTGGAAAGCAAGTTTAAGGCAAAGGTTAGCCTAGGTCCCGGGAGGGAGCCCTTTGGTGCATTTCCAGGGAAATATCCGGGCTCTGCCCACAGGAGCCCCCTCGGTGGGAACCGGAGCAGGCGGCTAAACCACACGGGGACACAGGTTTGGCCGTCTGGCTCAGTCCGGGTGGACGAACACGGGCAGCTGGGCCCCTCGTCATGCGTGTGGACGGCCCCTCACGCCAGCGGGTTGGCCTTGGAGGTGCTCGAAGCCGGGAAGTGACGGGGAGGCCATGTGCTTGCCGCTCCGCTTGGTCTGGAGGTCTGGTGGACGTGGGGGTTCCCGGTGGGTGCACCGGGGGGAGAGGCGGCGGGTGCAGTTGGAGGGGACGGCACTGTAGAATGAAGAGCTTGGGCTCACACAGCCGGTTGGACTTCACCATCTGCAGGTCTCGTCTGCTGGGGAGGGGAGAGGGGAGAGGGGAGAGGGGAGAGGGGCCGGTCAGACTTGAGGTGCCACAGGGGTCCCAGCCCGTCCCACCCCGCCCCCCGTTGGTGCAGGTGTGGTTGCAGCGCACGAGGCCTGCTGGGGCCTGGGGGGTGGGAGGAACCGACACCAGGGACAGCCCCCCTCCCACCCAGGCCTGCTGCAGCCTGAGCCCAGGTCCTGGCCCAGCCAGGTTCCCAGGTGCCCGCCGTGCGCCTGCGCTTGGCCCTCCCATCCTCACCCACTAGGGGGCAGCACACACCCGCTTCACAGATGGACCCATGGGCACCTGAGCCAAGTTCTCCCCACACCCTGGCAAGGTCATGGTCTCCCCCCAAGCCCTAGAGGGGGGAAAAAAACCAAAACACAAAGAAAAATAAAAAATACATATTAAGAAAAAATAAAAAGCAAACAGAAGTTCATGGGCCCTGTTTCCAAACGCTTCCTTTCCCAGCAAGCCCTGCTCCTGAGAGAGCCTCCCCATGTGACTACGCCCTCTGAAGTGGGGCTGGACCCAAAAGGAACCCGGACCTCCTGGTTCATAGGCTGACGCTCTAACCACTGACCAACACCGGTCAGGCCCAGAACCTTTGCATCTTCCCCAATTCACCCTTAATGCCTCTCAACAGCAACCCCACCCCCATCTTGGTATTTGATGCCACAAACCTCGCAACCTCACGGCCACTCAGGAGGTCCTAAGGCTTCCTCAGGTCCAAGAAAGGGGAGCCACCCACCCCCTGGGTAACCGGGTTCCAGGACCGTCGGCCCCACGATCCCGATGTCCGTGCGGCCATGCACTCACCCACGCAGGTCCTGCAGGTGGGGTGGCAGTGCCCGCATCGGATCAGCTCCAAGTCCAAGTAGGTGCCCGGCTCAGTCGGGAACGCAGCTGCCCCTCGCAAGGCTGTCGGCAGGGAAAAAATGGCAGTTAAAGAACCATTACGTATTTATTGATTTCGGAGAGGAAGAGAAACATCAAAGAGGAGAATCGGGGATTGGGTGCCTCCTGCACGCCCACTACTGGATGGGAATGGACATGTGCCCTGACCAGGAAAGGAATTGGGATCTCCTGGTTCATAGGCAACGCTCTAACCACTGAACCACACCGGTCAGGGCTGCTATATACATTTTTTTTTTTTAAATTCTCCCCTCCCTCCCCATCCCTATGGTTGTCTCCAAGACCTGGAACGGACGGCCACCATCAGTCAGGCAGTCAATGTCTGGCCGTGGGGCTGCTGTCGCACTGGAATGGAACCCGTCAGCCACAACACGGCCACAGGTCACGAACAGTGCTGGGCAGGACCGTGTGTGACAGGTGCCCTTCCCTTCTCCAGAGCGGCTAAAACTAAAGATTTGCGAGATTTTAGGAAAAAATAGATATTTAAAATGTCAAACCTTTTTAAGATCCAGTTCCGTTCAGCACCCCTTTGTCCTCTCTGGCTGGGCAGGGAGATGCTGTAAAGGACTCGCTGTCACTGGGTCATCTCCTCCCTCAGGGGGGTCAGCGGCTTGAGCGACGGCAGCGGGTGCAGGTCAGCCTGTGGGAGGAGAGCGGACCCCGCTGAGACCCTCCCACTGCGGCTGCCCCAGAGCGAGGCCCCCCGGTCCTGTCCTCCCGCTCCGGCTCCTGATCGGCTTCTAGCGAACAAGCGGACCAAACCCCGAGCTTCCGCACTCTTGGGCCGGGAAAATGTCTTTTCCAAAGAGGAAATGTGCAGCGTTCACACCGGGAGCCAGACCGCCGGGCCGGCAGACACTCACCATGTCCTGCTGTTGTTCCCCAGGAGGGTCTTCAGTCTCCTCGGCAGGGGAAGCGTCCAGTTTGCCGATTTCATCGTCAGAAAACCAATGGCATCGAACTGGTGTTAAGATCGCACCCAGATTCTGGAGGACAGGGATTTTATATCCTGTGAAACAGAGAGGAAAAGGGCCCACGGGTATTAATGAGTTTAAAAGGTGCCGCAGCACATTAGCAGAATTTCCCGATAGTCTGGTTCAGAAAGTTAGCATTCGTTCAGAAAGTGTTCACCGAGGCCAGGCCAGTGTGGCGCAGTGGTTGGCGTCAGATCATAACCCAGGAGGTCTCGGGTTCAATTCCAAGTCGGGGCACATACCCGGGTTGTGGGCTCATCCCCGGTAGGGGGCCTGCAGGAGGCGGCAGACCCATGATTCTCTCATCATTGATGTCTCTCTCACCCTCCCCCTCTCTCTAAAGAGAAGCACCAGCACGTGCCCTGTCCGCACCCTGACGCCATCGCTCAGCGTGTTTCCTGAGAACCAGCCGCTCGCTCGGCGCTGGCGTCACGCCCCCGAGTCCAGGCGGATCAGACCGAGACACGGCGCCCCGAGGCCGCACCGAACACGGGCCCTCGGGTCCGGGTCGGGGGCGCCCCCAGTCCCGCCCCCAAGCCGCCGGCCCGGCCGGGAGCCCGCGGGATGGTCCCCGCCCCGCCGGCCACACTCGCCCGGGACGGCCCGGCGCAGCCCGCCCACCGCGGGACTCAGAGGCCGCCCGCCCGCTGCCCGCGCTCACCCCGCAGCCCGGCTCGCGGCCCCGCACGGCCTCGGTGCCCCGCGCCGCCCGCTCCATCCGCTCCGCCGGCAGCTCCGCCATCCCGCCGCCTCCCTCCACCTCCTCCCGCCGCGGCGCCCGGGGCTCCCGCCACAGAGTCCGCTATGCGGCCCCGGACACACTTCCCGGCGTGCCCCGCGCTCACCGAGACGCACCTCCCGTCTTGTCCCGCCTCCCAAACAGTCGCACTTCCGGTCGTACCTCTCCACCAAAGCCCGACACACTTCCCAGCATGCCACGCGACACGACGCAAGACGCACCTTCTGGCCAGCAACGTGGCGACGCTGCCACACTTCCCGGCGTGCTTTGCGACTGACGCGTGACGCACTTCCCAGAATGCCACGCGACCTACGCAAGACGCGCCTCCCGGCACGAAGGCGGCGACGCTGCCACACTTCCCGGCGTGCTTCGCGACGGACGCGTGACGCACTTCCGGGAAAACACCGGGTCCACTGCCACTACACTTCCCAGCGTGCGTTGCGCCTGTCGCTAAGCAACATTAATTGCCGAGGCCAGCTTAAAGAGCCCGCTGCGGGGCGTCCAGGCCAGAGCAAGGGAGGAGCCGGGGTCCCGTTCTCGGGGGGCGTCTCTGGAGCCTCTAGGGTCCCAAATTCCAGACATTAGTATCCGCCGGTTCAAGACAGTGTTCAAGCAGTCGAGTCTGTGACAGGTTCCGGGAGGGGGCCCGGGAGGGTGAAGACTCCATGCAAAGGGCGCCTCTCCCGGGAAGGGGGTGTCGGCGGGGTCTCTGGCCGCCTGCCGAGGGCGTTCCTGGGACAACGGGCCACATGGCCATCCCGTCAGAGGCCTGGACGGCAGACACGCATCAGCGTGAACCCCCGATGCTGATGGCTGTGCAGGGGAAGGCCCTGGTTTATAGGAAATTGCCTCTGGTATTTGCGAGAAAAATAATTATAACGTTTGCGGGGTCACAGGGCATCACACGGATAATTTCAGATTCCTCGTGAAGAGAGGTCTCTGTGCTATGCTTGTCACTTTACTATGTAGTTTTGCTTTGGAATGGCTTAAAAAAAAAAAAAGTTTAAACAAACGGTGCAATTCCACGTGTGTCCACAAGACGGCGACAAAACACCACAAAAGTGGTGTTACCAGGTATACGGATTAATAACGGGGATTTTTTCCCCATAGATGCAGTTGTTAGTAATGAACTAAAACTTCCCGCAAATGCTCTTTTCTTTGTCATTAAACTCGACATTTTTAGGCGTTAAAATACCTATGATGTGAACGCCTTCAGAAAATAGGAAGTTTTGAAGATTGTCATTCAAAATAGCATACCTATCAAATGGCACACATATCCACATATGTGCACTTGCCATTTTGCTTACCGGGCTTTGGGAAAGCTTTTGATTGCGTTCCGGGGGGCGTCTCTGCAGCCTGGAGGGTCCCCAATTCCAGACATTAGTATCCGCCCCTTCAGCAAAGTGTGAAAGCGCTCGGGTCTATGACAGGTTCCGGGAGGGGGCCCGGGAGGGGTGAAGACTCCATGCAAAGGGCGCCTCTCCCGGGAAGGGGGTGTCAGCGGGGTCTCTGGCCGCCTGCCGAGGGCGTTCCTGGGACAACGGGCCACATGGCCATCCCGTCAGAGGCCTGGACGGCAGACACGCATCAGCGTGAACCCCCGATGCTGATGGCTGTGCAGGAGGAGGCCCTGGTTTATAGGAAATTGCCCCTGTGATTTGGGAGAAGAAGAAATAAAAACGTTTGCGGTGTCACAGGGTATCACACGGGGGATTTCAGGTTGCTCGTGAAGAGACGCCTCTGCGCTGTACTTGTCACTTTACTGTAGTTTTGCTTTGGGATGGCTTAAAAAAAAAAAAAAAAAAAAAAAAGTTTAAACGGTGCAATACCAGATGTGTCCACAAGACGGCGACATAACATCGCAAAAGTGGTCTTACCAGGTATACGGATTAATAACGGGGATTTTTCACCCATAGATGCAGTTATTAATGATGAACTAAAACTCCCTGCATGTGCTCCTTTTTTTTTTTGGCATTAAACTCGACGTTTTTAGGCGTTAAAATATCTATGATGTTAGCGCCTTCAGAAAATACGACATGGAGTTTTGAAGACAGTTATTCGAAATAGCATCCGTATCAAATCGCACATATATCCATCCACTTATGTGCACTTGCCATTATGCTTATCGGGATTTAAGAAAGTCTATTTTTTTATTTTTTAGAAAATATATTTTATTGATTTTTTTACAGGGAGGAAGGGAGAGGGATAGAAAGCTAGGAACATGGATGAGAGAGAAACATGGACCAGCCGCCTCCTGCACACCCACCACTGACTGGGGATGTGCCCGCAACCAAGGTCCATGCCCATGACCGGAATCGGGCCCGGGACCCCTCAGTCCGCAGGCCGACGCTCTTTCCACTGAACCAAACTGGTTGTGGCGATTTTTTTTTTTTTTTTTTTTTTTTTTAGTACGTTAGGGACCTTCGAGGGAAAAGGAGAGAGAGACAGAGAGAAACAGCAATGATTACAGAAAACCTTCCATCGGCTGCCTTCTGCACGCCCACTCTGGAGATGGAGCCCACAGCCTGGCCTGTGCCCTGCCCGGGAACGGAACTGCATGGCCTCCTGCTTCATAGATGGAAGCTCAACCACTGAGCCACACCGGCCTGAGGGCATCAGTGGTGTTAACGGTCTCCTCTGCACTCAAAGCTCCGAAGAACAGAGACAGGAAGAACATTTGCTTGAGAATCGGAGGCGAACTTACCAGGCACTGGAAGCTCCGGGTCCTTTGGGAGGGACTCTGCTCTCCAACCCTCACCCCCAGCCTGCGACCCTGCAGCCACGGTCAGGCGGCCCCAGGACAGGATCCTCCCGAGAGACTCATTCCTCTGCCTCCTGAATGCCTCCTCCCGGGCCTCCTGCCGCTGCCCCTCACCTCACAGGCCGTCCCCACCCGCAGCCCCGCAAGCCGGCACAGCTGCCAGCGCCTTTCTCTCTGAGAGAAAATAACCCATTTTCACTGATTTCAGCGACAGGGACACATATCCACGGTGAGAATCGGCTGCCTCCTGCACCTCCACACCAGGCATGGCGGCCCCAACGCGGGCATTGAACCAGGAATCAGATTAGAGACCTTCCGGTTCGACCACTGAGCCACACTGCCCGGACACACACAGGTGCAATCGCTGTGCACGGGAGGAAAATACTCCTTGGCTGGGGGCTGTTAACTCTGATAACTCAGGATTAACACCGCATTAACTTAGGGTTCACACTGCATTTGCATGGGTCTGATCCACCCCTGCGGAGGGGGGTCCCCCTAGCGCCCCATCTCTTGGGGTTCGGAGGTCCGGGGCGCCTTGGCTCTGTCCGGTTCTGGTTGCGTTCCGGGGGGCATCTCTGCAGCCTGGAGGGTCCCCGATTCCAGACATTAGTGTCCGCCGGTTCAGCAAAGCGTGAAAGCGCTCGGGTCTGTGACAGGTTCCAGGAGGGGGCCCGGGAGGGGTGAAGACTCCATGCAAAGGGCGCCTCTCCCGGGAAGGGGGTGTCAGCGGGGCCTCTGGCCGCCTGCCAAGGGCATTCCTGGGGCAACGGGCCACATGGCCATCCCGTCAGAGGCCTGGACGGCAGACA
This sequence comes from Nyctalus aviator, assembly GCA_036971965.1. NCBI lineage: Eukaryota > Metazoa > Chordata > Mammalia > Chiroptera > Vespertilionidae > Nyctalus > Nyctalus aviator. The sequence goes on along the minus strand of CM072940.1, from coordinate 2,361,960 downwards.
CGCATCAGCGTGAACCCCCGATGCTGATGGCTGTGCAGGGGAAGGCCCTGTTTATAGGAAATTGCCTCTGGTATTTGCGAGAAAAAAATTATAACGTTTGCGGGGTCACAGGGCATCACACGGATAATTTCAGGTTGCTCGTGAAGAGAGGTCTCTGTGCTGTACTTGTCACTTTACTGTAGTTTTGCTTTGGGATGGCTTAAAAAAAAAAAAAAGTTGAAACAAACGGTGCAATTCCACATGTGTCCACAAGACGGCGACAAAACACCACAAAAGTGGTCTTACCGGGTATACGGATTAATAACGGGGATTTTCCCCCCATCGATGCAGTTGTTAGTAATGAACTAACACTCCCTGCAAATGCTCTTTTGTTGGGGCATTAGACTCGACATTTTTAGGCGTTAAAATATCCATGATGTTAACGCCTTCAGAAAATATGACATGAAATTTTTGAAGATTGTTATTCAAAATAGCATACGTATCAAAACGCATGTGCACTTGCCATTTTGCCTACCGGGCTTTAAGAAAGTATTTTTATTTTTATTTTAATATGTTTTGGGTCTCAGAGGGGAGGGGAGAGGGGGAGAGAGAGAGAAACACCAATGACTGGAGAAAACCTTCCGTGGGCTGCCTCCCGCACGCCCACTCTGGGGATGGAGCCCACAGCCTGGCCTGTGCCCTGCCCGGGAACGGAACTGCACGGCCTCCTGGTTCACAGGTCAAAGCTCAATCACCGAGCCACACCGGCCGGAGGGCATCGGCGGTGTTAACGGTCTCCTCTGCACTCAAAGCTCCAAAGAACAGAGACAGGAAGAACATTTGCTTGAGAATCGGAGGGGGACTTACCAGGCTCTGGAAGCTCCAGGTCCTTCGGGAGGGACTCTGCTCCCCAACCCTCACCCCCAGCCTGCGACCCTGTAGCCACGGGCAGGCGGCCCCAGCACAGGGTCATCCCGAGAGAGACACCACCTCCTCTGCCTCCTGAATGCCTTCTCCCAGGCCTCCTGCCGCTGCCCCTCACCTCACAGGCCGTCCCCACCTGCAGCCCCGCAAGCTGGCACAGCCGCCCCTGCGTTTCCCTTTAAAAAAAAAATGATTTCAGGAGGGAGAGGGATAGAAAGAGAAACATCCACGATGAAAATCACTGACTGGCTGCCTCCTGCACGCCCACACCGGGGATGGAGCTTCAAACCAGGAATCTCACCCGTGACCTTCTGGTTCCTACACTGAAGCTCAACCATTGAGCCACACTGCCCGGACGCACACAGGTGCAATCGCTGTGCCAGGGAGAGAAAGACTGCTTGGCTGGGGGCTGTTAACTCTGATAACTCAGGGTTAACACCGCCTTAACTTAGGGTTCACACTGCATTTGCATGGGTCTGATCCACCCCTGCGGAGGGGGGTCCCCCTAGCGCCCCATCTCTTGGGGTTCGGAGGTCCGGGGCGCCTTGGCTCTGTCCCCGGTTCTGGTTGCGTTCCGGGGGGCGTCTCTGCAGCCTGGAGGGTCCCCGATTCCAGACATTAGTATCCGCCGGTTCAGCAAAGAGTTAAAGCGCTCGGGTCTGTGACAGGTTCCGGGAGCGGGGCCGGGAGGGGTGAAGACTCCATGCAAAGGGCGCCTCTCCCGGGAAGGGGGTGTCAGCGGGGCCTCTGGCCGCCTGCCAAGGGCGTTCCTGGGGCAACGGGCCACATGGCCATCCCGTCAGAGGCCTGGACGGCAGACACGCATCAGCGTGAACCCCCGATGCTGATGGCTGTGCAGGAGGAGGCCCTGGTTTGTAGGAAATTGCCCCTGAAGTTTTTGGGAGAAAAGAAAGAAAATATTTCGTGGGGAGGGGGGTCACAGGGTATCACACGGGTCGTTTCAGATTGCTCGTGAAGAGAGGTCTCTGCTAGCGAATTTTCTGTAGTTTTGCTTTGGAATGGCCTAAAGTTTAAACAGACGCAATTCCAAAGATGTCCACAAGACGGCGCACTTCCCACCACAAACTGGTTTTAGCCGGCGTGCCCGTGAATGATGCGGACGTTCGCCATGGGGGCTTCAGCAAAAGGAACAGCTTGCAATTATTGGAATCCAGAGTCTAGGTCAGGGGTCGGCAAACCGCGGCTCGCGAGCCACATGCGGCTCTTTGGCCCTCGAGTGTTTAGCCAAGGCCAGCTTAGGAGGACCCTCCTTAAGTTCACAGCAATGTCCCTACCTACGTAGTTTACATTTAAAACGTGGCTCTCCAAAGAAATGTCAGTCGTCGTCCTGTTGACATTTGGCTCTGCGGACTGACGAGTTTGCCGACCGCGGCCCTGACAGACTGGTTTATGGCGTCACCCGCCTCTTTCAAACTCCTCCTGCGCACCGCCTGGCGCTCTGGCTTTCCCGAGTGGAACCTCGGGGTCTTTAGAGGCCGAAGGGAGACAGCTGGACAGAGGCGGCCCGGGGGAGGTGGGCGTCAGCTGGGGAGGGCCCGGAGGTGAGGGGGGGCTTTTCCCTCCCAGCTCAGGCCCCGCCGATGCCGCTGGAGAGGGACGCTCTCCTTACGGGTTCTGAGTGGCCGGTTACACAGAGGGGAACAAGTCTTCGCGGCACCACACACACACACACACACACACACACGCGTGCTTCCGTGACCCTCATGCATGACCGGCGTGTGGCCGGTGGCGGACACGGAGGTGTCGGGGGCATCGCTTTCATACCACCTGGACGGCGTGGTTCCGGACACGGAACGGGACAGGGACGGCTCGGAGCGGCAGTGAGGCCCGGGGCCAGCCCCCCGCCCCCTCCGCTGAGCAGCCTTTGGTGAAGGGCCGGGTCCGGGGGGCGGGGGGGCCTCCTTCTGATGGATCCGGATGGATCCGGACGAGGTGCTTTAAAATCAGAGTGCGGGACAGCCGGGCTCGTAGGAAAACGCCATTTGGACTTTATTCCGGGACGTGAGTAACCACTGAGCAGCACTCCCCGCGGGGCCCGGTGGCCGGCAAATGGGATGAACCGGCTCTGCCGTGGCGGTCGCCGCGTGGAGCACGTCTGAACGTCACCCACACGGACACAGCCGGCGTGATGGCAAAGCCACGCACACAGCAGGCGTGGTCGTGGGATTACAAAAAATAAAGTATTGGACCGCACTGAGGGTAACGTTCTATTATATCATACATGAGATGCCATGCTCAGGGCTCGGGGGCTGGGGTATATACAGTACATGGCCAGGGCTCACCCCGGGAAGGGGGCCACGGGACAGGACAGTTACATACATGTACACATCAGTGGCACTGTCCACCGAATCCCATTCACCACGTGGTTTGCTGGGCACATTCCAGGCTCAGGGAACGCCCAGCCATCCCCTTCCTTTCCGCTGAAGATCTACCTCTGCGCGAAGTAGAAAGGATGGCGGGAGAACACACACTTCTTCACGCTCCAGCAACTGTTTCCCAAACACTGCTGTCCGACACCTGAAAAGCAGGAAGAACAACTCAGAAATATGCAGTGCTGTCAGTGGACAAGCAGCTCAAACCCCGAAGGGAGTGGTGAAAACTCCCAATGTTATTAAATGTCTGCCTACTGGGTAAGGCTGGCTGTCTGTAAAACGTCCACCGAGGGAAATGGGAAAGAGGCTAAAACCGGTTTGGCTCAGTGGTAGAGCGTTGGTCTGCGGACTGAAGGGTCCCAGGTTCAATTCCGGTCAGGGGCATGGTTGTGGTCACATCCCCAGTAGGGGGTGTGCAGGAGGCAGCTGATCGATGATTCTCTCTCATCGATGTTTCTAACTTTCTATCCCTCTCTCCTCCTCTCTGTAAAAAATCAATAAAATATTAAAAAAAAAAATCTCGACATGAAATGGGAAAGAGGAGGGAAGCTTTAATGTTAACATCTTGCCGGCTAGTGAGGCTCAGTGCTTGAGCGTCCACTTATGAACCAGGAGGTCAAGTTCAATGCCAGTCAGGCACAGGCCGGGGCTGTGGGCTCCATCCCCAGAGGGAGGCAGCCTAGGGTTCTCTCACCACGAGTCCTTCAGAAGGATGCTGTTTGATTTCCATGCATTATGGACTTCCCAGCTATCCTCCTATTACTGACTGGCAGAGAATAGACTCTGTACGGTTTATCTTCTTTTAGACACGTTAGCGTGTGTTTCACAGCCAGACGTGGTCTGTTTTGGGGCCTGTCCTTGTGAGATTGAGAAGGTGGAGTCCACGCCTGAGAATGTCTAACACTTCAGGGCGCAGCCACCGCTCCTCCCCACGTGCGGCTGCAGGAGGCGTGTGGCAGTCCCTGCGGGGAGCACGGGGGGAGGCCCGGGCGGGGACAGGGTGCGGGGGGCGGGGACAGGGTGCGGGGGCGGGGGACAGGGTGCGGGGGGCGGGGGACAGGGTGCGGGGGGCGGGGGACAGGGTCCGGGGGGCGGGGGACAGGGTGCGGGGGCGGGGGACAGGGTGCGGGGGCGGGGGACAGGGTGCGGGGGCGGGGGACAGGGTGCGGGGGGCGGGGGACAGGGTGCGGGGGGCGGGGGACAGGGTGCGGGGGGCGGGGGACAGGGTGCGGGGGGCTGGGGACAGGGTGCGGGGGGCGGGGGACAGGGTCCGGGGGCGGGGACAGGGTGCTGGCACCTACCTCCGCTCGGTGGCGGCCTAGCAGCCGCAGTCCTGGGCGCCCGGGCCCTGGGCCCGGCGGGGCGAGCGCAGCTGCCGCAGGGCCGCGTCCCCGTACTGGATGCCGGAGCCCATCCGCTCGGGGTCCAGCTCGCCTGGGGGACAGACGTCTTAGCACAGGCTCTGCCCCCGGGACCCCCACACGCTCAGGGACAGACCAGTGCACGCACACGCTGTTTCTCCCAGGGAGGAGTGTGCGCACACGTTCACTGCGCAGGGAGGCGGCCTGCCAGCACAGGGGACTGTAACGGCGGCTGCCTGCAGACGGCGGGCAGCATGGAGGGGCTGTCCCTGTGCCCTGTCTGTGCACGCGTGGAGCTTGGAATTCGTGTGACTCTATTGCGCACACAAAGGTACGTCAATGGGAAACTAAACTGGGAAGACAACCCTTTCGCCTCTCAGGCTGGCAGGCTGACGCCAAGCATGAGCACCCCAGGCAGGCTCAGTGCCAGGACCCTCGCCCACACTGCCCGGCAGGAGGGGGCGGAGGCCTCACCTCCCCCAGAAGCTCCGGTCCCGGAGCCCGCCCCAGACACGCAGGCGCGGAGGACTGACACAAGGCCGCCCGCGCCCGGGGCCCGCCGGGGGTACCTGACTCGATCTTGTTCAGGATCTTCCTCGCGCACTGCACGAAGGCCTCTTCCACGTTCTCCCCCGTCAGCGCGCTGGTTTCCAGAAACATCAGCTCTGAGGGGACAGGAGACACGGCACGGCCACGTCAGGGGGCGATCAGAGGCTCAGTCCACGTCTGTCAGTGTCCCCAGGGCCGCGGCCGGTTTGCCGCTGGGGACGAGTGAGTGTGCCGACACTGTCATGTGCTGCCTTTACCTCTGCACACGATGTGCCACACGTGCCAATCCTCTCGGCTTCCAGCTGCACGGGAACACTTAGTCTGGTCAGTGGTCAGCAGACTCATTCGTCAACAGAGCGGCAAGCCGCGGCTCTCGAGCCGCAGTTTGCTGACCACTGCCCCAGGGTAGCAGGCAGACTGCTAAACCGTCAGTTCTGTAAGATGAACCCACTAAGTGTCACCAGGCGCTTTTCCGTGTTGGAAGGAGCCTGCCTTCCTGAGCGGCACGGGCACGGGCACCGGCACCAGCGCTCCGTCTGGGGCAGAAGGAGCAGCCAGTGTGAGGGGCGGGCCAGGCTGGCTGCCGGCCGGCTGTGCACGCAGACTGGGAAGTTCCTTCTCCGGTGAGCTTTGCGGCACCCGGATGTGAGGTACACGTGTTCACATGGGGCTACATGCAGCTCGTCCTCTGGCCACCAGGAGGCTCCCACCAACTCCCACTTCTGCTCGGAGCGGCCCGCCCAGCGGACAGAGGCCGGAGCCGGGCAGGACCTCAGCTCTGGAGCCACATTTCCTCACGGGGGAACGAGGTGCCTTAGATGGCATCTAACCCCCTCCCAAGCCTCCTCTATTCTTAAAAAATATATATATATATTTTGTTGATTTTTTACGGAGAGGAAGGGAGAGGGATAGAGAGCTAGAAACTTCGATGAGAGAGAAACATCCACCAGCTGCCTCCTGCACACTCCTTACTGGAGATGTGCCCGCAACCAATGTACATGCCCTTGGCCGGAATCGAACCCGGGACCCTTCAGTCCGCAGGCCGACACTCTATCCACTGAGCCAACCCGGTCCCGGCAAAGCTTCTATATTTCTAAACAGCTTCTTTATGAGCTCATGATAGCTGATGTCTTTCCATCTATCCCTTTAAGACCCTCACCAGTATGTTCTTCCCACGGCTTTTCAGACAGAGTGGAGGGAGGGAGGGAAACATGGATGCGATCTGACACTTCACCATCTTAGCGGCAAAGCACATTAAAACATGACAGCATCCGAGGAGAGCCTCTCAGGGTTTTGTCACCAATTTTACTTTAAGCCAAGACCTGTGACGTTTAAAGGTCGGGGCCTGGAAAGCCGGCCCAGAACGTGAGCACGCGTGCTTTTATCGCCATGGTAACTTCACAGGCCGCTCAGTCTCCGTCCGCAGCGAACAGCCGGGAGGGCCGCTTTTCCGGAATGAAGTTCCACCTGAGACCCCAGCAGCTCCTCGAGGCGGAAGGCGATGCCGTCACCCCACACCTGCCGTCGGAGCAGCAGCCCCGGGTCAAAGGTCACTTGCCATTTTCCTGAGCGAATCGGGAGGCTTCCAAGAAAGTCACTTCCCGGTCGGCGTCGAGGTCCTTCTTGTTCCCGCAGAGGATGATGACGATGTTCTGGCTGGCGAGCATTCGGGCATCTGTTAACCAATTAGTAAGCGCATTGTAGGTTTCTCGGCTGCGTAACATAAGATTGTGGGGATAATACACGTATTTTACAAACTAGCAACTCTTCCGGGCGCCCCCCCAGCACTGCGCCAGCACCTCAGGTCCCCGCCGCCGGCCGGCGGCCCGGGCACCACCCACCGGCCCGCGCCGCCTCCGGGAGGGCCTGCTGCTCCCTTTGCCCTGAAGGCGCCCGAGGGGAAGGGCCTCCTTCCTGCGGCCGGCACCGGGCCGGGGCGAGGGAGGCCGCGGGCTGCTCATGCCCGTCACCGCGCCGTGCGGAGGGCAGTGCGGGCCGAGCCTCAGGCTGTGCAGGCCGAGCTCTGCAGTCGCCGACGGAGCTGCCCAGACGCCCCACGGGGACCGCGCCCTCGCCGCCGCCCGGGTGACAGACGGGACCCCACACGCTGCCAGGCGACTGGCAAGTCACCGCCGGTGCCCTCACCGCGGTCACTGGCAAGAGCTGCTAACGCCCCGGCCGGTGTGGCTCGGTGGACAGAGCGTTGGCCTGCCCACCGAAGGTCCCAGCTTCAATCCCAGCCAAGAGCCGGGTGGTGGGCTTAACCCCCAGCAGGGGGCGTGCAGGAGGCAGCCGATCCCTGATTCTCATCATGGATGTTTCTCTCTCTCCCTCTCCCTGCCTCTCTGACATCAATAAACATGAAAAAGCGTGTTGTTAACAAGTGACCCGGCGAGGCTGCACTCAGAGCCTTCGGGAAGCGTCGTGTTAAGAGACTCGTGACGCTCTCGCCCAGCGCCCAGCACCCCGCGTGAGCGCGCCCCTCCCCGGCGGGCGCGTTACCTGGTGATGTCGTAGACGAGCAGGGCCCCGGCGGCGCCTCGGTAGTAGCTTCTGGTTACAGACCTGAAAGAGGCGCACGGTTACCCCCCGAGACCTGGCCGGGTACCCTCTTCCTGCCAGAGGCACCCACGGGGCTTTGCCAACAGGAGGCGCCGCTTTAACAGCTGACACGCGGGGGGCTGCTGTGTCTGAAACCCGGTCCCAGGAACGCGGGGGCAGGGACACGGGCGGGACAGTCCCTCTCCACCAGGAGCGCTGCCTCGGGACAGCCTTCAGCGGACCCTCTAGGAAGTGGATGCTGTGCCCGGCCGGTGTGGCTCAGTGGTGGAGCATCAACCATGAGCCAGGAGGTCACGGTTCGATTCCCAGTCGGGGCACAGGCCCGGGTTGTGGGCTCCATCCCCAGCGTGGGGCGTGCAGGAGACAGCCGGTCTGTGGTTCTCTCTCACATTGATGTCTCTCTCTCCCTCTTCCTCCCTGTCTGACGTCAGTAAGACGTATTATTAAATAAAGAAAAGAAATGGATGCTGCGGGAGAGACGCTGACTTTCCGCTCGTTTCCTGAAGCCCCGAGGGGAGTCCCTGACACCTGCGCGCGGGGTGGGCCCCCGGCCAGGAGGGCACAGTAACCGAGCGTTCCTGACGCGGCCTCAGACGTCCCACCACGTCGGAGAGGGCGCTACCTGAACCGCTCCTGGCCGGCCGTGTCCCATATCTGCAACTTCACGTATTTGCCACCAACATTGATTATCTTGGAACCAAACTCCACTCCTATGGTGTGGTTGGAGTCATCTTTGACTGGAAGAGGAAAAGAACAGACAGTCCATCTCAGAACTCCCAGGAAGCCGGCCCGCAGGAAGCAGGCGACAGAGGTCAAGGGTCAACCAGCGGAGAATGGCGTTCCGGCAGCCATCACTCGGCAGCGGGCTGGGGAGCACGCAATGTCTGAGTCACAGTGCACAGCCCCTGCTCTCCCCAGCTGCCTCTCCCCCCGTCTCACCCCTCACCCAGGTGGCAGAAGTAGGGTGACATTGTTTGTATGAAAAATACATCGCCAAGGCCGGTGTGGCTCAGTGGATAGAGCGTCGGCCTGTGAACTGAAGGGTCCCGGGTTCGATTCCGGTCAAGGGCACGTACCCGGGTTGCGGGCACGTCCCCAGTGGGGGGTGTGCAGGAGGCAGCTGATCGATGACTCTCATCGATGTTTCTAACTCCCTATCTCTCTCCCTTCCTCTCTGTAAAAAATCAATAAAAATATATTTAAAAAAAGGAGTGGAGCAGGAGCGCGCCCGGAAGACATGCGTGCACGCGGAGCGTCAAGGTCACTTACATTTTTTCTCAATAAACTGGTGGAGCAGGCACGACTTGCCAGTTCCTGCATTCCCAATGACCAGGAACTTAAACAAGAAATCTGGAAAACAAAGAGACCGTGAAAAATAACCTTCAAACAGGTGCTGTGGAGTTAAAAATATACATCTATTTTTACTGACTTCAGAGAGGCAGGGAGAGGGGGAGAAAGAGAGACATCCATGATGAGAGAGAATCACAGATCGAGCCTGCAGCCCGGGCCTGTGCCCCGACCGGGAATCGAACTGTGACCTCCTGGTTCATGGTCGATGCTCCAGCACTGAGCCACACCGGCCAGGCCAGACAGAGCTCTCCGGTCCTCCTTTAAACGGCGCTGCAGTACGGGGCGTTATCTCCCATAAAACGGAGCTACGGCTTCCGGAGCGGAGTCAGCCAGCCTGACGCAGCACCGGCGGCTGCACTGCGCTCTGCCCCTTTGCCTCCCGTTAGCTCCACACCCGAGTTCCGCTCAGCCCGAGCCACCCGCTCCCACCCACTGTGACCCGAGCCCTACCCCTACCCCTGCTGCCGCTCCCGGTGGCCCTGCTCCCTACGCCCGCCTCCCTCCCCCCTCCCTGGCCCCCGTTCCTTCCCAGAGCCCGCCGAGCCCCCTAGCCGGCCGCCTCCTCTCCCCAGTGGCCCCCACAGTCTGTGTCTCGGTGATGCCTGGCTTTGACTTGTTTCTGAGGAACTATGTCCTCGCTCAAAGATTGAGTCTATTCAACCTCAGATGATTTTCAAGTGGCGACGGGCAGTTACAGTGACAGAACAGCGCCATCGGAGTGGCTGGTGTATGCTTCTCGTTGCGTGTTTTAAAAGCAGGCCGCCCCGTGCTCACAGCAGCATCGTTCCCAGGGGCCTCAGGAAGGAAGCAACGCAAGGGCCATGGCGGGATGGAGAAACCAAGCACGGTCTGTGCACACAGCGTCACAGGCTCGCCTTCGAGAGGAGAGAGGTTCCGACACGTGCGCACACAGATGAATCCCGGTTCAGTGCGAATGGAAACAAGCCAGCCCACGCCCACGGGGGACCCGGAGGCCAGCACTCAGAGGCAGAGGCAGGGGCAGGGGGCGCCCGGGCTGGGGGGGAGGCGGGGAGCAATGGTAGGATCTTTCTGATCCGTTTGGAAAGATGCAAGCCTTCTGGAGACGGTCCCTGCAGGCGACCTGTCCCCCCAGAGCAGAGCAGATGGAAAGCACAGAGCCGAGTGTGAGCTGCAGGCACAACACATCCCCCCTGACAGCAGGGAACGGGCGGGGCCTCAAGGAAATGAAGGCCCAGCTGGCACCCGAGATGGCCTCTGACCCCTGCCTTCCCAGCTGCGCCCGCAGGCTTTTGCCTTAAGGTTTAAAGGCCAGACCGGAAGCAGGCGTCCCGGTTTCTGGCTCAGGGAGCGGCCGGGCTGTGATGCCAGCCCGGAGGTAAGACACACCAAAGACCCCGACGAGGAATTGTGCGGCAGATGATGACGGATTTGGAGAGATTATGCTCGAATACCCATGGGCCGACACGGTGGAGGCTCGGGAGGTGGTTCTGACCCTGAAAAGAGAAGCTAAGGAAGAAAAGGTGCAGTGTCCTGCCCGGCGGGCTGGCTCAGTGGTTGAGCATCAATCTGTGAACCGGGAGGTCACCGGTTCGATTCCCGGTCAGGGCACATGTCCAGGTGTGGCTCAATCCCCAGTGTGGGGCGTACAGGAGGCAGCCGATCCATGATTCTCTCTCATCACCGATGTTTCTCTCCCTCTCCCTCTCCCTCTGAATAAAAAACAGAAAGGCTGCCGCATCCAGTGACCCTCAGCATCCGGGACACCCCCCTCCGGCGGCCGCAGAACAAGGAAGCCCTGCAGACGGAGGGCGGGACACTCTGAGGAGCTGGCTGCGGTGGGAGGAGGGCAGAGTGCTGGGAGGCAGACAGAGCTGCCGGGGGAAAGGGGGAGGACAGCGGGGCAGGGACGGTCCCAGGCTGAGCGGGAGCACCTCCTCCTCCATCTCCCACTGTTAGGGAGGCCAAGGGCCCGCAGAGTCAGTGGAGGTCAGAACTGCGATGGAGCAGCTCAGGGAGCAGGTAGGTGGACGGTGAGACTAGGAGCCAGGTGACCTGCAGGAGGAGTGACCAGGGCACCGGGTAACGCAGTGAGAGTTAGCAGAGCACAGGACGGACGCTGACCTGCACATGTCAGCTTCCCATGACAAATGCTTGGTCCCGGGCTGGGGGCGGAGGAGGGCAGGCGGTGTGGGCAGCAGGAGGGCATGTGGCTGGGAGGCCGGCAGAAGAGGGGAGGGAGGGCACAGACGGCAGGCAGTGGAGCGCACTGTTATGTCTGACCGTATGGGGCCCATCGTCAGCGGGCTGGTGGTGAGCCTGCTGTGGAATAGGTGTTCACTTAACAAATATTTATTCACTGCCACAGGCTGGGCGTGGGGATGTTTGCTGACCCGGATTCGCTCACTGACACCCCCGTCAGCGCAGTGCGGTGCCAGCCCCAGGCCCGGTCATGTCTGGGCTCAGCTCAGTGCCCACAGGGGCGCCCCAGAGCCCGTCTTTCCATCTGTCCCTCCATCTGATGGTCAGGCTCTCTCCCCAGGCACCAGGCCGTCCTTGGGGCGGCCATGCTGTCTGCGAACAAGGCCGTCCTGCCACCCCGTTCATGCTGTGCCCACGGGAGACGCTGTGACCCCACCGCGCGGACAGGGCCCGCTGTGTCTGTGCGCGGGGTTCCCCGCGAGGACGGCACACCCCCTCCCGCGATCACACAGGGCCCTCGGGGTTCCCTGAGGCCGTGTTTGGGAACCGTGCACAGCGCGATGGACCCGGAGCAGGACACACACGGAGGACACTGCAGCTCGCGATGGTGTGATGGGAACAGAGGAGAGACGCTTAGCTGGTGCGTCCGATGTCTTTGCTGCGTGATTAAAAATTCATCCGCAAACGATACCCTTCCCTCTAAAGTGCATTCTCATCCATAATCCATCAGCACTTTGTGAGGCTGCTTTTTGAGACTCTGTGAGCGCCGGGAACACAGCCCGAGAGGGGGAGCAGGAAGTCAGAGGCGCTCGCTCGGCCTGTCACACCGGAGTGACCCGCTCCCCACCAGGGCTCCTCTGGGCAGACGGAGCGGAGGGAAAGGAGGAAACGCGTGGCACGGAGCTACCTGACCGGCCTGGGTGCCAATCTCAGGCTCTGAACTCACACCCCGTTCTCCAGGCACGTGCCTGGGACACATCCTCCCGTGTTATAAGGACACCAGGCCCTGAGTTAGGGCCCCTAATCCAACAGGACCCCACCCTAACCCACACAGCCCCCTGCCAGACAAGGCCGGTGACGGGGACCTGGGTGAGGACCCGAGCGTGTCTTTTGGAGAACATAGTGCATCCGTAAAAGCCTCTAAACACACACACTCCCAATAATTCTCAAAATCACATGGTAAATACTATAATACGTTCAAAACAAAGCACAAAAAGATATTGAGTATAATAATAGTTAGCATAGAACCAACAATTTGTGTTGTTTCATAAAGTATTTTCACTGTAGAAAACTCCACTGTGTAGAGATTTGTCTTGATTTTTCCTATCAAACTGCCTCAGCCCTTAAAATATTTTTGGTAGCATTTTCTGCACTACTTATACTTTAAAATATATATATTTTTTTATTTTATTTTTAAAAATATATGTTTTATTGATTTTTTACAGAGAGGAAGGGAGAGAGATAGAGAGCTAGAATCGTCGATGAGAGAGAAACATCGACCAGCTGCCTCTTGCACACCCCCTACTGGGGATATGCCCACAACCAATGTACATGCCCTTGACCGGAATCGAACCTGGGACCTTTCAGTCCGCAGACCAACGCTCTACCACTGAGCCAAACCGGTTTCGGCTAAAAAAATATATTTTTAATATATTCTAGAGAGAGAAGGAAGAGGGAGAGAAACATCGATGTGAGAATCATGGATCGGCCGCCTCCTGCACGCTCTCTCCTGGGGATGGAGCCCACAACCCAGGCCTGTGCCCTGACCGGGAATCGAACCAGCTACCTTTTGGTGCAGGTGTGGATGCCCAACCAACTGAGCCACACCTGCCAGGGCTGCAGTATTTATCCTTTGCAGCTCCCTTCTGAGCATCCTGGCTTGGTAACACCTATTGGATTTGTTAGTCTACCTCACAACCCTTGGTATCAGAAACAACTTTATTTATTTTAAAACATATTTTTACTGGAGGCCCGATGCACGAAACTCATGCAAGAGCAGCCCCTCCCTCCCCCCTGGCAGCCCCAGCTTCAACAGGAAGGTCGTCCGGAAGGACGCCTGGGCTAATTAGCATATCATGCTTTTATTATTATAGATAAGATCAATTTCAGAGAGGAAGGCAGAGAGAGAGTGAGATAGAAACACCACTGGTGAGAAAGAATACTGAATGGTTGCCTCTTGCACGCCGCCTGGTGGGGATGGAGCCTGCAACCGGGGCATGTGCCCCGACCGGGAATTGAACCTGGGACCCTTCAGTCCGCAGGCCGACCCGCTGAGCCACACCGGCCAGAAAGGACTTAAAGTCCATCTGCGACCCCGTCTCAGCTGGCGGAGCTCCCGGGCAGGCCTCACCCGCAGGCCTTTAAGAACGGGGCGAATGGGACCTTTGGGAACCAGTCCGTTTCGGATTATCCAGATGCAAGGCCTCCATCTGAAACCTCCGCACTTAAGATTGCAAACCTGTGTCACACTATTGTGTCAGGTCTACGCTTTTCACACGTGGTCAGTGGCTTCTGAGCACCAGACGCTGACCACCATCAGCCCGTGAAAGGGGAAATACCGCTTTAGCGGGAAGCTGGGCAGCGGCAGGGAAAGGGGGCTGGCTGACAGCACGTGAGCGGTGGCTCTTTATTTCTCGTTCTATCCCGGGCGGGCGAGGCGCACAGAGCCCTTTTCCAGCAGACAGTGGGCCTGCGGCAGAAAGGAGGCGAAGGTCAGGCAAACATTTCTTTCCGCAGCTGCTGGAGAGGACCGGGAAGGGACCCTGTTTTCCTGGCGGGAAGGATGCCGGGCACGGAAGGCCAGCGGCGGGGAAGGTGACAGCGGCCGGACGCGGCTCGGCGAGATTTCCACCTTCAGGTTTTCGCTTGCGATGGCCACGCTTGCGCTTCCTAACGCGAACTTTCGAGCGGTTGCCTCCCTTCCGGGGAACGGTTAAACGCGGCTGGTGAAGAGGAAAAGCCCGGCTGGAAGGCGCCACGAAGCAAGCACCCTGACAATCGAAGCATTGTGATGGGAACCTCAGCGGTCACGGCGCCGCTCCCAAGTTCACGGAAGTCCGAAGGCCGGCAGGGATGCGCCAGGCACGCGGCGCTTCAAGGTTACCGTCCACAGAAGGCGAACCCAATGCCCCAGCGTCCCTTCCTGCACCCCTCCAGCCCCCCTGGGGGCCCGCCCCTCCTCCTTGACCTCCCCCAGGCTAAAGAAAAGGGGGCGGGGGTCAGGGGCCACTGGAAAATAAAGAAGAGCAAGCGTGTAACCCTAAAACCGCTAGAGAAGCCATCTGCTTTAGGAGAGGGGGCTGGGGTTCGGGCCCGCGTGGGTGCCATGGAAAAACCTCTGTGCCTCTGACAAGCGGGGTCCCTAGGAGGCCAGCAACGTCCGGGAGGGTCCCCACAGCCTGCTGAGAAACAGGCCCCCGCCCCCCAGAGCCACCAAGCACGCACCCACCACAGGAAACAATGCACCCTGACCGGCTGGGGTCCTCTCCGCCTCACCCCTGCCCTCCTCCCCAGGGCACCCCCCGCCCCCCAAGGCCTACACCACCGTCCCCTAGGACCATGGTCGGCAAACGGCGGCTCTCTGGCCCCCGGAGGGTGGCTCTTCCACAAAACACCACGGCCCGGGCGAGTCTGTGTTGGAGACGTGGCGTCAGGAGAAGGTTAAGTTTAAAAAGATGTGTCCCTCCAAAGGAATGCCCATCGTTGTGCTGTTGGTATTTGGCTCTGTGCGCGAATGAGTTTGCCGACCACTGGGTTAGGGGACCTCCCTCTCTCAGGGCCTGGGCATGTGCATCTGCTGTGCTGGCTGGTTCGGGTCTTGGGGAGCCCCCCCCCATCTCCCCCGCAGGCTGGGTCAGGGCTGTGTGTCCGGGTTGGGTTTCTTTGTAAGGCCCTGGCACAGACCGCATTCCTTCAGCGGGCCTGCCAGGCCCCGAACCACTCACCAGAGGCGTAGTAATTGGATGAACACCGTGTCCCCCCACTTTCCCGGCCTCCCCCCCCCACCAGCCCAGAGCCCCGCTCCCGGGGGGGAGGAGCGGCGCCAGCACCCGCGGAGGAGGCACGAGTGGGGCCGGGGCTGCAGAAGCTCCGGATCAAAACTCGCCAGGCTCCGGCCCGGATGCGCCCACCTGGGGGCGGGGGTTCGGGGCTGGCGACCCGCGGAGGCCCCCCCACGAGCGGCTGGAGGGCCGGGGGAGGGGGGCGCTCATCGCACACATCACACACATCACACACATCACACACATCACACACATCACACACACACACATCACACACACACACATCACACACACACATCACACATCACACACACACATCACACACACACATCACACACACACATCACACACACACACATCACACACACACATCACACATCACACACACATCACACACACACATCACACACACACATCACACACACACATCACAATCACACACATCACACACATCACACACACATCACACACACACACATCACACACACACATCACACACACACATCACACACACATCACACACACACATCACACACATCACACACACATCACACACACACATCACACACACACATCACACACACACATCACACACACACATCACACACATCACACACACATCACACACACACATCACACACACACATCACACACACATCACACACATCACACACACATCACACACACACATCACACACACACATCACACACATCACACACACATCACACACACACATCACACACACACACATCACACACACACATCACACACACACACATCACACACACACATCACACACACACACACACATCACACACACACATCACACACACACATCACACACACACACACATCACACACACACACATCACACACACACACACATCACACACACACACACACACACACACACGCTCAGGACGGTGCCCGGCTTTAAAAAGCCACCTTTACACACAGAGACCACGCAGCTGTTCCAAAAGCCAGAGAGGGCGGGAGAGAGAAGCGGGCTCCGGAGGCATCGCCGACCGGGGGCGGGGGTCCGGCTGGGCCGCCCCCGGCCCTCCCATCGCCCCCCGGGGCCACGGCCGCCCCCCGAACCCGGGCCAGGCACCCGGGCCGGAGGGGAGGCGGACACCGGGCAGCGGACCGCGCCCGCCCTCGGCCCCCCGCCCCCCGGCGCCTACCGTAGGTCTCGGACATGGCCGTCTGCGACATCTTGGGAGCGGCGCCGCCTCTCGCGGGTCACGGCTGCAGCGCCGGCCGGGCGGCGGGAGGAGGGCGGGGAGGGCCGGGGTCGTCCGCCGCGTCGCGGTGGCGGCGAACGCCGTGGGGCGGGGACCGAGAGGGAGGGGCCCGCGGTCCCCAAGGCAACCGCCCGCCACCCGCCGCTGCGGCCCAGCCGGACTGCCGGCTCCTCTGCGCAGGCGCACCCGGCTCCGCGCCGGCGGGATGGGGGGGCTCCTCCCCCCGGCGCAGGGAGGGGAGGGGCTAAAGGGAGCGAGGCCCCGCCCACCCCGCAGCCGCGCAGGCGCACTCGGCTCCGCGCCGGCGGGATGGGGCCCTGGCGCAGGGAGGGGAGGGGCGAGGGGGAGCGCGAGGCCCCGCCCCGCCCCGCGGTTGCGCAGGCGCACTCCGCCCCGCGCCGGGAAGATGAAGGGGAGGGACCGCAGGAGCGCGCGAGGCCCCGCCCCCTGCCGTTGCGCATGCGCACGCAGCCCGGGCGGCAGGCTGGCTTCAGAGTGGGCGGGACGGCCCCCCGCGGGTGATGGGGGCTGGGTGGGAGGGGGCATTGGGGTTCAGCTTTTGGCAAGAGGAAGCCGAGTGCCTACCCCAGGCGGGGGGGGGAGACAGTCAATGAAGAGCCCGCCGCCGTCGTCTCTTTGTTGTTGTGTATTTGTTTACATGTTAATGGGATCCCTCCAGCAGCTGTTGGAACTCTGGATGTGGGTTTTTATTTTTAAAAAAATATATTTTGTTGATCTTTCACAGAGAGGAAGGGAAAGGGATAGAGAGCCAGAAACATCGATGAGCGAGAAACATCCATCAGCTGCCTCTTGCACACTTCCCACCGGGGATGTGCCCTTGACCGGAATCGAATCCAGGACCCATGAGTCCACAGGCCGATGCTCTATCCACGGAGTCAAACTGGTTTTGGCTGGATGCATGAGCATCAGGCAGCCCATGATCTCGTCCCATGCGGCTCTCAGCCTGGAAAGACCTTCCTCCGGCTGTCAGGAGCCAGCAAGGGGACCGTGGTGAATGTGCCACCAGGAGGCCAGCCCTGGGCTGCACGCAGGCAAGCCCTCCGCTCTGCACCTGCCCGTGTCTCCGGATGGGGCTGCGTTGGATCTGGGCCACACCGACCGAAGCCGAAGGGGGTCCCTGTCTGTGCACCAGGGTCCCCGCCGCCTGCAGACCCTGCCCCTCGGTGTCCCACTGTGGACTCAGCGTGGCTCAGCGGCAGGAGGCACCCCTGGCCCTCGGCTGGGACGCATTTCTACGATCAGGGGTCCGGGGAGGAATTCAGGGTCCCCTTGCGTTGGAAATGGAGAAAAGAGCTCATGTGGCGAAGGACATTTTGGTTGGGAGTGTGCGTCATCATCATCGGAGCAGGAGCAGGGTCACGTCATAGCTCATAGGACCCAGCCGTGCTCAAAAGACACAGCAGGAGACTAAAAATAGGCCTTGGCTGAGCTCCCGGTCGATGTGGACCTTGGGGGAAATGTCAGGAAGTACACCCCCACCCCCACCCCACCCTAAGTCCATTGGGTTCCATCAGATCTTATCGGAGGCTGTTCCTCCTCTTCCCCTATGTCTGTCTGGCTCTGCGTTTTATTTTTATTTCTGATCCTAATAGCAAATGAATATCCTTGCTCCCAAATCACAGAGGATCCTTATTCTACGGATCAGATATTCTCTCGCTTTCTTTTTAAAAAATATTTTTTATTGTTTGTTTGTTTTTTTTACAGAGAAGACGGGGGAGGGATAGAGAGTCAGGAACATCAATAAGAGAGAAGCATCCATCAGCTGCCTCCTGCACAACCCCTACTGGGGATGTGCCCGCAGCCAAGGTACATGCCCTTGACCGGAATCGAACCCGGGACCCCTCAGTCCGCAGGCCGAGGCTCTATCCACGGAGCCAAACCAGCTAGGGCAGTCTGTCGCTTTCTTGTTTGGCTTCCTGCACCTTTGGTTTGGCATACGCTCCTGAGCCAGGCAGACAGATTCCGGCGAAAACGATTTCAGAAGAAAGAGACCGCGACCCCATTCTTTAGACCTAGGCTTTTCTTCCTTCCTGAAACGTCTTCGGATACCAAAGGCCTCCCTGGGTTACAGTGATCCCTCGCTGCGGTCACTGACCGAAACCGGACCCCGAGATCTCGGACACCTGGAAAGGGTGACGGAAAGGAAAATGCAGCTGCTGCTTCAAAGCAGAGAGCACTTTTCCCTCCCATGGAAAACAAAGAGGTACAGGCCTCTGGGAAGGACTGTTTGTCTTGGAAAAGCCACCCAAAGAAATCATTTAGTGTGCAAATACAGGAGCCAAATGTGTCAACTAGAAAAGGAAATATTGGTGTGCTCTCTCTCTCTCTCTCTCTCTCTCTCTCTCTTTCTCTCTCTCTCCCCCCTCACAGCTCGGTCCTCTCATTCCTGGGCCTGAGTACTCTCAGCTCAGAACGAGCTGCTGCCTGCTGACACCCACAGCACGGTCTGTGCATCTAAATACCAATGGAAGCTGGTGTGTGTGGAATTCCTCTCTCTCTCTTTAAATACATTTTATTGATTTTTTTACAGAGAGAAAGGGGGAGAGAGAATTAGAAACATCGACCAGCTGCCTCCTGCACCTCCCCACCTCCCCCCCACTGGGGCCATGCCTGCAACCAAGGTACATGCCCTTAACAGGAATCGAACCCGGGACCCTTCAGTCCACAGGCTGACGCTCTATCCACTGAGCCACACCGGTTTCAGCTGGCATGCCTCTCTTGCCCAGGCTTCTGTAAACAGTGGCTTCTCTCCTCCACCCGGATGCCTGCTAGGCTTCCTCATACGAATACGAGAAAAACCCGACAACCACCTCCCCCAGCCGCTGCTGGAGGGATCCCATTGCCATGTAAACACAGAACAACAAAAAGGACATCTCTCTCTTCCAGCTGTCCGTGTGGGAGGTGTGTGTGTGTGTGTGTGTAATGTAAGTCCCATCATGCAACTCTCTGCTCAAAATGCCTCATCTCCCTTGTAAGATCCTCATGGTCTGCCTCCCTCTGACTTCTCTCTCTTCCACTACCCGCCCCCCCCCCCCCCACTTTACTCTCCTGGCTCTGGTCATACAGGTTTTCTTTTATTTATTTATTTATTTATTTGTTTATTTATTTATTTTAATATATTTTATTTTTTTAGAGAGGAAGGGAGGAGGAGAGTTAGAAACATCGATGAGAGAGAAACACCAATCAGCTGCCTCCTGCACACCCCACATCGGGGATGTGCCCGCAATCAAGGTACATGCCCTTGACCAGAATCGAACCTGGGTCCCTTCAGTCCGCAGGCCAACGCGCTATCGGCTGCACCACACTGGTCAGGGTTCTTTTATTTTCTTTTTAAAAGAGCCCGCAACCCGGGCATGTTGCCCTGATTGGGAATTGAACCGTGACGTCCTGGTTCATAGGTCGACGCTCAACCACCCAGCTCGCCCACAGTCCCGGCAGCTACTGGAGTGTGCTCGCAGCCTGCGTGATTTCTGCCTCTGGGGCACCTCGTCAGTGAGGCCTTTTCTTCACACACACACACACACACACACAAAAAACAAAACAAAACAAAAAAAAAACCAGATATCCCTCTCTTCCCCATCACTAATTTGGGTCCCTCACCACCACAGCATTAAACACCATCTAACACACACACAGCATTAAACACCATCTAACACATATATTGCTTATTTTTACGTTGTCTGCTCCCCTTCTAGACGGTAAACTCTGCCCCTGACTTATTATTCTCTGCGCGATGCCCTTGCCTAAAATAGTAAGCCCTCCTTAATTAAGTGGTTGCTGACTGAGTGGATGAATGAAGTAAAACTCAGCACCTCCCTATGTAAGATGGATTTAATGCGAGGTCATGAGCTTCACTTTCAACTTGTTGATTTATGAGACATTAAAAGCGGGGCTTTTATACGCCACCATGTCCTCGTAGAAAGATGGCAATCGAACCATGTTGAAGTGCCCCCTGGTGCTAGTGTGATGTCGTCGGGCCCTTAATCAACACTAGAAACAGAACTGAGTGCCTGGCCTGTGTTATAAACCCCTCGTCCTTACACCAGACTCAGGACGGAGGGAGCATCCCAGTGTGTCTCCCTCTCCCTCCCTCTCTGAAATCCTATATAATAAAAGCCTAATATGCAAATCGACCAAACGACAGAACGACCGGTTGCTATGACGGGCACTGACCACCAGGGGGCAGACGCTCAACGCAGGAAACTGCCTCCAGCCCGCAGGCCCCAGGCCAGCCAAGATGGGTGCCGGTGGAGGGGGAGGGGGACCCCCCCATCGCCCCACTGGTCACCCCACAGATCAGCCCTGATCGCCGGCCAAGCCTAGGGACCCTACTCATGCACGAATTTCATGCACCGGGGCTCTAGCCAATAATAAAAAGAAAGAAATAGACTATGGAATTTCAAGCTGTCCATATTTTTTTGTGTGGGAGATTCCCATCCCGGCTCAACTTAATTTTTGGTGTGTGATCTCATTTAAATCGTGGATTCAGTGGGAGGGGCCTGGCTCTTCGGCTTCCCAACACTGGGTCCTTCTGTTAGGGATGCTGAGGCGCCCCGGCCCCTCCCACCCCCCAATAATCTACCTGCACAGGTCGACTCCTACCCTTTTGCTCCATAAGCGGAAAAATGAGTTTTAAAGCTGCTTGGACCTCTCTGAATGGAAAAATCAGAAAACCCTCCAATCTCTCTGGTCTATTGCATTTTCTGATCCTTGTGAGGGAAAGAAAGCTAAGGAAGAGATTCACCAGGGAATTGCATAAAACCACAGGTCCCGTTGCCCTTCTCCGGTCAAGGGGTGCCCCCTGGTGGGGACTTGGATGTACTTTCCAGGACTCGCGTGGCCAAGGCTGCACTTTGCAGCGAAGCAGAGGGGCCTGCACACTCAGGCCCACCCGTCCCCATGCCAGGCCCGGTCCCGCGATTTCTGAGAAGTGTTGAGGGTTCATCTGTGCCCCCCGCTCCCCCAAAAAGATAGGGTGAAGTCCTAACCCCTGGTGCCTGCGAATATGACTTATTTGAAAATGAGGTTTTGCCCGGTGGCTCAGTGGTTGAGCATCGACCTGTGAACCAGGAGGTCAGGGCACATGCCCGGGGTGCCGGCTCCATCCCTGAGGTGGGGGTGGGGGTGGGGGATGGAGGGGAGGGTCTGGTGAGGGTGGAGGGGGTCATGCATGAGGCAGCCATCCACGATTCTCTCTCATCATGGATATTTCCCCCCTCTCTCTCCTTTTTCCTTCCTCTCTTTAAAATCAATAAAAATAATAAAGAAACAAAAAGATCTATAAGGGTGGACTTTTAAAAAAATATATTTTCTTGATTTTTTTACAGAGGGGAAGGGAGAGGGATAGAGAGTTAGAAACATCGATGAGAGAGAATCATTGACCAGCTGCCTCCTGCACACCTCCCACTGGGGATGTGCCTGCAACCCTGGTACATGCCCTTGACCTGAATCGAACCCGGGACCCCCTCAGTCCGCAGGCCGACGCTCTATCCACTGAGCTAAACCAGTTTCGGCTCTTCTTTTTTTTTTTTTTTTTTAATATACTTTATTGATTTTTTTACAGAGAGGAAGGGAGAGGGATAGAGAGCTAGAAACATCGATGAGAGAGAATCATCGACCAGCTGCCTCCTGCACACCTCCTACTGGGGATGTGCCCGCAACCAAGGTCCGTGCCCTTGACTGGAATCGAAGCTGGGACCCTTCAGTCCGCAGGCCGACGCTCTATCCGCTGAGCCGCACGGGCTAGGGCTGGACCTCCTTTTCTAGGAGAGCCTAGATAAACTCCGAGGCCACGTCTGATCCCCAACACGATGGGAGCATCACCAATGCTCAGCGGCTGCCTGGTCAGTGCCCGGCTCACCCCACGCTCCCCCGCCCCGCCCGCGTGGGTGCACTCCGACCTCAGAGGCCACCGCTGTGTCCCCCCCCCTCCCGCTTCCTTGTCTCTTTGCTCCCGAAAGCCTCTCTCGGGTTTCCAGCCGAACTGGTTTTCATTTCCGGCCCAGTGTCTGCCTACCTCCAGCTGCTTAGCTTTTTTGTGCTCTTGACGCCAGATAGTTAGCATAGGCAAACCGCGGCTCGCGAGCCACAGGCGGCTCGTTGGCCCCTTGAGTGTTTAGCAAAGGCCAGCTTAGGAGTCCCCTCATTAAGTTCATAACCATGTACCTACCTAGATGGTTTACGTTTAAAAAATGTGGCTCTCCAGAGACATGTCAGTCGTTGTCCTGTTGATATTTGGCTCTGTGGACTAAGGAGTTTGCCGACCACGGGCGTAGGGAGAGGGAGCTGTGAGAAACAGCTGTGGGGCCTCAGCGAGAACAGGCCTTCCTGGTGTGCTGTGAGTTTTATTCCCCTTTTTCCTGCCGGCGTCCAGAGTCTTCTAAGGTTTGACCCAGCACCTACAGGGTGCTTGGCTGCCTTGGGCAGCTGGACAATTCCTCTAGCACAGCGAGATCCACAGGCTGGCGGGGGAGGGGGGAGAGGTCCTGGCCGATGTGGCTCAGTGGATAGAGCGTCGGCCTGTGGACCGAAGGGTTTGATTCCGGTCAAGGGCACATACCTTGGTTGCAGGCTCCTCCCCGGCGTGGGGCCTGGTTAGGGCGCAGCGTGCAGGAGGCAACTAATCGATGTGTCTCTCTCCCATCGATGTTTCTCTCAGACTCTCCCTCTCTCCCTTCCACGCCCCCTTAAAAAAAAAAAATCAATGGAAAAACATCCTCGGGCGAGAATTAACAAATGAAATAGCCTGGTGGGATTTGCTTAGAGTGGAATTTAGGTGTCCGTGAGCTAACATTTGTTCTGTTGACAGTAGCAGGTGTTTTGCTTGGGAATGCGGCCATAGCCCCTGGTAAGAGCGAGTCACGCCGAAACCGGTGTGGCTCAGTGGATAGAGCGTCGGCCTGCGGACAGAAGGGTCCCAGGTTCGATTCCAGTCAAGGGCATGGACCTTGGTTGCGGGCACATCCCTGGTGGGGGTGGGAGGGTGTGTGTGTGTGCAAGAGGCAGCTGGTCGATGTTTCTCTCCCATCGATGTTTCTAGCTCTCTATCCCTCTCCTTTCCTCTCTGTGAAAAATCAATAAAACATATTTAAAAATGAAAAGATTTACAGATTAAGTAATTAAAAAAAAAAAAGTGAGTCGCAGCATCAGTCATTCTGGGGGAATTTCTGTTTTTTCTTCGAGCTTCGAAGATAATGAAGAAGGAAGTGGTGGCTCCGCTGATGGGCTTAGCGGAGAACTGAGGGTGGCAGGGGCTGAGGGTGGCGTGGGGTTGGGGCAGGAGGGGGAGGGGGACGCGGCCCTGGCTTGGCGGGATCTGACGCTGGCGCTGGTGGCGATGGCGGCGTCCTGAGTGAAACCGATGCCGTCGCTCTGGACGGACACAATGGAGCCCTCTCATCGGGGACAAGAATGGCCTGTTCCTTCCTCCTGCCCTCCGCGCGGTGTAAACAGAATGTCCCTGGCACAGCCGGGCCCCGGGTGCTGCCTGCCAGGAGCTCAGCTCTTCCCTTGTGTAACCCCGGGGCCTCCGCCAGGAGGTCAGCCGGGCCGCCCTCACCTGGAGGCAGGTGAGCGGGCTCAGGCCCTGCCAGCATCCCCCGATGTTTTCCGTGTTGAGGTTTCAAAGGGATCTCTGCAGCCCGGCCCATGGGGCTCAGTGGTTGAGCGTTGACCTGTGAACCAGGAGGTCACAGGTTCAATTCCCATCAGGGCACAGGCCCAGGTTGTGGGGCATGCGATCCATGATTCTCTCTCATCATGGATGCTTCTCCCTCTCCCTCTCTGAAATTAATAAAAATATATTTAAGCCGAAACCGGTTTGGCTCAGTGGATAGAGTGTCGTCCTGCGGACCGAAGGGTCCCAGGTTCAATTCCGGTCAAGGGCATGTACCTTGGTTGCGGGCACATCCCCAGTAGGGGGTGTGCAGGAGGCAGCTGATCAATGATTCTCTCTCATTGATGTTTCTAGCTCTCTATCCCTCTCTCTTCCTCTCTGTAAAAAAAAAAAAACAAAAAAAAAAATTAAAATATATATATATATATTTAGAAAGAAAGGAAGGAAGGAAGGAACCTCGAGAGGGAACTTACCCGATTGAGCCCCTCGGTGACCCCCTTGTTTCTGGGGCTCTAAGCTCCGGGGAGGGGAGGCCTGGGAGGAGAGAGGCAGATAGGTTCCCCCTGGGAGGGGTGGTGGTGGGCGGGACTTCCTCTCTCTTGTGACGGGCACCTACCACCTTCCTTAACTGCCCCACGTGCGTGTGCTTTATTGTTTGTTCATTCCTTGTTGCTTCTTTATAGTATTTTTTGCGTGTGTGTGTGTGTGTGTGTGTGTGTGTGTTTTAATCTTCACTGGAGGATATTTTCCCGTTGATTTTTAGAGAGGAAAGGAGGAAGGGGAAGAGAGAGAAAGAGAGAGAGAGAAATATCGATGGGTTGCCTCCCACATGTGCTCAGACCGGGGCTGGGGACGGAACCTGCATCCCAGGTGAGTGCCTTTGGCGGGGAATCGAACCCGCGACCCTTCAGTCCGCAGGCTGGTGCTCTCACCACCGAGCCACACCGGCCAGGGCTGTCCGTTCCTTTCTGATGACCTGGGGGATGGGAACCAGGAAGGAGCAGTGGGCAGGCCTTCTGGGAACGCTGTCATGGCACTCACACAGAGCAGGACGCAAGGGTTTGCTCCCTACACACATGCTCTGTCTCCCACGGGGCGTTCGCTCCCAGCGCCTACCCTCTCTCCCTCTCCCACCTCCTGGCTGCTGTGGAGACAGAACGATTGACTCAAGGTTAAATCCTCCGAAGCATAAGGGCTCAATGATTGTCTCGGTCACCCTCTCCTCTGTGTCCGTGTGTGGCTTTTATGTCTTTAAATAAATATATTTTTACAGATTTCAGAGAGGAAGGGAGAGGGACAGAGCAAGAGAAGCATCCAGGATGAGAGGCAATCACGGATCAGCTGCCTCCTGCACGCCCCCCACTGGGGATGGAGCCTGCAACCCGAGCCGGTGCCCTTGACCTGAATCGAACCCGGGACCCCTCAGTCTGCAGACTGACGCTCTATCCACGGAGCCAAACCAGCCAGCGAGAGGGCTGTGTGTGGTTTTTATTTTTGTTTCTGTTGTTAGTCAAGGATCAGATCTCTCTCTCTCTCTCTAATATATTTTATTGATTTTTTTACAGAGAGGAAGGGAGAGGAATAGAGAGTCAGAAACATCCGTCAGCTGCCTCCTGCACACCTCCTACTGGGGATGTGCCTGCAACCAAGGTCCATGCCCTTGACCGGAATCGAACCCGGGACCCTTCAGTCTGCAGGCCAGCCTTCTATCCACTGAGCCACACCGGTTTCGGCTCAGCTCTCTCCTGTCGGCTGCACGTTGGGTACCCGCCCTCAGGGCTGCGCCCGGAGTCCAGCCTCGTGTCTCCGGAAGGACAGGCTCGGAGGGCAGAACCGGCCCGGCATGGCTGGCTGCCTTGTGCCTCTGGGGAGGGAGCGTCCTTGTCCCCGGCCATGTGGCCAGCCTCTGGAACCTGCTCTCCGAGCGGCCGGCAGGGGGCGCCCGGGGGCTGACTCCGAGGCCCAGGCCCGGGTGTGAGGCTGACACGTGCGACTCTTTTCTTTTCGAATATTCCCTGGAAAAGGCGGGGCCCCAGGGACCTCTCCGCTGGGAAGATGGAAACCAGAAAACGGTCCATCTGAGCTGCTGGGGGCCCTACAGCCAGACCAGCCTGTCAGGACGCTTTAAAAAAATAAATAAATATTAAAAAAAATATATATATATTATTGATTTTTTACAGAGAGGAAGGGAGAGGGATAGAGTCAGAAACATCAACGAGAGAGAAACATCCATCAGCTGCCCCCTGCACACCCCCCACTGGGGATGTGCCCGCAACCCAGGTCCATGCCCTTGACCAAAATTGAACCCGGGACCCTTAAGTCCGCAGGCCAATGCTCTATCCACTGAGCCAAACCAGCTAGGGCTCAGGACACTTAAAACAAAACAAAACAAAACAAAACAAACAAACAAACAAATAAAAAATATATATTTTATTGATGTTTTACAGAGAGGAAGGGAGAGGGACAGAGAGCGAGAAACATCGATGAGAGAGAAACATCCATCAGCTGCCCCTTGCATGCCCCCCACTGGGGATGTGCCCACAACCAAGGTCCATGCCCTGGACCGGAATCGAACCTTGGACCCTTCAGTCTGCAGGCCGACGCTCTATCCACTGAGCCACACCGGCCAGGGCAATCAGGACGCTTTCTACCTGGGCAGGTGGCTCCCCCTCCCGTAGGCCTGGTTCTTTCGGAGTGAAAATCGCCCTCCTCATGGGGAGAGTGAGGGATGTGTCCTGGCCTTCCTCGGGCTCTGCTCGCAGCTGCTCATGAATGGGGCGCCAGGCCAAGCCGCGGTCCTCCAAGTCCCGCGCGGGGTGTACGGGGTGTGTGGGGAGGGGACTCCTCGTCCCCGGGCCGGCAGGCTGTAGCAGGCCTGGCTGGGCTGGGAGCAGCCCCTGACCTTTGCCTGGAATTGGCCGCCTTTGCTCTCTCTCAGCTGCTTCCTCCCCCCGCAGCAGAACCCCGAAAAGCTGGGCTCCCGTCCACACCTGGGAGAACATCAAAGCGGCTGGGATCCCAGGACCCGGGCGGGGGGGGGGGATCTGGCCGCCAGGGCTCCTGGGTCTGAGGGCAGGGGGACCTCGGGGCGCCTCCCCTCCCACCCCCCTGCTCTGTGCTGCTGGTCTCTGTCCCTGGGAGGGAGGCCCCGCCCCTGCAGGCCCAGCGTGGCTCTGTTTTATGGGACCAGGCTGAGCCTTCTGACCCAGTACTGCTGCTGCTGCTTCTTCTTAAAATACATTTTATTGATTTTTTACAGAGAGGAAGGGAGAGAGGTAGAGAGCTAGAAACGTCGATGAGAGAGAAACATCGACCAGCTGCCTCTTGCACACCCCCCACTGGGGATGTGCCCGCCACCAAGGTCCATGCCCCTGACCGGAATCGACCCCGGCACCCTTCAGTCCGCAGGCCGACGCTCCATCCACCGAGCCACACCGGTTTCGGCGATGCCGAGTTTCTGCCGGTGTGGAGACAGCCCCGAGCGCTCCACCCCAACCGGGGACCCTTGCCAGGTGTTCGAGAAATGTTTCCCGAGCCTGGCGGCGTGGCTCAGCGGTTGAACGTCAACCTAGGAACCAGGAGGTCAGGGTTCGATTCCCGGTCAGGGCACAGGCCCGGGTTGCAGGCTCCATCCCCGGCCATGTGGGGCGTGCAGGAGGCAGCTGATCCATGGTTCTCTCTCTCTCTTTCTCTCTCCCCTCCTCTCCCTACCTCTCTGAAAGCAATAAAAATATATATTAAAAAACACAAAACACAGAACACCAAACAGAATAGAACGTGCTACTCCCTCGGAGTCCTCGGACCCTCCCCTCTCTATGGTTCACCCCACGGCCAGGCCAAGCATTTCTCAGGAGCAAATCCAAATGCCTCAGCCCCGGAGTGGAAAGATGAGAAAAACAGCCGCGGTGGGAGGGAGGAGAGAGAGGGAGGAGGAGAGAGAGGGAGAGGGAGCAGGTGGGGCGGGGGCGGCTGCAGGAAGCCTTTCTCAGAGGTGTGGGCGGGAACCCTCGAGAGTCTGGGGCTCCAGGCTGAGCCCAGAAGGTTTCCCCTGAGATTGGGAGTGGAGCTTTGGGGGGGCTGCGGGATGCAATGCTGGCTCACTTCTGGAAGTCCCCCCTGGCAGGAAACAGGAAAGTGCCTGGGTTAAAGCGAGCTAAGTTGGTCTAGTTGGTCTGGCTGGTGCGGCTCAGTGGTGAGAGCATCGACCTAGGAACCAGGAGGTCAGGGTTCGATTCCCGGTCAGGACACATGCCCGGGTGGCGGGCTCCATCCCCAGTGGGGAGCGTGCAGGAGGCAGCCAATCCGTGATTCTCTCTCAGGGACTGACGTAAACCCCACCGGCGACCGGACATTCCTGAGCCCTGAACCACCCATCAGCACCTGCCAAATACCCTAAGCCCCCCGATTCCTAAGCCCCTCGGTTCCAATTCACCCATCAGCGTGTGCTGAGCGCCCTAAGCCCCGTCCCCTGTCCTTCAAGGTGCGTGTACCCCGGCCCTCGCTCTCTTCCGCCCCTCTCTCTGGAAGCAGCCGGCAGGGGGACTCTTCCGTCCGTCCGTCCGTCCGCAGGCCGGCGCTCTATCCACTGAGCCACACCGGTTCCGGCTTGTTCTTTTTTTCTTAAAATCTCTCAGAACCAGAACCTTAAAAAAAAAGCAGGTTTCCAAGACCCACCCAACTCTGTAAAGCAAGATCTTGGGGGGTGTGTGTGTGTGGAGGGGAGGGTGGGGAGACGGCTGCGCGGTGCTGATCTGAGATTGGAGTGGATGCCCGCCGTCCCTCCCAGGATGAGGTCCGAGCCTCAGGCTGCACATAAGGGTGTGGGGCAGAGACTTTAGGTGTGGGGGGGTTCCAGGGGGAGCGCAGGGACCCCAGCCCGTCAAGGCCGCGGTCAGGGTTCAAGAGTCCCCGTGGGTCATGGCTTCTCCGCCCATGGCGAGCGTGGGTGGTGGCTCTCAGGGGTCAGCATTCTGTGCTCGGAGACAACGGGGCTGCTGTAAGACATGGCCCCACGTGAGGTCGGACACAAAGGGAGCGGCTGAGAGAGGGCCCAGGCCCCGAAGCCCGGAGCCCGGAGCCCGGAGCCTGGGAAATAGCAGGGAGGGCTCTGCGGGGTCTCCCTCCCCTCCCAATCCGGCCAGGGACACGCACCCACAGGGGGGGGCTGGTGCCTGGGACTCTAAGTGAAACCAGAGCTGGGCCGGGAGAGCAGCTGGGGTGGAGGGAGGGGCTGTGTAAACACGGCTGAATGAGTGGGTTTGTGTGCTGATTAGATAAGAGCTGGGAGAGCCCAGGCGGAAGCCCCAGGAATAACAATGGAGCTTCCCAGCCGGCCCCATTGGAGGTCCAGGCGGCCTGGCACGGGGTCGGGGGTCAGGGGTCGATTTCCCCAGGGCCTGTGGCTGCTGAGATAATGCCCGGGGAGGGGGGATCGGAGGTGGGGGGACCTCCATCTGTGTCCCCCGCCCGCCTGGGGCCCTCCTGCCTTTCAGGGAACAAAAGGCCGGCAGGCAGATGGCCGCTCTGCCCCCGGGGAGCTTCCAGCCCCAGGTGCGCACCCGTTCGTGGCCCAGCTCAGCGGCCGGCAAACGGCGGCTCGCGAGCCGCGTGCGGCTCTTCGGCCCCTTGAGTGTTTAGCAAAGGCCAGCTGAGGAGTCCCCTGATTAAGTTCATCACGATGTACCTCCCTATAGAGTTTACGTTTAAAACATGTGGCTCTCGCCGAAACCGGTGTGGCTCAGTGGATAGCGCGTCGGCCTGCGGACGGATGGGTCCCGGGTTCGATTCCGGTCAAGGGCTCCTTGTGTGTCCGCCGGCCGGCCACAGAGCGTGCTTTGTCTGGAGGCCCGTCACGGTCCGCTTGCCCCTCTGGTCCGCCTCACGGGCAGTGGGGGGGCCCCCCTCTCCCTCCCCTCTCCCCCTGCTCCCCACTTCACTTTGATTTGATCTGTGTTGTTCCCAGGCCCCTCCCCCGTGTTCACGTTCCCTTCCCTGCACGGGTGTTGGCTGAAAAGGAACCTCGAGGTATTGCACCGCCACAAAGATTTACTGAGGCCCCAGCAGGTGCGGCTCAGTGGCTAGACCCGCGGTCGGCAAACCGCGGTGCGCGGGCCACCTGCGGCTCTTTGGCCCCTTGAGTGTGGCTCTTCCACAAAAGGTCCCACCAGGTTCGATTCCGGGCAAGGGCATGTACTTTGGTTGCGGGCACGTCCCCAGTAGGGGGTGTGCAAGAGGCAGCTGGTCGATGTTTCTCTCTCATCGATGTTTCTATCCCTTTCCCTTCCTCTATGTAAAATATCAATAAAATATATATTTTTAAAAAACCCACTCAAAACAGTGAGCCCAGCTGAGATGGCTCAGTGGTTGAGCATCCACCTAGGAACCAGGAGGTCAGGGTTCGATTCCCGGTCAGGGCTCATGGCCACGTTGCAGGCTCCATCCCCAGGGTGGGGTGTGCAGGAGGCAGCCGATCCGTGAATCTCTCTCATCCTTGATGTTTCTCTCTCTCTCTCTCTCTCTCTCTCTCTCTCTCTCTCTCTCTCCTCTCTCCTTCTCCTTTCCTCTCTGAGATCAATAAAAATATATTAAAAAAACAAAACCCAAAACACTGAGCCCACCACCAGGACCTGTGCCCTGACCGGGAACGGAACTGTGACCTCCTGGTTCCTAGGTGGACGCTCAGCCCCGGAGCCAGGCGGGCCGGGCAGCGGGTGGCCCTCCCCCTGGGGCCCCGTGACCCGAGGACTCTGGCCGGGCAGGTCCCGCCAGTTACGTAACCGCCGTCAATGCGCTATTGTCCTGCCTGGCTTTTTCCCGTGATGGGAGGAGAGTCTGCGTGTGCCTGGCTGGCAGGGGACCCCACCGACCTGTGTGCTGGGTTTGATCTCCGTGGCCGGACGCCGTGGCCGGTGGATGGGATGGACGGGGAGCGTCCGGGCCGGCGCTGCGGGCACCTGCTGCGGCCAGGCCCGCTCCCCGCGGGAGGTCAGCACGTTCTGTGGGGAACCTGCTAGAAGGAGCGGGACAGCCCGGAGCCGGGGTGGAGGCGGGGAGGCCGGGAGCCGGGTGTTCCCACGGCGTTTCCGCTTTCGCCAGGAGCCCGGCGGGCAGGTCCCGGCAGGTCCCGGAGGCTTAGCGTCTCTTGTTCCAGGACAGGGTAGGGGCGAGGGGGGGGGGACGGGGGGGGGGGGACGCGGGCGATCACAGAGAGCTCCCCGCAGGAGGTGAGCGTGTCACCGGCCTTCCAGAGGGCGGGAGGCTCCGTGTCTCTGTCTGCATAGAGGCCGCCGCTGCCAGCACGTCCGTCTCCCTGGTCCCCTGCCTGCCCCAGCCGCAGGGGGCTCTCTCTCTGCCAGCTCCCTCCCTTTCCTGAGTTAGAATCAGGGTGGCGGTGGTGGTGGTGGTGGGGGGAAGAGACAGGTGTGGTGGTGGCTGGAAAATGGAGCATAGGAAAGAGATCTAGCCCTCCCCGGTGTGGCTCAGTGGATAGAGCGTCAGCCTGCAGACTGGAAGGGTCCCAGGTTCGATTCCGGTCAAGGGCATGGGCCTTGGTTGCGGGCACATCCCCCAGTGGGGCGGGGGGGAGGGCATGCAGGAGGCAGCTGGTCGATGTTTCTCTCTCATCATTGATATTTCTCTCTCTCCCTTCCTCTTCCTCTCTGACAACAATAAAAATATATATTAAAAAAGAGAGAGAGAGAGAAAGAGAGAGAGAGAGAAAAGAATGACATGGATTAGAACGAGCTCTGGCGGGACTTTGCCATCTGTCTGCCTGACCCGCTCAGTGTGAAGAGAGCCTGTGTTTACGCTTCCTTTGCCTACACGGGTGCCTCAGGTAAGAATGTGCTCCCCATTTCCCGCTGACGTCCTCCCCGCCTCCTCTTCCTCCTCCTTCCTCTCTGAGCCCAGGGACCCTCTCCTCCCACCTCGGGTTCACAAGCAAACTGGCGTTGGCAGCCCCTCCCCGGCTCGCCCGAAATACCATCCACTGAAGTCACGGATCTAAAAAAAAAAACAAACAAAAAAAGTCCCAAAATAACGTTTCCCGCCCCTTCGAGAAGTCTTCTGTCTTGAGTGGCAACACACGGAGGCCGACAGCAGATGGGACCCGCGTCTGCGGCTTCAGACGCGACGCGGGCTCTGCCGGGTTTGGCTTTTACAGCCGCACGCCGGCTGCTCTCCGCCCCAGCTCCTGGTTCCTTTCTCACCAAACAGCCCCCAGAAACGCAAAAAGCCGGGGTTTCCAGATGTTCATGAGCTTTGCGGGGAGGGGGTATGGGGACGGGGAGACCAGCGGGGCCGGGGGGGCTGTTCTGTACACCAAAAGGTTGTGGGTTCGATCCCAAGTTGGGGAGCAGATGGAGGTAACTAACCTCTCTCTCTCTCTCTCTCTCTCTCTTCCTCGCTCTCTAAAAGCAATGAACATGCCCTGACTGGTTTGGCTCAGTGGATAGAGCGTCGGCCTGCGGACTGAAGGGTCCCAGGTTCCACTCCGGTCAAGGGCATGCACCTGGGCTGCGGGCACATCCCCAGTAGGGGGTGTGCAGGAGGCAGCTGACCGATGCTTCTCTCTCCTTGATGTTTCTAACTCTCTATCCCTCTCCCTTTCTGTGAAAAATCAATAAAGTATATTTAAAAAAACAAAACAAAAAAAGACACACTCCCAGCAAGCACTGTGCGTGGAGCATGGAGGGTGGGCAGCCCCGTGAGGGCCCAGGAGAAGGTGTGGTCTCCCCCGGGCCCCATTTCCACCCCCCTCACCCCCCTCTGTCTCTGAGTCTTATTTCCCAAGCCTGCCTTCTTCGCAGTGGGAGCTGCGCTTTCTCTGATCGGGACTCATGAGCTGTGCGAGGCACTGCCTGGCTGTTGCTCCCTGGGGTGGGTTTTGCAAAGTTTGCAGGAAACGGAGGAGAACAGACAGCTGAGCAAGGAACTGGCCCGGTCTCCACCTCCCCCCCACCCCCCGCCCCCCCGGCCTCTCCCCATCCAAGCTGGGTCTGCAGGAGGGAGAGGAAATCCCTTTAGAAATCTTTAGCACCTGGCTTTTTCTTTTTGGAAAAATGTTTCTATTGATTTCAGAGAGCAAGTGACTTGTGGGGGGGGGGGGGGAGAGAAAGAGAGAGAGAGAGAGAGAGAAACATCAAGGATGAGAGAGAATCATGGATCGGCTGCCTCCTTGCACTTCCCCTACTGGGGATCCAGCCAGCAACCCGGGCGTGTGCCCTTGACTGGAATCAAACCCGGGACCCAGTATATTTTTATTGATTTCAGATAGGGAGGGGGTGAGAGAGAGAGAGAGAAACATCCATGAGGAGAGAGAATCATGGGCCGGCTGCCTCCTGCACGCCCCACCCTGGGGATGGAGCCTGCAACCCGGGCCTGTGCCCTGACCGGGAATCGAACCCTGACCTCCTGGTTCCTAGGTGGACACTAAACAGCGCTGAGCCACACTACACGTGGCTGTTTTTTTAGTGGCCAGGAGAGGGTGGACATTTAGAAACCCGAGTTCAGGCCCGATCCCCGCTCTGGATCTACGGATGACGGCTGTCCTGAGCTTTTATTGTCTCCAGGTCTCTCTCTGCCTCACCGCCCCCGTGGTGAAGGATGGGCGTCGCTATTGGTGAGCAGTAATAGTCACGACGGTGGATTCCTGGGGCGGAAGGCGTCCCATGGAGGCAGTAGGTGCCACGCACGTGACGGGGGATACCCGTCCGGTCCTCGCAGTGCTGTGTACAGGCGGGGAAACCGAGGTTCAGGTGAAATCCCTCGCCCCAGATCATTGCATTGGGGTTGGCTGGGGAACCCCAAAATCGAAGTCAAAAAACGCCTTGCAGGGGAGCGCGGCCCCACGGGCAGCTTGAATTCGGTGCCCAGTGGGGGCCCATACAGGAGGCAACCGATCAGTGCAGCGGTCGGCAAACTCATTCACCCACAGAGCCAAGTATCAGCAGCTCAGCGACGGACGTGTCTTTGGAGAGCCACATTTTTTTCAACGTAAACGTCTTCCAACGCCATGTCTGCCACACAGGCTCGCCCGGGCCGCGGTGTTTTGTGGAAGAGCCGCCGTCCAGGGTCTAGGCAGGGCCCCGCGGACCTGGCTTCTCCAGCCATCCACCCACACGTCCAGGGGGCTGTAATGACAGGGGGCTGTGGCCCGGCTGCTAAGACTTGTGGGGTGGAGGCAGCCCAGAACCTTCCAGCCCGCCTCGGGAGGGAAAAGGCCCGTGTGCACAGCCGAGGGGTGTTATTGGGTCTATGCCTGGTTCCCCCCAAAGCCAGCCCCTGGGCCCCCGCCTCTCCCAGCACCTACCTGGCTTCCGGCTCTCAGCACCTTGACCTTGACCATACACACCGCCGCCGGGGTGGGGCGCACACAGCGCCCGATCCCTTCCTCCGGGCCTGGGAACCCCGCGCACCTGCCAGCGGGCAGTGCCTGCTGGGAGCCCCCAGGTGTTCCCCTCCAGACTCAATGGCCTCCGGCTGAGGCGGGTCACGTGGCCTCTTCCTTCTGCCCTCCCCCCTCCATCCCTTTGACACCCAGGCATCCCATACCCCCTCTGCTGCCTCTCCCCGCCCCAGCTGCCCTCCGGATCAGGTTTCTGTGTTCAGTGTTTTTGAAGAACCCTGTTATTTTATTTTATTTTTAAAAATATATATATTTCATTGATTTTTTTACAGAGAGGAAGAGAGAGGGATAGAGTCAGAAACATCGATGAGAGAGAATCATCGATCAGCTGCCTCTTGCACACCCCCCACTGGGGATGTGCCTGCAACCAAGGTACATGCCCTTGACCGGAATCGAACCTGTGACCCTTCAGTCTGCAGGCCGACGCTCTATCCACTGAGGCCAAACCAGTTAGGGTTCTCTCTTACTTTCTTCCTTCCTTCCTTCCTTTCTTCCTTCCTTCCTTCCTTCCTTCCTTCCTTCCTTCCTTCCTTCCTTCCTTCCTTTCCTTCTTTCTTTTTCTCTTTCTTACTTTCTTTCTTTCTTTTAACGTATTGACTTCAGAGGGGAAGGGAGAGAAAGAGAGAGATGGAAACATCCATGGTGAGAGAGAATCATGGATCGGCTGCCTCCTGCAC
The DNA here is from genome assembly GCA_036971965.1 of Nyctalus aviator. NCBI lineage: Eukaryota > Metazoa > Chordata > Mammalia > Chiroptera > Vespertilionidae > Nyctalus > Nyctalus aviator. The sequence continues at coordinate 2,326,697 of CM072940.1, read as the reverse complement.
GCCCCCTACTGGGGATGGAGCCCACAACCAGGGCCTGTGCCCAGACCGGGAATCGAACTCTGACCTCCTGGTTCGTAGGTGGATGCTCCACCCCTGAGCCACGCTTATCAGACAGGGAGCTCTTAATATGTTGAAAAACTCCCGCCCTCCACGCCAGGATGATAATAGTTCTGGAGAAACGGTACTGTGTCCTGCCTCCTCCGTCTTCAGGAAATCTTGTCCCCACACCTTCTAAGCACCAAAGACCTTCCCTTTTCTTAGAAATCTCCAGGAAATGAGAGGGTACGAGCCTTTCCAGGAAGCCAGCTCCTCTGGCCTCCATCCCCCCGATGGCTTTCTGCCCTGCGTCCTGTGTGGAGGGCAGCCCTTCCTGGCATGTGGGGGAGGACCCCCCCCTTTCCTGCCACATCTGAGTGCCCCCGGCCTGACCGCCTGGGTCCTGGCCACCCCGTCCCTCTCCCCTCCCTCCTGGCAGGAGGCAGAAAGCAGACTCCAGCGGGGCTCTGCGGTTGAGCATCGACCTAGGAACCAGGAGGTGAGGGTTCAATTCCCCGGTCAGGGCACAGGCTCGGGTTTTGGGCTCCATCCCCAGTAGGGGGCGTGCACGAGGCAGCCAATCCATGATTCTCTCTCTTCATGGATGTTTCTCTCTCTCTCCCTTCCTTTCGGAAGTCAATAAAAATATATTTTAAAAAAAAATCCTTGTGAAACGAATGAAATAGTGTCCACGAACACCTGTTGCTGGAGATTTGAGAAAGAAGTCTGAATTCCAGCCCTGACCGGTGTGGCTCAGTGGATAGAGAGCGTCAGCCTGCAGACTCAAGGGTCCCAGGTTCGATTCCGGTCAAGGGCGTGGACCTTGGTGGCGGGCACATCCCCAGTATGGGGGGGTGAGCAGGAGGCAGCTGATGGATGTTTCTCTCTCATCCATGTTTCTAGCTCTCTCTCCCATTGCATCTTGGCTCCATGAGCCTGGATCCCTGGCTCTCCGGCTCTCCGATAAAGCCTGGCTCCAGTGCACATTGTTTTTGTTCCCAGATTCGTGCTCATTTCCCTCCGGGGAAAGTCCCGTCCAAAGTTCTCCTTTCAGAGCTCCCGCCCAGTGTTTGTCTTGGCTGTGCCGCTGGGCCCACAGGCATCAGGGCGGCCGCTGGCGGGGGACAGTGCTGAGTCCCTGGGGCAGGCGTCTACCAGCCCCCCTCTGTCCCCCCCTCCCAGCTCAGCCCTCGCTCCTGGCTGACCCCTCGGGGTCCTGCTGTGTGCCTCTGTGGTCTTTAAAAACATTATAAAAAATGTAATGTATGTACTAGTATACCGGTATTATTATTATTTTTTAAAAATATATTTTTTATTGATTTTTTTTACAGGGAGGAAGGGAGAAAGAGATAGAGAGCTAGAAACGTCGATGAGAGAGAAACATCGACCAGCTGCCTCTTGCACACCCCCCACTGGGGATGTGCCCGCAACCAAGGTCCATGCCCTTGGCTGGAATCGAACCTGGGACCCTTCAGTCCGCAGGCCGACGCTCTACCACTGAGCCAAACCGGTTTCGGCTATGCCAGTATTATTGGTTTCAGACAGGAAGGGCGAGGGAGAGAGAGAGAAACATCCATGGTGAGAGAGAATCACGGATCGGCCAGTGTGGCTCAGCGGCTGAGCGTCAACCTAGGAACCAGGAGGTCACAGTTCGGTTCCCTGTCAAGGCACAGGCCTGGGTTGCAGGCTCCATCCCCAGCGTGGGCCGTGCAGGAGGCAGCCGATCTATGATTCTCTCTCCTCATGGACGTTTCTCTCTCTCTCTCCCCCTCTCACTTCCTCTCTTAAATAAAAAAAGTAAAAATAAAAAAATAAACATATTACTAAAAAAGAAAAAAGAAAAGAAGAAGCTGCCGAAACCTGTGTGGCTCAGTAGTAGAGCGTCGGTCTGCGGACTGAAAGGTCCCGGGTTCGATTCCGGTCAAGGGCATGTACCTTGGTTGTGGGCACATCCCCAGTGGGGGTGTGCAGGAGGCGGCTGGTCGATGTTTCTATCTCATCGACGTTTCTAGCTCTCTATCCCCCTCTCTTCCTCTCTGTAAAAAATCAATAAAAAAATATATTAAAAAAAAGAAGAAAAGAAAAAAGAAAAGAAAAGAAGAAGCAAGTTTTGTACTTAACAAGGAAAAGTAAAAAAAAAACAAACCTTAAGACCAGGAGGCAATTAAGAGGAGCCCAGCTGGAACGTTCTGGAACATTCTGGAACATTCTGGAACCACACTCCGGCCCCCGTCATCCTATGCACCAGCTCCCCCCGGGAGCGAGATGGACCCTAAGGGTCAGGGACACCAGGGCCTGGCTAGGCACTGAGCCCCTGAACCCTCTGACCCCCAAGGGAGGCCTGAGCCCCCCACATCCTCAAAGGGGGGCGGGCCTGTGGGCGTGTCGGAAAGCACCATCTGGCTGATGGCTTCTAATCGGATGAGCTCACCCAATCGCGTGTGTCTGCTCTGCCCCCGGATTGATCGACGGCTCTGAAGCTGCACGGTGGACGCAGTAATTGAATTCAGCTGTCATCCCCTCCCCTCCCCCCGCCCCCCAGCCAGAAGCAGCGTGGTGGCTGCTCCGAGGGGTGCCCCCTCAGCAGGGGCAGCCAGATGGCCGGTGGCGGCTGCTGGCACGGCTCCGTCCTGGCCCCATGGCTTGCATCCCTCCCCGGCCCTGCTCCCCACAAGAGCCGGGGGAGGAGGAGGAGAGGGAGGGGGAGGAGCAGGGGCGGCCGTGGGGAGCTCCTGGGAGCTGCCTGCTTGGGGGGACCTGGGACACGAAGGCTGCTGCCTCCGTCACCCTGAAGCCAGAGACCAGAGCGGCTGCCCAGGCGGCCGCCACAAGCCACACGCGGGTGCTGAGCACTTTGTCA